>CM058040.1:71486759-71969259 GCA_030169165.1 Centaurea solstitialis
TTTGATGAATCAGGCCCTACTTTCCCTCACCCTCATGAAAACTCTGAGATAAATCAGTGGGCTGACTCTTTCTTTCAAATCCCTGAACCTCCCATTGTTGATCCAACTCCTCAAAACCTCCCTGATGGTTTTGAAGAAGATCCTCCAATACCACCCACTGATATACACATTCCACCTCTGATAAATGCCACTCCAATTACCCAAATCACACCATCTGAACCTGATCAACCCACCAACAGTGAAGACTTTTCTCAAACCACTGTTAGTGAGCCTACTCCCACTAATCTTCTCCCTGATCCATCAGTAAATGAAGTTTCCACTTCAGGACAGGTGTATCAGCCACCTGCTCTTCGATGGACCAAGGATCATCCCATTGATCAAGTTCTTGGTAATCCCTCCTCTGGCATTAAAACTCGACGTCAATCTGGTAACGTCTGTCTTTATGTTAATTTTATCTCTGAAAATGAACCTAAAGAAATAGATGATGCTTTGCGTGATCCTGCCTGGGTCTCAGCCATGCAGGAAGACCTTGCAGAGTTCATCAGAAACAATGTCTGGCTTCTCGTCCCTAGGCCTCGAAAACGTACTATCATTGGTTCCAAGTGGATTTTTCGAAATAAACTTGATGAGATTGGTACGATTATTCGAAACAAGGCTCGCCTTGTGGCTCAGGGATACAGGCAGGAAGAGGGCATTGATTACGATGAAACCTTTGCTCCTGTGGCTAGGCTCGAATCAATTCGACTTTTCCTAGCCTTTGCAGCACATATGAACTTCAAGGTTTATCAGATGGACATTAAAAATGCCTTTCTGAATGGAAAACTTAATGAAGAAGTCTATGTGGCTCAACCTCCTGCTTTGTAGATCCTAAGTTCCCTGATCACGTCTACAAGTTAAACAAGGCTCTCTATGGGTTAAAACAGGCTCCTCGTGCCTGGTATGATACCCTCTCAACCTTTCTTCTCTCTAAAGGTTTTGTTCGTGGAAAGATTGATAGCACCTTATTTCTAAAGAAATATCCTAAGCATATCCTTCTTGTCCAGATATATGTCGATGACATTATCTTTGGATCCACAAATCCCAAACTCTGCGAAAAGTTTGAGTTGCTCATGAAATCTGAATATAAAATGTCTATGATGGGTGAACTAACATTCTTTTTGAAAGGATTATGTGCAAGACAGTAACAGGTTTACCGTGTCCAATGTTATAAGGCACTAGTGGGTCACACTGCTACACACCCGAATAGAGATCAATTGGATTTACCAGTTGTGTGGAATTAATTAATTAGTATAATTAATTAATTAAGAGAGAAAAATAAATAATAGATAAAGTCTATTTATTTATGGATATATATTAATAGTAAATTAATATATGGAAAGGATTAATTAAAGCCTATCGGGCTTAATAATTAATCGGGCTTTTCTATTAGGACATTACCATATTTACTAATATAAATATATGGTAAACCTAATAGGTTTTCTCAATTGAATTCTCATTAGTAACTTAGAGAAAAAGAAAAAGCCAAACCTCTTTCTCTCTCTCTCCCAAAATCGATACACACACACATTCAACCGGGTTTTCGGTTTTTCTAGTTTTTGGTAATCCTAGGGCGGTCTAGCAGCGGTTCTCGTGGTGGTGCAGTAGCGGTGTATTCCCCGTTAGCTTTCCGGAAACCGTTTTATAATCCCATAAGGTATTATTCTAAACCCCCTTGAAATTGTATCTAAACCTGTTTAGGATGGATCTTCTGGTTTGGGAATTTTGTTTTATTCCGCTGTGCATATTTAGTTTTTGTCTGCAATTCCCAACAGTGGTATCAGAGCCACTTCCTAAACGTTTAGATCAGGATTGTTTACTTGTGATAAACTGTTTATCGTTTTTGGATTATGCTTTGTTAAAAATTCGATTTTTTATCTGTTTGTTTTAAAATTGAATTTTATCGTTATTCACACGAACCACGATCGTTGATGGTGGAATCGCGGTCGTTTGCCGATCGAAACCACCATCCGAACGCCGGCCACCACGAACGGTGGCAGCGGCGTTGGACCGATCGAGAGCGGGCGACGGTTGCGGTGGCGCTAGTCATCGTGGCCGTTCGCTGGGCTGTAGGCGGTGGTGGCGGCGGCTGTCGCCGTCGTCGCCAGACGAACCGCGCACCACCAACCGCCGGCTGCCTTGTGGCCTCGCCGGGCGGTGGCGGTGGTTGTTTTGTTTATCGCCGCACCACCGAGGATGGTGGTGGTGGCGTTGCTGTTGTTTAACGGCGGCGAACGAGGGAAAGGGTGGCGGCGGCTATGGCCGTCGTCGCCGGACCAGCCGTGAACCACCAGGCCACCCGCCGGCTGCCCTAAGGCCAAGCCGTGGCGGGGGCGGTGGCCGTTTGTTGCTTCCACGATCGCGGGCCACACCACCGAATGGTGGTGGTGGCGTTTGTTGTTGTTGCCGAGACCGCCGATCACGGCGGCAATGGCAGCCGTTGCTGCTGTTGTCGTCGGATGGTCTAACGGCGGCGGCGGTGGTGACCTTGGTTGCCGCTGTCATCGCCGGTGGTGTTTTCGGATAAGTTTTCGTGTGGATAGGGTTGTTTTTAACCAGATAGGTTAAAAACTCCGGATAAGATTAATTTTACGTTTTAAAATTAATTTTGGATAATTGTAAAACCAGTTGAGTTTTGTAATTTGGTTAAATCGTGTTTATCGTAACTGCTTTATTTCAAGTTTGTTTTATTTGAACTGTTAGTTACGAGTGTCATAGCCAAGCCCCAGACCTATGGTTGTGTTTTATTTTATCTCTGTTTTGGTAAGGGAGGCCTGCGTGCCAATTACAACCCTTTTTATTGTAATTTTATTTTAAGTATTTTAAATTACACCGAAGACGGAGAAAACCATAGAGACGGACTTTGGAGACAGAACCGAGGATGTCGGAGCCAGTGGGAGCTTTCTACCTTCATGCCTTGTGCGTTGTTTGTCACTTAGGTTAAAGACCGTCAGTTTAGTGTTGGCTCACTTAACTGACAATAGTTTAGGGGCAAAAGCTATGACACAATGTTTTACGTTTTTTATATAATTGTGTGGTTTGTTTTAATTGCGTGGTTGTGATAAAACGTAATTTCTAAAATCTAATGAGATGTTTTATAAAAACCTGAAGGTTCGATTACAGAGTGTTTTTCGAATCAGTTTTAAAATTGAGGTTTTTGAAAAACTGGCTAAAAACCCCTTAGGTTTAAAAATCTTAGATCACGTGAGTGCGACCCACTTTGAGACCCTTTTGGCGTAAGGTACGCGGGTGTTGGAAGTGAACAAGCCTTGGACATCCGCGTTCAAACCCCAAGTTGAAAGGGGTGTGACAAGTACACCCAGTCTCGAGTGGTGCGATCTATTTTGGTTTTTGTAACAATTCACCGTGTCGTATCGGGCCAAAGCGCACTAGAGGGACTAAATATGCACGAATGTAATATTCGATGTCCCGACGTTTTAGAAGTCGTATTTTCGTTTAAAATGCGATTGGTATAAGTGGTTACCTACCAGAAATAGCATGGGTCGGTTTGTGTGATCAAGCCGCTTACCGACACATGTGAAATATGGGTTCTAGTCTAATAAACTTATTTTTCTAAGGGTAAATAAATTTATTAGAAGTTTTATAATCAATAAACTAAATCGGAATTTATTCTTTATGTAGATGTCTTATACTACCGTTCCGTTTTATTCACCTGAGGAATCACTTCGCCTAATTATGGGCAAGTGGAAGCTTACGGGCCAAAACTATCCAGTTTGGAAGTTGCATTTTGATAATGTCTTGCGCGGCCAGGATAAGCTTTATGTGATCAATAAACCACTATCACGACCTAAGAGCAATGCCCCTGAAGAGGAATTTGCTGAGTACTTTAGATTTATGGCTGATGAATCTGACGTGATGTCTATTCTGTCTTTCTCTGCTTCGCCCGAGTTCACGGTCGATCTCAGAGTTAAGTTCTGCCATGAGGTCGTGAAGGGTATAGAAAACCAGATTGGCTTCTATAAGAATTGTGGCAAGTATTTGATCATGAAAGAAATCTTTTCACTGAAGCTGAAAAGAGGCCAATCAGTTAAAGATCATCTCCTGGAGATAAGGAGACTCTTTAAGTGTTTGTCACGACTTGGATACAAGATGACTCAGGAGGAGCTTGTGTATCTGATGTGGTTCTCACTCCCGAAGGAGATTCGTGTCACAGCTAGTGGATACATGGGAGAACCCAGGATGGACGTGGCAAAGGTTCATGAGGATATTTTGGACAGTTTGGAGCCAAAGGAAGCAAGTGCTGATCTCATGGACAGTACTGATTGGATTGATGATCTGGGAGATCTGAGTTGCCCAGAATGTGGTAGCCAAGATATCTGTGTCCACTCATTCAATGTTGACCAGATGGACATCGGTCTATCCGATGCGCCAGGTATCTTTATGATAGATTGTTTGATCACTTCTTATGAATCATGGGTACTTGATACAGGAAGTGGTAACCACATTTGTAATCATTTACAGGGATTCACTAGAAGGGAGACCTTGAGGAAGGATCGTTCGAACCTACGAGTCGGTGAAGGCACGATGCTTGTAGCTGAAGCCGTAGGATCCTACAGTCTTAGTTTGCCCTCGGGTCTAGTTTTGGAACTCGATACTTGTTATTATGTTCCTAAGATGATCAAAAATGTTCTTTCTTTTGATTTGTTGGTAGACCAAGGATTTTATTATAAATACGATTATAAAATGATTTCTTGCTTTAAAAATGACATGTTTTATTTCAAAGCAACTCCTTCGAATGGTCTATACATATTGAATCTCCAAGAAAGTAACAACGAAATCTATCATATAAGTAAAAGATCCAAAGACATTGAGGATCAAACTTACCTCTGGCATTGTCGGCTCGGACATATAAACAAGAAACGCGTAGAACTACTCCAGAAAGGAGGACTTCTAGGGACTTTCGATTTTAAGCCTTTTAGTAATTGTGAATCTTGTTTGTCGGGCAAGATGACAAAGCATCCTTTCAACAAAGACAATGAAAGGGCCAATGACTTGTTGGAGATCATACACACTGATGTGTGTGGACCTTTTAGTCATGAGGCGAGAGGAGGATACCGGTACTTCATTACCTTTACTGACGATTTCAGTAGGTATGGGTATGTCTACTTGATACGACATAAGTCTGAAGCTTTTGAGAAATTCAAAGAGTTTCAGAGTGAAGTACAGAATCAACTTGACAGGAAGATCAAGTTCTTAAGGTCAGACCGTGGTGGAGAATATCTTAGCCTGGAATTTGACAGTCATTTAAGAGAGTGTGGGATTGTTTCACAACTCACCCCTCCGTATACACCACAGATGAATGGTGTGTCAGAAAGGAGGAATCGTACCCTGCTTGACATGGTACGATCAATGATGTGTCGTTCCACGTTACCAGTATCATTCTGGGGACACGCGCTCGTAACAGCAGCAAACATACTAAACAAAGTGCCAACTAAATCGGTAGAAAAGACTCCATATGAACTATGGACAGGCAAGAAGCCTAAGTTGTCTTTTCTGAAGATTTGGGGTTGTGAGGTATACGTTAAGCGTACAACCTCGGAGAAACTCAAACCCAAATCAGATAAGTGTTTCTTCGTAGGTTATCCCAAGAACACACTGGGATACTACTTCTATAATCCTAGCAAGAACAAAGTATTTGTGGCTCGCAATGGAGAGTTTCTGGAAGAAAAGTTTCTCAGTCAAGAGAACACCAGAAATGATATAGACATACAGATAGTAGAGAAAGAAACACCTGAACCGATTGTTGAGCCAGTCACTCAACAAGGTAATGTTGAGACTCAACCGGAAACGGTTGAGGAAGTGCAAACACAGGACCTTCGCAGATCCACTAGGATAAGGCAAGAACCAGATAGGTATCTTGGATTTCTAGTCTCCCAGGACGGTGGAGACCTGAATGAGCCTACATCCTATGGAGAAGCTGTATCAGGCGATGAGTCTGAGCAGTGGCAGGAAGCCATGAAGGCGGAGATGCAGTCCATGTACGACAACCAAGTTTGGGAGTTGACAGATTTACCCCAGCACTGTAGGGATGTTGGGCGTAAATGGGTTTTCAAGAAGAAAACTGACATGGACGGAAATGTGCACACTTTTAAGGCTAGACTGGTCGCGAAAGGTTTCACGCAGACTCATGGCATCGACTATGATGAAACCTTCTCGCCAGTAGCTATGTTAAAGTCCATTAGGATTCCGATGGCCATCTCAGCATATTTTGACTATGAGATTTGGCAAATGGATGTTAAGACAGCCTTCCTGAATGGGAAGTTAACAGAGGATGTCTACATGCAACAACCAGAAGGTTTTGTAGATCCAAAGAATCCTAATAAAGTGTGCAAGTTGCTAAAATCCATTTATGGATTAAAGCAAGCATCCAGAAGCTGGAACTTACATTTCGACGAGCGAATCAAGGAATTTGGATTTGCCAAAAGTGAGTTTGAGCCATGTGTTTACACAAAGTTCAGTGGGAGCATAGTAACCTTCTTGGTCTTATATGTAGATGATATTCTACTCATTGGAAATGACATACCAACTTTACAGAGTGTTAAAGCTTGGTTGAGCAAATGTTTCCAAATTAAAGACCTTGGAGAAGCCGCATATATACTTGGTATAAAGATCTACAGAAATAGATCTAGGCGGCTTATTGGGCTTAGTCAGGGTACATACATTGATAAACTCCTGAAACGATTCAGGATGGATGAATCCAAGAAAGGATTTATACCAATGCAGCATGGTATAGTGCTAAGTAAAGCACAGTGTCCCGAATCTAGTCAAGATAAGGACAAGATGAAATCGATACCATATGCTTCAGCAATTGGATCGATAATGTATGCCATGTTATGTACCAGGCCCGATGTTGCTTACTCAGTAAGTGTAACGAGCAGATACCAGCAAAACCCAGGTGAAGCCCATTGGGTGGCTGTCAAGAACATTCTGAAATACCTGAGGCGTACAAAGGAAATGTTCTTGGTCTTTGGAGGTTCTGAGGATGAGATTAGTGTCACTGGTTATTCAGACGCTAGTTTCCAGACCGACAGAGATGATTACAGATCACAGTCAGGGTACGTTTTTACCCTAAACGGAGGAGCGATCTCATGGAAAAGCTCGAAGCAAGACACGATAGCAGACTCTACCACCGAAGCCGAGTACATTGCAGCTTCAGACGCAGCAAAGGAAGCGGTCTGGCTCAGGAACTTTATCACGGATCTAAGAGTTGTAGCCAGTATCTCTAGACCAGTGGATATTTATTGTGATAACTCTGGGGCTGTGGCGCAAGCTAAGGAGCCTAGAGAGCATCACAAGTCGAGACATGTACTTCGGAAGTTTCACCTCATCCGAGAGATCATCGGAAGAGGAGACGTTAGAATATGCAAGATTCCGACGGACGAGAACGTAGCGGATCCACTAACAAAGCCGCTAGCTAGAGTGAAGCATGAGACACATGCTAATTCCATTGGAATGCAGTACCTGGACACTAGTAGCTAGTTTTAGTTTTTGATTATTACCGTGGATTAATTTTTGAGACTAAATATCGTGTACGTTTTATTATTTTCACTGTGTGATGGAAATAAGGAGGATTTTTCATGATTGTCTCATATTAACCAGTTTTAGCATATTTAGTTATCCCTGATTTTATATATACAAGTCTTGTAAGTAAAATCTAAAAGTTCCGTAGCTACTTGTTAAGGTGGGAACCTTAGCAGGATTGTAACGCTATTATGGGTGTTTGGTGGTTTATTCAACGTAATGAGTAAAAGCACAAGTGATGTGGCCAAACATTCATAGATACTCATCAGAGTGTTTGAGTATTGGAAGTGACCAGTTTCAAGTCTGCTCCATGGAGCCTATGTCATGAGCATTGACTTGATGATAGGTTGTCCTTAGACCTGAGATATTTGGTCTGGAAACATGAGGACTGTTGTACTCTTAGCACGTTCTAACGCTACGCCGTAACAGGGTGGCCATACGGGGCGTGACTAGATGCAGCGGAAGCCATGTGACCAGATGCAGATAGTCAAGAAGGGATTTACACCTCTGTAAAAGGAGAGATATTTCCGGGCCCCTTGACGGTTGAGATTGGCAGAAATGCGTGGCCACGCTCGGATAGAATAACAGTTGTTATTTGGAAAGTTCCGTTACTGCAAGCAATCGAGATCAGAGTCAAGAAAACTTGAGTTTAAGATTGAAGTCCTCCGCTCCATGTCTAAAACTCACTTTAGAGATATCGCGTGTAAAAGGAATGAACCTGTGTACAATTCTAGCGAGAATTGTTTATCTGGATATAAGAGATCTTATAACCTGGTTAACTTAAGTGTCTGGCTAGGGACCTCCTTAGGCTAATGGTAACAGTAGAGTTACTTGTCTGGCACAAGTGGGAGTCTGAAAGGATTATGTGCAAGACAGTAACAGGTTTACCGTGTCCAATGTTATAAGGCACTAGTGGGTCACACTGCTACACACCCGAATAGAGATCAATTGGATTTACCAGTTGTGTGGAATTAATTAATTAGTATAATTAATTAATTAAGAGAGAAAAATAAATAATAGATAAAGTCTATTTATTTATGGATATATATTAATAGTAAATTAATATATGGAAAGGATTAATTAAAGCCTATCGGGCTTAATAATTAATCGGGCTTTTCTATTAGGACATTAACATATTTACTAATATAAATATATGGTAAATCTAATAGGTTTTCTCAATTGAATTCTCATTAGTAACTTAGAGAAAAAGAAAAAGCCAAACCTCTTTCTCTCTCTCTCCCAAAATCGATACACACACATTCAACCGGGTTTTCGGTTTTTCTAGTTTTTGGTAATCCTAAGGCGGTCTAGCAGCGGTTCTCGTGGTGGTGCAGTAGCGGTGTATTCCCCGTTAGCTTTCTGGAAACCGTTTTATAATCCCATAAGGTATTATTCTAAACCCCCTTGAAATTGTATCTAAACCTGTTTAGGATGGATCTTCTGGTTTGGGAATTCTGTTTTATTCCGCTGTGCATATTTAGTTTTTGTCTGCAATTCCCAACACTTTTTAGGACTTCAGATCAAGCAATCTGAAAAGGGAATCTTTATCAATCAAGATAAATATGTACATGAGATGCTGAAGAAATTTGATCTCACATCCTGTACACCGATGAAGACTCCAATGGCTCCTCCTCTGTCACTTGACAAGGATTCCAAAGGGAAACCTGTTGATGTGACTCTCTACAGAGGAATGATCGGCTCTCTGCTGTATCTCACAGCTAGTCGCCCTGATATCATGTACTCTACATGCTTATGTGCTCGTTATCAGGCTGAACCCAAAGAATCCCATCTGACCGCTGTAAAGCGGATCTTCAGATATCTGAAGGGAACTCCTAATCTGGGTCTTTGGTACTCCAAGGACTCAGGGTTCGATCTAACATCTTATTCTGATAGTGACTTTGCAGGATGTAAGATCGACAGGAAAAGCACCACTGGTGGGTGTCACCTGCTTGGTGGCAAGTTGGTGAGTTGGACTAGCAAGAAACAGAACTCTGTGTCCACATCAACTGCTGAGGCTGAATATGTTGCAGCAGGAATATGTTGTGCTCAAGTCCTGTGGCTGAGAAATCAACTTCAGGACTATGACATACAACTTTCTAAAATTCCTATCTACTGTGACAATACTTCAGCGATAGCCATCGCCAACAATCCTGTCTTACACTCCAAGACAAAGCACATTGAAGTGAGATATCACTTCATCAGGGATCATGTGATGAATGGTGATATTGAACTCCATTTTGTCCCTACTGAATATCAGCTTGCTGACCTCTTTACCAAACCACTGGATGTAACGCGTTTCAATATGCTCATCAGTGAACTTGGGATGTTAAATCCTGATGATTGAAGTTTATCAGGACAAACAGTTGTTAAATCCTATAGAATAACTATTCTCAGGACTCTTTCTTTAACAACTCCTGAACTAACTCTCATCAGAGGATGACTCTATTCAGTACTTACAAAATCTTTGTTCAACATCCGAATACTGATGATTCTCAGGTAAGTACCTCTGCTCCTGAAACCTTATCGCATTAAATGTGATAAGAGGATTTTCCCAAAACAGTGCTTATCTGATAAGTACTCCAATTCCAAGAAAACAAATCTTTCATCAAAATGGAATTATCCCTTGAAAAGGTGGTTTTTATCTTTTCAAATAAAACAAACTTTTCATCTGCACTGACACATAATGGGACGTTTCCTGTTCCCCACAACGTGTGTCAGGCGCGTGAACGCGCGTAGAACTTCCTTTTTTCATCATTACGTTTGAATTTAGCCGCCCATTTCTCTCTCATCCATTTTCTCTCTCCAACCGCGAGGTATAAAAACCTCACTCGTAATCCTTTACACTCTTTACGCTCACATAATTCTCTCTAAGAACTCAAGCAAGAAAAAGAAAGAAACGTTTTCTCTCAAGAACACCAAGAACACTCATCACTTTTCTGTAACAAGATCATCGTAAGTGTTTCTTTACTCTTGTTCTTTCTACATTTTAAGTTGACATTCTTCATCTAAACAACTTATTTTGTTCAACGTTTTTCCAAAAACCCTAAGATCACTTCGTTTGATCTTAGTTTTCCTAAAGTCTTCGAAGATTTCTGTTAAAACAGTTTATATGATTTTCTTATTTCTTTTAAGAACAATCATAAACTCTTATTTTGATATCTACTCATCAAAATAAAAGTTTCTTTTTAATACCAAAACACATTCCTTTTGTGTATTTTGGTATCTAATCCATTCCAAGTATAAAGGATTTCACCACTTTTATGAACATATTCTGTGTTCATTGAAAAGTGAAGAAAAATGCATATTTTGGATCCTTAATCATCCACATATGTTGTTTCTATGTTTTAACAGAATGGCTGCTACTACATCTACATCCTTGGACGCCCAGCTCTCCTCTGAGGCCACAACGCTGATGACTGCTACTGGAAATCTTCCGATAGTCATTCCCCAACATGACTTGCAGTTCAAACCCAACAACTTAATTGGGCAATTTGACCTCCCTGCAAACAAGGGGTTTCTGAAGCCTGCCAGGGACTTCCTCCTCTCCTGTCCCCTGAAGACGGCGTTCACTCTGAACCCGGCGCCCAACAAACAGTCCACTGCCACCACAGCCCAGGAAAGGAACTCGAAGGGCAAGATGCACGAGGTGATTAAGTTCCAGATCAAGGACGAGATCATTTCGTTCGGCATCGGGTCCCTGAGGAACGTGCTAAACTTCCCCAAGAAGCAGAAGTTTCCCACTCCTCCTACCTCTGACGAAATAATAGCACTCCTGGATGCTATTGGCTACAAATGGCCTGTAAAGGAAGGCGTCCAACTGGCGAAGACTGCTGCCACTGTCCACAAACGCAACGTTCTATTACATATGGAACACGTTTGGTCTCTGTCTGACAGGGAAGACGGGGAGCACGGAGCAATTCCCCACCGTCATACAGAACATGGTCTACTCTGCGATCAAAAATCGCAAGTTTGACTATGTCCGCTGTATCTGGGACGATATGATCAAGAAGATCAAACACAGAACCAGGGTGGTCAACGTCCCCTACACCCGGTTCTTCACTGCCATCCTGGCGATGCACATGGGTACTAATTACCCAACAGAGGGAAACTTCAACAATTACGCCTTAGGCGTGAAGTTTCTGGAGCAGCTGTCTGCCAAAGCAGACGATGTTCCTCTGTCTGCTGTCCTAGTTGTCCCTGAACCACAACAAAACGCAGAGGAACAACCCATCTCTGCTCCTGACCAAGGTATGTTTTCTCTCTTCTCTTTCAAACCATCTTCTTCTTCTTCTCTGCATGCTATGTCAGTAGCTAACCCAATACTGACTTCCCCAGCTGCAACAACTTCTTCAGCGCCTCTGAAGCGCCCTCCTCCCTCTGGCTCCTCTCCTCCACCCCAGTCCAAACGCGCCAAATCCAAGGCGTCAAAGAAAAAGAAGGCACCAGCTGGTAAGAAATACTACATTACCCTGCCTCAATTGTTTAATAAACCATCTCCTTTATCTAAAACTTCTTCACCTGCAGATACTCCTATCTCTGCTCCTGTCCAACAAGAACCTGAGGTTGTTCATCTCAAACACTCAGAGAACGTGGAGGGTAATCGCTCTGATACCCTCCTAGCCTCAGGTAATACTATTAAGCATACTATTGCCATTTCTTCTTCTATGAAAGCTACTGAGTCCTCTGGTACTCACTTAGCTACTCTGTTTACAGGTTCTTTAGGAGCAGCAGTTGAAGGGCAGTCCCAACTCCATCAGGATGACCCCTTCAACGACTTCATCTTCACGGATGCCGACCGTCAGCTGAACGCAGCTGAGCTACGTCGACAGTCCGCTGAACGACAGCTGCTGGAGGTCCGCACGGCGCTTCAGCAACAGGAAGAAGCTCACAAGGCCCAACTTCAGGCCATGGAGCTTGAGCTTGCAGCAGCCAAGGCCGCCGCCTCTGCCGCCGAAGCCGCCACAGCCTCTGCTACTGCTGCTGCCGCCGCTGCCGCCCCTGCTCCTACTGGTGTCACCATCACCATACCTTGTCTGGATGCCATCCATGACAAGGTCTCTCAGGTGGCTACCTCCTCTTCCTCCCTTCAGGCGTCTGTAGACGACCTGAAGGCAACGGCGTTCCCCGCTCTCTCCACAGCGGTCAACAACAACTTCACCTCCACCACCAACTTCCAACAAATTGTGGTGTAGAGGTTGGATGCACAGGAGACTAGCCTTAGAGCCCTCCAGGAGAAAGTGGCTGAACTTGCCACTGCAGTGAACACTCTGACCACTGCTCCTCCTCCGCCGCCATCGTTCACCACGGCCGACAGGGAACTTCTCCAGTCCCTGCTCTCATCTTCCTTCATCAACAGGAAGCTGAACGCCAACATGGCCTCTCTCCTCCAGCGGAGTGTTTCAACAGCTGCCTTACAACAGGCACCTGTTGAGGGGGAGAGACAGCCGAGAGACCATTCCGTTTATTCCCCCTCCACAAACTGGAGAACCGATGAACAGGGGGGAACAAACGAGAATGAGGATGATGATGAAGATGATGATGATGATGATGAAGACGATGACACCTTCTTCGTCGAGAAGGTACCAGCCTCAACGCCCACTCCAGGGCCTGCACAATCTCAGGGGGAGAACCCCGGTGCACCTGGTACGTTACTATTACCATCCTCTCCCTCATCCTCTGATAACCAACCAATCTCTACTCTCCTTAAATCTAAACCTACACCTGAAACCATCACCCTTGACACCTCCTCTGATGACTCTCCAATAAACAACCTACAAATGGTTGTCTACCAACCACCCAAACAACCTACCCCTGAACCAACACCTCATTCTTCTCCTAAACAAACCTCTGAACCTGAAAACCAAGACAACTCTGACTTTCAGGATGTGAACTTTGGTTCTGTCACTGGTGAGATTATTCGCCTCATGGAGAATAGTCCATCAGAACAGACAAGAGCCGAATTAAGCAGAATGACTTTCAGAGTAACTCCTTTAAACCCTGAATCCATTCCCTCTAAACCAACCCGCTTTAACCCTGAAGCATCCTCTTCCAGAACCCCTGAAATAAGAGCCCCTCCTGAAACCATTTGCCTATCATCAGATGATGAATTCATCTCTGATGACTTCTCTACCCCTGCTTCTTCTCCCAGATCTCCTCCCTCTAACTCTCCTAGATCTGAAAGTGAGAATTACCCTGACAACTCTGTTATTGTCAACAGGGATGGGCGTTTAGACGCCGTGATAGAGCGACTCGAGAGTACAAGAGTAAAAATTCCTCTTCGTACCTCTTGGGACTCTGAGTTCGCCTATCTATCGCAAGAGGAGTACATCAATGCTGTACAGGCTCAGGAGGAGCACAATAAGAAGCAGAAGGAACCCTTCCTCTCTGCTCAAGCCGCTCGAAGGCTTGCATCAGATTTTGTTGAAGAAGATGCAGAAATAAGTGCTGATCATGTTCTAGCACAGAAGGCCGCGCTGAAGGTCTTCAACAGAAACGCTGAAGTTCAGTCTGAAGAAGTGAACACAGAGCTTGACTGGTGCCGAGACCGCCTACACCTCAGAAAACATGGTGCTGCTATCTCTGGAATCCATCTCAGCCGAACTCGCGGCAAAAGAGCAAAAACATGGATCACCGTCAAACGCTCAGGAGTCAAGGATGTGCAACACACTCTTGACAAGTTGGAAAGATACAACTTGTCAGAGTGGAATGAAATCAGAAGCCTACTTCCCAAAGCCAACAGAAACTATCGGGCTGAAGTAGAAGAAGTCATTAATGGACTTATTGCACGCATCAGAAGAACAACCGAAATTCCTGATGACCTTCTCCAGCCTTCTTCAGCACTGCCTCAGCCACCTGTTCGAAGATCAGCCGGTGCTTCAACAAGGAGACCAACTCCTTGCATGCCCAGGATGGTTGTCAAGCCACTGGACCTCTCGATGCTTGATCTTTCACTCCCTCCAGGAGTCTCTCTCTTTGAAGGACAAGTCATCAGAGAACCTGTTCATGGTATTTGTGTAAGCGACAACTCCAAGATTCTACGCTTTCAGCGTTTGAGCGAGCTACACAAAGCACCATATGAACACTTGGTTTCTGTTCTCTTCACTGCTCAAAAGGACAAGAAAAACCAAGATAATAAAGAGATTATTCGCACTGTCAGAGCTATACTCGATCATAGAATCACCTTCAGTAATACTCCTGTTCCAATAGTAGTCAAGACTGAAGAATTTAGCGAAGACTCTGATAGTTAGAATAGTTTTGTAATTTTGCTTTCAGTACTTCATTTATGTACTCTTGTATTTTCTTTACTCTTGTAACATTATTGAGATTAATGAAAATGCAATTCAGTGCATTGTACTTTATTCCATCATAGTACTGAAAAAGATCCCTCAAAACAGTAAATGGGACATGTACCTTTATGAGTTCTATTTCCTACTGTTTTATCTAGACTTAGAATTTTTTTTCTTTCTAGACTTAGACAATTTCTCCATTGTCTTATCATTATCATTTAGGGGGAGATTGTTGATCCAGCTCTCCTAAGACCTGATGAAATGATAATGATCCTGAACCTTTACTTAGTGAATAGGTTTTAACTTCTGTTATAGCTTGAGGAATTATCACTGAGTCTGTTCTGTGTTATTCCATGTTACTTATGCTGTAACTTATTTTTATAGTAATCAGGATCAGGATCAGGAGACGAACGAGTCTGTTCTGCAGTCTACTGATCCTATCCACTGAAGTGAAGACCTCCTGAAGACATCAAGATCATACTCAAAGAACCATCAGCAACGTCAAAGACTTAGCTGATGACAGGAACAGCATGCTCGTGATCTGAAGACGGAACTCAGTGATAGCAGGCTGCTCAATTTCGTATGACATCCTGAAGATTCATCAGGATACAAGTGACCCTGAACAGCACCAGTTTCAGGACTCTAGTCACTGATCAGTATCCTGATCCTGAAGGATTAGTGTAATGTCTTAGTCTAATGCACAAAAGGATTATCCGCCTTTACTGACACAAAAGTACATAAGGACAGTCTCTTTACTGTTCCCTCCGTACTTATCAGACCTCAAGGCAACTGTTTACACACTTCCTCTTTTGCACACCATGCAAAGAGTATTTGTTTATAGTAAATAGTACAAAGGACCACTTACATTGTGACACGTACACAAAAGTGAGTCTGCATGCATTTAATGCATTGGGTATAAATAGGACTTGAAGAGATGTTCTCCATACTTCTTCTTCATCCTAATACTACCCTAATCCTTTCTTTCTTTATTCCCTCTATCTTCTTTCTTACATCTTCTCACTCTAGTGCATAGTGAAAGAACTTAGATTGTTTAGTTTAGACTTATTGTCTTTTCTATTTCCGCAACAATCTGTAAATTCATATTGTTTATACAACAAGAATTTAAAAGTGAAAACTTGTGTGATTATATTCAACCCCCCCCCCTTCTATAATCCCAAACACTATCCTTACTTGAAGGCCACCTCTTTGGGACCAACAAAAGATTTGGTACAGAATAACACAACACATTGAGTGTGAAATTTTTCTCAAGTCTGGAGAATACAAAGACCACCAACAATCTTACCAACCCGAGACATGATGATGAACACTTAGGATTAGTCGGATGAGGTGGTATCATGACATGGTGAACGAAGTAACCAATTATAACAATTAAGACCAATGGAACATGCATAATAGATAATCAAGCAAGGGTGAGACATGATGAATCAAGTAATCCAAGCATACATGAATCATATATCAATAACAATCAGGCATGCATACAAGACTTTCTTGAGACCAGAACCCGAAGCAGTCTCACAACAAAATTCAGAAATAAGCAATTCGATTTCTCACTTAACCAAGAAAAAAAATTCTAATAATAAAAAAACAACCAAAAAATAAGAACACAAAACAAAAGAAAAAAAGACTAAGTAAAAAAAATCACACAAAAAAAAACTTATAAAAAATAAAAGAAAAAATCTGTTATGTATTATAAAAGAAAAAGAAAAAAAATTAAAAATAAAAAGCGGGTCAGATGAAATAGGCTCGGTCAGAGGCAAAACAAGTGGGTCAGATGCAAATCAGAGGCAATCAGACGCGGTCAGAGAGAGACAGAGCTTTGGTCAGCGGCTCGGTCAGCGCCTCTGACCGAGTACTGACCGCGTGGAACAGACAGCTGGAGCGCGTGGAGGTCGCGTATGGGACGCGTGGAGGCACGTGTCGGCGCGTGACGGAGCGTGTGGACGAGTGCGGGTGCGAGGAAAAGCGTGTGAGAGGTGGGAGAGTGTGTAGGACAGCTGGAAGAACATGTTGGATGGATGGAGACGTGTGACAGCAGCAAAAAACGTGTTTCTCTTCCTTTAAATTAAATCTTCTTTGTTTTCTTTTTTTTTTCACTTCTTATCAGATCTAAACACACACAAGAAGACACACAACCGGAAAAACGAAAAACGAAAACGGAAGGGAGAAGATGAGGTCTCCGAGAGAAGCTAACACACACTCGCATGACCTTCGGTCCGGTCGACGGGTGAAACTCCGGCCACGTCCGGTCCGGGCTCCAGCGAGAAGGTTCGATTTGAGTTCTTTCGTTCACTAAAGAGGTGTAAAAACCCCGGTCCACACACCTCCGGTTCCGGTCAACGATGAGAACGCCGATTACGCACACCTCCGGTCGCCGGCGACGAGAGAGACGAGAAAAAGAATCCGGCAACGTCCGGTCCGGTTCCGGTCACACTCTTCATCTCCTTTTTTTTTCTCAAGATTCGGTCAAGGAGGTTTCCGGTCCGGTTCCGGTCAAGAAAAAAGACTTGGGTTTGGTTGCGGTTCGAGCTCCGGTCCGGTTCCGGCGACATCCGGTTCCGGCAAGGTCCGGTTCCGGTGAGGTCTCCGGTCCGGTTCCGGGAAGAAAAAGACTTGGGTGGAATTGCGGTTCGAGCTCCGGTCCGGTTCCGGTGACATCCGGTTCCGGGACGTCTCCGGTCCGGTTCCGGGAAGATCTCTTTTGCTTTCTAAAACCAACTTTTGGAAGGACACATGAAAGATCCGGTTCCGACGACTTTCTCCGGTCCAGTTCCGGCGAGGTCCGGTTCCGGAAAAACATCCGGTCAGGTCTTGAAGTCTTGAAGATTATGGAAGGACCCAAGACAAAGAAAAATAAAAATAAAAATAAAAATAAAAGTAAAGTAAATGAAGAGTGGTAAAAATAAAGGGTAAAAACAATAAACTTGGGTTAAAACCTCATCAGCTTTCACAAACACCATACCCCTCAAAACAATTATTCATAAGGATCAAAAAGTAGTTTGCTTAAATTTTCATGAAGAACATTATGAACCTTGAAGAACACAACAATGGTGGAAAACATCTCAACACTCAAAACCTCACCAAATCACAAGCATTTTATATGAACAGAAAGCTCTAACCACGATTTACAACTTTAATGAACACATTTAGCACACAAACCAACCCAAAAACTCAAAAAACTTTAATGATCAGATTTTTTTTTAATTTTTTTTTCTTTTAATTTTTTTTTACCATTAAAAGAAATGAAAATTAAAACCTATAAAAATAAAAAATCCTATTATATGTATATATATAGAGAATAGAAAACTTACTTGGGGTGTTTACCTGTTCCCTTTCTGATCAGGCGGAGGCAGACAACGTTCCCTCTCGGAACAAGCATGGGGAGGGAACGTTCCCCCTTGACACAAACACACTCATGGCACAATATTAGTAACAAGAAACTGAAAGAGATAGAGACAAACTAAAATTACAAAACCTAATCTATCAGCGACTTAGTCCAAGACAACAATGACACAGTGGTCAAAAACATGGGTCTGAACACTGAGTCATGGTTCTGAAGGACTGAGTAGTGGATAGATGATCACTCTTGAGGATCAAACATGCCAATCTTGGAGATTAGGAAATTAAACTGTTTCTCATCCAAAGGCTTGGTAAAGAGATCCGCAAGTTGATACTCGGTGTTGACAAAGTAAAGTTCAATCGTACCTCTCTCCACATGGTCCTTGATGAAGTGATACCTTATATCAATATGCTTAGTGCGAGTGTGTTGGACTGGGTAGCCATAGTCTCTGAGCTGGGTCCGCATCCACAATACTTGGGAGCAGTAGCTGGCAGCAGCGACATACTCCGCCTCAGCCGTAGATGTAGAAACACAATGTTGTTTCTTTGAACCCCAGCTGACTAGCTTATCACCCAGGAACTGGACATGGCCTGAAGTACTTTTCCGGTCCAGTTGACAACCTCCATGGTCCGCATCCGAAAATGCGACGAGCTCAAATCCAGACTCCTTTGGGTACCACAACCCACGGTTGGGTGTGCCTTTCAGGTACCGGAGAATGCGTTTAACTGCCATCATGTGTGATTCCTTTGGGTTTGCCTGAAAACGAGCACAAAAACAAGTAGCGAACATAATATCCGGTCTACTAGCAGTCAGATATACCAGAGAACCGATGATGGCTCTATAAGTCTTTTGATCTACAAGCTTCCCTTTTGGGTCAGCACCGATCAAAGTGCCCGAGGCCATAGGAGTTTTAGCAACCGAAGAAGTGTCCATGTGAAAACGTTTTAAAAGATCACCGATGTATTTCAATTGATTAATCAAAATGCCATCAGGTTTTTGTAGAACTTGAAGTCCCAAAAAGAAGGAAAACTCTCGGAGCATACTCATCTCAAACCTGGTGGTCATGAGATCACTGAACCACGTGCACATATCTGAGTTAGTAGAACCAAATATGATATCATCGACATAAATTTGAACTAACAAGATATCATCACCTTCGGTCTTGATGAAAAGAGTAGGATCGATTTTACCTTTGTAGAAACCATTATCTAGTAGTGCATTGGAGAGATGATCATACCAGGCACGGGGAGCTTGCTTCAACCCGTAAAGAGCCTTGTCCAGGATGTAGACATGAGTAGGCTTGGTACGATCAACAAAGCCTTCAGGTTGAGAGACATCAACTTCTTCTTTCAGTTCGCCGTTGAGAAAGGCAGTTTTCACGTCCATCTGGTAGACAGTGAAGTTCTTGTGAGCAGCATAGGCTAAGAAGATCCGAATGGCTTCAATTCTGGCCACCGATGCCAATGTCTCATCATAATCAATTCCCGCTTGTTGCTTGAATCCCTTGGCTACTAGACGAGCTTTGTTTCTGGTTACAATCCCATCTTCATCCTTCTTGTTCTTGAAGATCCACTTCAGATCGATGATTGTCTTGTTCTTTGGTCTAGGTACAAGTCTCCAGACACCCAGGCGTTCAAATTGATTCAGCTCCTCTTGCATGGTGGTCACCCAGTCAGAGATATCGAGGGCTTCCGTCATGTTCGAGGGTTCATGTCTTGATAAGAAAGCTGCAAATAAACACTCATTTTGAGTTGCAGACCTTGTCTTGACTGGCGCGGATTTGCTGCCAATCACTTGTTGGAGTGGATGAGCTCGCGTCTACTTGGTTGTATGGGGTAAGGTTGGAGGGGGTAAAGGTTCTATCCTCAGATCGATATAGAACTCAGGTTCACGTCTGGGCGTTGCTAGAGTGGTAACAATAGGTGGCACTTGAGATTGTACCACAATGGGACCAGGAGCTGCTGGTGTGTCTGAAGAGACAAGTGAGGGGCCAGCAGCTTGTGGAGCAGGTTGAGTGGTTGTACTGGGACCTGACACTAGTGGAGCAGGTTGAGTAGTGGTACTGGGACCTGCCACTTGTGGAGCAGGCTGAGTAGTGATACTGAGACCTGCCACTTGTGGAGCAGGTGAAGTAGTGGTACTGGGACCTGCCACTTGTGGAGCAGGTGAAGGGATGCCTTGATGATGATTTGTAGTAGGCATTGTGGAGGAAGCACCACTCTGAGGACTTGGAACATTCACCACCGGGGCCTGCTGGAAGGTGTGGGAAGGTTCCCCCTCAGCAGGTGCAGGAGATACTCTAGAACTTGGTGATCCTGAAGCAGACGATGATGATGAAGTGCCTTGGAGGTTGGAAGATGAAATGTCAGTGGTAGAGACCATGACATGAGGTGCTGGTTGTACAACTGCAGGAACAGGAAGAGCAATATTAGCAGGTGCAGGCAATTCTTTATAAAAGAATTCAAACAATTCATCCAAATCACAAGTATTAGAGTTAGAAGAAGATGGTTTGTTCGCCGGTGAAGAAGAGGTCATGGGATTGCCATGAAGTTGATCAGACGCCAGGACACCAGAGATTCCTGGTGTGACTGGAGCTGGTGTAGAGTCTTCTTCAATGCCTTCTTCAAAATCCACATTTGGGCTCTCAACCACACATCTTGTTTTCTTGTTGTACACACGGTAGGACGGAGAGTCCTTGGCATACCCAATGAAAATACCCTCATCACCCTTTGGACTGAACTTGTCAAGATTGTCTTTATCATTTTTCACGTAGCATTCACAACCAAAAACTCTGAAGAATTTGATGCTGGGAGGTCGATTGTACACCAATTCATACGGAGTCTTCATGAACCTTTTGGTAATAAGGGATCAGTTTTGGGTGAAACAGGCAGATGCAATGGCTTCAACCCAGAAGTGTAGCGGAAGCTTGGAGAACGTCAACATGGTGCGTGCAGCTTCCATTAGGGTACGGTTCTTTCTCTCAACAACACCATTTTGTTGAGGTGTTCTGGCAGCCGAAAAGGTGTGAGTGATGCTGACCGAATCAAGAAACGAGTCAAGCTTGCGATTCTTGAATTCAGTGCCGTTGTCGGTGCGAATCACTTGAACCGGAAGTTGTAGTCTGACCTGCACATTTCTGATGAAAGAAATGATGATGTCTGAAGCACCATCCTTACTTCTGAGAAAGTTCACCCATGTATACCTTGAAAAGTCATCCACAATTACCAGTACATACTTCCTCCCGTTGATGCTTTGTACACGCATTGGTCTGCACAAGTCCATATGGAGGAGCTGAAGTGGTTTGGAGGTGTTGTGTTCCACTTTCAGCTTGTGCGAAGATTTCTTGATCTTCCCCATCTCACATGCTGAGCACAATTGTTCCTTGGTGAACTTCAAGGAGGGGAGACCAGTCACCAATCCTGTCTTAGCTAGTTGATTAATTGTAGCATAATTCAGGTGGGATAGTCTCCGGTGCCACAACACGTTTTGATTGAAGGTTGCTTTAGAGAGAAGACATACTTCTGTGAATGGTCGTTGTTTCCGGAAATTGACGGTGTACAGATTCGACCTGCGAGTACCCTCAATGAGTTCCTGTCCATCATATGTCCTGACACAACATCTTGTTTCCCGAAAGTTAACCTCAAGTTTCTTGTCACAGAACTTTCCAATGCTGAGCAGGTTGTGACTCAAGCCTTCCACATAGGCTACTTTATTGATGGTGATTTTATGATGAAGGATATCACCATATCCCATTATTGGTGCTGAAAGCTTATTCCCAAACCGAACGTTCCCGCCATATTTCTGTTTGAAGTTAGCGAGAAGTTCCTTCCTTCCGCTCATGTGCTTGGAACACCCTGAATCCATGTACCACACATGACCGTCCTCAGAAGATGAATCGGAATGATCTGAGTCAACATCATTGTAACCCCTATCACTGTCTTCTGAATATTGTTCCTCTACATCAGCCATCAAGCACAATTGATCTTCCTTTCCTTCATCACTATCCACATTCCACGCGTCATCTTGAGCTAGCATGCAAACAAGTCCTCTTTCCTCATCATTACTGGACATCTGCAACCAGGCTTCATCTTCAGCTAACAAGGCATGTCCCTCGTCTTGTCTTTTGGCCAGATTCATCTTGTTTTTGTAGTAGTCATACTTTGAAACATGATTGGTACAATTCTTAGCAAAATGACCAGGCTTTCCACACTTGAAGCAGGTTGGTCCTCCATCAGCTTTCTTCATCTCTTTGCCCTTGTCTTCTGGTTTAGCAGTTTCCTCAGGCTTCTGGTAGTCAGTTCTACCACCTTGTTCATACCTCCTTGACTCAGGTTTTCTTTCATACCTCTTTGGTTCATCAAATCTTCTATCTCTGGGATCCTCATACCTTCTTTCTCTGGAATCATCATACCTCCTATCTCTTTGATCATCATACCTTCTGGTATCAAATTCAGCAGGTTTCTCATATCTTCTGGCATCATTTCTTGACTCGTATCGATCACGAGGTTCGTACCTCCTTCCACTGGAGTACTGGTGGTTGTTAGAAGACATAGGCTTTCTCGCATTTCGTTTGGACATAGACCTGGTAATCAGTGCCAAGGCCCTCTTCGTGTCATTCAATTCTTCATCAGATTCGCTTCCTTTTTCACCGGTATCAGAAGGAACATCGTAGTCATCTTCATAACGACTTGATTTCCCAGAGTGATAATGCCTTCTATCTACAACCAGTGCCAAAGGATCAGCATACTTTTCAGCTTTCTTTTCTGTTCCCAAAATCTCTAACACTTCATCTTGATTATGGTTGAGTAGCTCAAAAAGTTCATGGATGTCAAGGTCCTCCAGGTTGCGGTTTTGTTGGATGTTGGAGGAAAATCTTCTCCATTCAGACCTGAGTGAGTTGATGAACTGGATATTAATATCCAACTGAGACTTCTTGAGATTGTTTTTCCTTAGCTCATTAATCATAGTGCAGAACCTATGATAAGTATCTTCAAGTACTTCTCCCTCACGACCCTTGAAGGTGGCAAACTTGGTCAGGAGGTTTGTTCTCTTCATTTGAATGCCTTTCTCCGTTCCATGCATTAGACTTCTGATCTCGTCCCACATAGCCTTGCCGGTGTCGTTGCAATCAATGTTAGCATATATCTCATTTGGCAGACTCTGAATGAGTTATGAATTGGCAAGAATGTCACCTCTAACTCTGTTTGCTTCCTCCGGAGTAAAGTTGGTATCATCTTTTTCAACACGTCCACCAACTATGGGTGGATTTCCATCAGGGATTGCTGGAATTTCAGTGTAGTACTTCACGGGTCCATTCTTGAGGGACTCCATGATTTGCTTGTGAAGAGGTTGCTTTGCCACGAAGTCTAAGAATCGCGACTTCCATTGCGAAAAGTCTCCACGGAACAGTACCGGAGGACGGGTATCGGACCCGATCGCTAATGCATCACGTGTGTTCATGATTAAAGATTGATTATGGATCTTGAACCACTTAGTATGATCAGGTGAACAGGTTGGTGAAAGGTCTCAAGACTTGTGAAAATCTTGAAAATGATTCAGTCCTGGAGGTCGGGGTCTGATCTGGAGGTTAGGTTCAGGTCTAAAGGTTAAGTGTAGTGATGGGTATTGGGTGTCGGGTATTGAGAGAAGACTTAGAAAAATTCTGGAAACTCTAGTCTGAAGAAAGTACTTGACGCCCAAAAATCTAAGTCTGAAGAGAAGACCCGGTACCCGAAGCTTGAGGTCTGAAGAAATGATTTCACCAGAACCAGAACACAACGGATCAAGAGCAAGTGGCAGGCTCTGATACCAATTGTGGGTTCCAAATCAATCAATCAATCACACTTAGATCTTCATGATGCAATGCTAGGTACAAGATAGATTTCATTCAATGTGTGTAAAAAGAGAAGAGAAAGTACAAATGAAGAATATTACTCCTATTTATACTAACTCTAATGGACTAGGCTTTTTAGAAAAGATGGGCCTAAACAAATGGGCCTTTAATTACAAATTACATAAAGGAAGCTAAGTTTAGAGAAATTACAAATTGACACAACTTAACAAATATTTCTAACAGAAGGATATCCGAACTCAAAATCCTATTGGTGCTACATATGGCTTCACTCACGAAACCAACTTTTCCATCACTCATCTCTGTCTCCTGGTCTCTATTCACCAATGATTTGATAGTCACTATTCTTAATCTACGTGACTTAAAAACATCCAATCAAATTATAGCACACCCTCCGTGCTTATCAGCCCATAAAGCAACCGTTCACTGTAGATTCCATGTTGCTTTTGGCGCATTGATATTAGATTATAGTAAACAGTACAAAATGATCACCCATTACACAACACATGTAAAAGTGATTTTGCCATGCATTAAATGCATGTGATATATATATATATATATATATATATATATATATATATATATGAACGTAGAGTGTGTTCTTCAAACACACCTCTTCTTCATCTCTATATCCACAATCCTTTCATCCTTCTCCTTTATTCTAAGTTCTTTCTCTCTCTTCTTACTCACTAAGTGCATTAGTGAAAACATAGAAACTTTAGATTGTTTTAGATAAAGATTATCCTTTTCTATCTTCTGTAACAATATTGTAAATTTAGTATTTAACTTAATTCAAAGAATTTAAAAGTGGAAATTGTGTGATTGTATTATGTACTCAACCCATCTTCTACAATCCTTGTGACTTGAAGGTCACCCCCTTTGGGACCAACATGATATTAAGATCGTGAGATCCTACTATATCATGATCACGATTTTAACAACATTGGCATATAGGATTGCTAAAAACGTGTGGATGGCACAACTTCAAGGGATGAACATATAGAGGGGCATTATAGGTCATGTTATTTAACTTTGCGATGCATCGCATTTTTTGTTCTAAATAGTGTTAAAGTTGATCATTTAAGCCTCGCATATGCTTCTTATATGAGCAACATTTTCCTCATTTCAATCATTCTCCAGCTGTTGATCTCTTCTCAGACCACCATAGAGGCGCACACTAGAATACATATATACATATCTCCTCTGCAAAAGCCTCCTGCTAACAAAGGAAACAATTCTACTTGCAGAACTCTCCTGTTGTGATGACCCAGCCTCGAACTGTGCTTCCTCACTTCGAACACTTTTGCGACAAATTATTGACGGGAGTTTTTTTATGGTATTAGAAAAATGATGTTTTTAATTATTCGAACACTTCTTCGATGGATTATTAACCAAAGTTTGTCTGACGGAATTGAAAAAAAAAATGTATTTAATTATTCGAACACTTCTTCAACCATAATTTTAACGAAAGTTTTTTCATGAAAGTTTTTTTGACGGAAATTGTTGACGGATTTTGGACATTTTTTTAAATTTTATGATGTTTTTAGTTATTGACAGATTTTTGAAGGATTTGAAAAAAATAATCTTCTTAATTGTCGATTGATTTTTTTACAGATTTGAAAAAGTTATTCTTTTTAATTGATTGAGGAATTTTCAATGGAATTTATCGACAGATTTTTTATGGATTTGAAAAAAGTAATCCTTTTAACTATTAAAACTATTTTCAACTGAATTTTGACTGAAATTATCGATCGATTTTTGACGGATTTGAAAAAATAATCTTTTTAATTATTGAAACTCATTTCGACGGACTTTCTATCAAAGATTTGTCTAAAATATTAACAGATTATTAGCAATAATGTTTCAGTCGAAAATTTGTCAAAAATCCATTAAAAGTTATTGAAATTTTATTTTTTAATATGTGGTTAAAACTCCGTTGTAAATCGGTTAACAAAATTGGACGACTATTTCCATAAAAAAATATCCATCAAAAATACCTAATTTTTTAATAGTGAAATGATAAAAAGACCTCACCGACACTATTCTTTGTCAAATTTCACTCTATAAAATATTTCACTTTTATTTAACATTTAAGCTTTGGCATGGTTCATTTACAATATTTGGCATCATTATATTGATCAATTGATATAACATGGATGGTTGTACATGGTACAATTCAAGTTTGGTATGCAGACAGGATATGACAGGACAAAGTAGAACAAGACAGGACAGAACAGCTGTTTAGCGATTGGTAAATCATGACAAGACAGGACTAGATAGAACAAGACCGATCAAATGACCATTTTACCACTGGTGAAACTTTAAACATTTTTTACGTAATAGTTAATCCAAATGAAAATTAACAAAAAACAAAAAACTTCAATCTATGTATCAACAAAACTATAATCAAGTATATAATAAAAAATCATAACTTGCGAGATAAATATTAGCAATATACATTATTAGTTGTATTTTCGATCGAGTTTTGGGTATGAAATGTTATCCTCGACAATCAAAATTAGGTGTGAAGTATTTCGGACCATGTCGGATGCGGATTTAATGGGGCTCAAGTTCGGATTTTAACAATATATGTTTTTTTTTTCTTTTTCCACCAAATTAGTAGAAAACAGAAATAGTGTGTAACGAAAATTTAAAGATGAATATATATATATATATATATATATATATATATTAAGTAAGAAAATTTGAATAAAAACTATCTAATGAAAATTTTACTCCTTTATTAGATATAATGACTATAAATTTAATCTTAACCATTCGTTTTACATGCTTAATCATTAAATATTAAATTTAATTCAAACTTCAAAATCCAAATTTCAAACGTTAAAAATTAAATTAAACACTTAAACTAATAAAAAAAAGTTCAAATCTTAAAGATCTACATAAAAAAGTTACAAAAAAATATTAATAAAAAGTTTTATTTGGGTTTCAGATGAGTCCGGGTAATGGGTACGGAGACCCTAGCCTACTCGAACCGAGTAACTCGTCATAAAGTTGGATTTTGAAGATCGAGTTAGTTCGAGTTATATGGGTTAGGTAGATTCGAGATTTTTTGAATCAGATTTTCGGTTTTTTGGATTTGGGCGGGTTATGTTCACCCCTAAGTATGAGGCAATTATAATGAAAGATAAAATCAATCCATATTTTGAGGGGTATAATGGTAAATCTGGCTCTGTTCTACTTAGTTCCAGGAGGTAGAATGAGACAGACTTGTCCCACTTTTGTTCTACTTAGTTCTGGTATGTCCCACATAGATGTCTGCCAAACATGGGATAAGTTTGTTCTATCCTATCATGTCCCATCATATTCAATGTATCAAACGCACGCTCTCTGATAGATATTGTTCTTTAAATATAGATCCATAGGGGAAGGTTCAAATGAGAAGCATATCAATTTAAGAAATAGCGAGAAGCAATCTCAGCCACTCATCTCAAGCCAATCATATATGAGAATGACTTTTGTGTACAAAATCATATATGAGAATGACTTTTGTGTACAAAATCATATATGATTAACAAAGAAAAAATCCAGGTACAAAAAACATGTACAAAATCATATATGATTCACATAGGAAATCACATATGATTCATGTTGTTAATCATACATAATTAACGACTGCGCGGGTCACATGCGACTCACGACCCGCATTTTGACCTGCCCGCTTCCCTTTTTTTCATCAGTACTTAATCGAATGGCTGAGATTGCTCCTCGTTTTTTCTTAAAAAGTTATATTTTTCATATGAACCTCCCTCTAGATCCATATGCACGTTTTTATTTTATTTATATGCAAAACAAAACGAAATATATTTAATTGATAAAGAATGGAGGGTAACGTCTTGATTTTAATATCCTATTTTTTTTGGCAAAACAATTAATTATTTATAAAAAGTATGAATACTATTTTCATATTATTACAGTGTCATGTTTAATAGTTTTTAGTTAGATTTTTCTTGGTTTAGAGAAACTTTGTACTTCTTCTTCCATACAATCTAAAAAATTAGAAATTTTCTGATGTGGTCTTAATTTTGTTTTGAATTCAGTGTTTCGTCGTTAACTCGCTGCTTTAAGTGTATTGGCAGATTATCAACAATAATGTTTCTGCTGAAAATTTGTCAAAATCCATTATAAGTAATTGAAATTTCATTTTTTAATATGTCGTCAAAATTCCGTTGCAAATCCGTTAATAGAATTTGACGACTATTTCCATAAAAAATATCCGTCAAAATACCGAATTTTCTAATAGTGATATGATAAAAGGACCTCACCGACAATGTTCTTTTATTTAACGTTTAAGCTTAAGCATGGTTCATTACAATATTTGGCATCATTATTTTGATTAATTGATATAATATGGATGGTTTAACATAGTACAAGACGATGATAGATATTGTTCCTTAAATATTGATTCATATGCACGTATTTATTTTATTTATATGCAAAACAAAACGAAATATATTTAATTGATAAAGAATGAAGTGAGGTAACGTCTTGAATTTAATATCCTATTTTTTTGGCAAAACAATTAATTATTTATAAAAAGTATGTATACTATTTTCATATTATTACCGTGTCATAGTTTATAGTTTTTAGTTACATCTTTTCTTGGTTTAGAAAAACTTTGTACTTCGTCTACAATTTATAAAATTAGGAATTTTCTGATGTGGTCTCAGTTTTGTTAAGTTTTAAGTGCTCCGCTCATATTAGTTTCATTTTATAACAGTCTTGTAATTATTAATGTTGTTATTTTCTATTTCTTTTTTCAATGCAACATTGAAATACATGTATACATGTTTAAGTGGTATATTGCAAGGTTATCAAGATCGGAATCCTATTTAGGATCGTTTTCGTATTCATGTACAAGATGGAATCGTAAGATCCTACCACAAGTAACTAATTATTTCATATGGTATAGTTTTTTATCATAAACAAATTATGTAACCTTTTATGAAAGATTCAAACTTCAAATGTCAAAACAGTCCATCAAACATCCTTAGTGAAGTTATAGAAATCTCCGTTATATTATTTAAAACGGAGAATATGAAGGTTTTGTTCTTTATTTGGTTCCAACAAATTCTCTATTTTGCTTTCTAAATTTGAGAAAACAAGAAAAAACTCAAAGTTTAAAGAATTCTCTAAAACTTTATCGGAGGTGAGAGAAATTATTATTTTATTTATTTTCAACAATAACATTGAACTAATATTATTTTATATAAATTTCTTTAGATAAAGTATATTGAGATGATAAAATTATATAATATTTTAATAATATAATTAATGTTTACTGTCATTATATAATATTTTAAAGTAAAATGATTTAACTGTAAATATTGACTTTTAGTTCTATATTTAAAAAAACTATAGTTACTTGCTTACTCTATAACATAATTTCCTTTCAAAGTTTAAAGAAAAACAAGTTTGGACGTAATAAATAGAAGTATAGAAGGATACGAACTAAAAATCCTCTTGGTGCTCCACGTGGCTTCACTCAACAAACCAAATTTTCCATTATTGAGGGGGCGTTTGGTTCATTTCAGGGAATGGAAATGAAAATAAAAATGAAAATGGAAATACAGGAGAATGAGAATAGGAATGAGCATTGCATTGATGCTGTTTGGTTAACCCATTATAATCAATGAAAAATTGCTTCATATTAAAAAATATGTTTCATCTTGAAAATACAAAAGATGTTTCATTTAACATCTATAGATGAAACAATGCATGAAAAAAAAGAACCAAGTAGAAATAAAAATTTCATTCCCCCCAATTTGTTCAGGAATGGAAATTAATGAATCTGCAAAAATGATTCCATTATATAATATCAAATCAAACAGCAGTTTTTAGGGGTGTGCATTGGATGACATCCAATGGATTTGAGGGGATCCAATCCGATCCAATCATCCATTGGATGTTGGATTTCTCCAACCGAACCGATCCAATCATCCATTGGATGTTGGATTTTTCCAATCCAATGGATGATTGGATCGGTTCGGTTCCATCCAATGGATTTTCTTATGGATATCCAATGGATTTCAACCACTATAAATCGGATCGGATTGGATCGGATCCATCCGGTATTCGATGGATGATCTAATCAAACTCATCCAGTCATCCATCCAATGTTTTTAATCCATTTCACAATAATAAGTAATTTCATATAATAATCATAAATTCCAAACAATGGCATAATTTATAATTTTAATTATATTTAAAATTTAATATATTATATTATTGTTGGATGTTAATGGATGGGTCATTGGATGATAATTGGATGGATCTGGTCGGTTGACATTGGATGGTCAATTGGATTGGATCGGTCGGTTTTGGTCGGTTCTGGACCACCATCCAAGAACCGAACCGATCCAATTGGATGTCAACTTTTTTCATCCGATCCAATCCAATACAATTGGATATCCAATCATTGTCGGTCGGTTGGTAATTGGATCGGTCGGTTGTAATTGGATCGGTTGATTTCTGCACACCCCTAGCAGTTTTCATTATCATTCTTATTCCTGACCTTCAATACCCCCAACCGAACGCCCCCTGAATCTTCGTCGTCTGGTCTCTATTCACCAATGATCTGACGGTCACTATTCTTGATCTGCATGACTTAAAATCAACTAATCAAATTAAATCACTCCCTGTATAAGGAAACCCCCCTTTCTTCTCTAAACCATTGCCCGATTCGATTATTTCTACCATACTCTCTTCGTAGCAACCAAACTCGCCAAAAATGGCAACCAAGGTAGAGAAGAAGCATGTGGCTAAGAAGATTGGGTGTTACAACTAAAACCATTTTCTTTTCTGGTCTTATATAATGCTATGTTTTATTTTATTCCTTATAATTAATTTAGTATAAAACAGAAACATTGGTGTTACAATTAAAACCATTTTCAAATATGAAGGGTGGTTTAGGAAAATTTAAAAAATGTAATTATATAAAAGGCAGGAGCGGATCGCTGGATCGATCTCTTACGATTGATCCTATCGTATCACAGTCAGTATATAATCCAAAAAGTTTTTCAAATTTAGGATTGTATGATCCTACTATTAGGATCACGATTTTGGCAACATTGACATATAGGATTGGTAAAAACCTGTGGATGGCACAACTTCAATGGACGGACAATTATAGTCATATGGAGGGGGATTATAGGTCATGTTATTTAATTGTTGTGATGGATCACATTTTTTGTTCTAAGAATTATTAAAGTTTATCCGTTAAGCCTCCCATATGCCCTTCATATGAGCAACATTTTCCTCATTTCAATAATTTTCCATCGTAGATGTCTTCTTAAACCACCACAGACGCACACATACCAAAATACATATACACATACCAAATCAATAAGTATAGGAATTGCCATTGCCGTTACCACCATTGACGCAAACCCCACTACTGCAATTACAAACACGTAGCTTTAAATTATTTAGACGAATTATATTTCAATTTCTGACAAGCAACGCATGGTCCAACATGATAATTTTTCATCTCAATTCCATCGGATTCTAACTTTTTTGATAGATTACAATTCATTACCTTTAATCACGTAAACGTAACGTGACATCAAGGTTAGATCATCTTTATCCCACCACTAAAAACGTAAAATTGTGATATTTTCATCTTCATTTCAATACTAAAACTGAAAACCACAAAAAATAGATGTCAATAAAGTAATCTTTTATATTTAGAGGCCAATAAAATAGGCCTCTAAATTTATAATTAAATGTATATATATAACTTAATATATTAAATAAGTTTACTTGTTACTTACAAAATGTTGATGTAACTATTATATCTGATATGAAATTTATTTTTTTATTTTCAAAAAGAGTAGACTACATATTTGGTCCCTGAGGTTTACAAAAACCAACGAAAATGGACCTTGAACTTTAAAACTCAGTTAAATAAGGGGTATTTAACAACAATGAAAGAATAAGGGTTAAATTGTACGTAACCCTTTTATATATCTCTATTCTCTCTCCCTCTCTCTCTCTCACTCTCTCTTTTGCGACTCAGGGACGTCTCCGGCATGGTGTTGGCCCCCTCTCCGGCCAAACCACCCCCGCAACTGTAACACCCAATTCCATTTATGAAAAATTTTTAAAAGATAATTAAATAAAACCTCCATGTAATGATTTGTAATAAAACAATAAATCCAAAATTCCCCAATTAAATTTTAAACGTCAACTAACAAGCTAAAATAACCAAGATCATATAAGGTCTAGATCGGATCGGAACGCCATGTCACTAGCTGGAACCCTCAAGCCGGAGCTTTGCCCTTATCAACACCGGAGCTCGTACCTAAAACATTTAAAGCACGAGGGGTAAGCTCAACCGCTTAGTGAGTAAAGTTACATACGATAAATCACAATTAAATGCACATACACATTCATCCACATTAACAGCTTAACGGTTTCCCGTTTACCGGACCATCCCGCAATCCGGCCTCCGCGGTTTCCCGCCCTTCGGGTCATCACGCAACCCGAACCATCACCAGATAACATCAACAGCACGTATATATATACATAAAATCATAACCTACCGCATGTAAAACCCACTCACCTTGAAGACGTCACGTACGCACAAAGTTAGCGTTCCACTCACAAACGTAACCCACGCAACAAATCTGTCATTTAATTACCACAATTAATCCTACGAGCTTTTCCATTTTCATTACACGACTAACTTGACTACACGACGGGGACTCGTACTTCCTAACATGCTAGAATGGGGACGCGACTTTACACGGGTATATCCCCGGTTGCCAATCCGGTTCGTCCCTCCGCTGTAAACGACAAGGCTAGCGGCAGCAGCAGCAAAACCCGCTACCGCCGCCGGTCATAACAAGAATCAACGGCAGCAGCAGCCGTTTGCTACCGCCGCCAGCCACCTCCACACGGCGGCAGCAGTGAGAAAACACCACCACCGCCGGAATCAAACACCCCGGCAGCAGCAATGGGAGGCCATCACCGCCACCGGAACACCACCCACGGCAGCCACCTGCTGCCGGAAAAGAGCAGCAGCAGCAGCGACGGGAAGGTCCGCCGCCGCCGCCTGGCGACCCACCGATAACAGCAGCGACAGGTTATCGCCGGCCAAAGCCGGCGACCGTCGCTCTCCGCCGTTGACGCCAAGAAACAACCAAGGCGGCAGCGGTGTTACCACCACCACCGCCGGACCATCGAGTAGCAGCAGCCGTACAACAGCCGCATCGGGGCGCTGCCGGAAAGACGCCGCGGCAGCAGCCGTGGAAACCCACCGCCACCGCCGGGCCGAGAACAAAACAACGGCGGCCGTGGCGTGCTTCCACCACCGCCGGCCGGACCAAAAACAAGGCGGCAGCGGTTGGCCTTCGCCAGCCAAGGCCGACGGCCACCGCGTGACCACCAATTACGCTCAATAACAATGAAAGCTACGAGAGGTTACCTATGACGCAAGCGGATTCCGGCACCCCCTTCCCGTCAGTCTCTCTCTCCTCCGATCCCGCACCCTCTCTCTCGGCCTCCCTCTCTCTCTCTCGATAGCTTGCTCACCAAGGAGTACAATGACGACAAGGAGCAAACCCTAGGGTTTTTATCTAGGTTAAACGGGCCTCCCTCCCTGAGATCTGATGAAATGATAATGATCCTGAATCTTTACTTAGTGAATAGGTTTTTACTTCTGTTATAGCTTGAGGAATTATCACTGAGTCTGTTCAGTGTTATTCCATGTTACTTATGCTGTAACTTAACTTTATAGATCAGGATCAGGATCAGGAGACTAACGAGTCTGTTCTACAGTCTACTGATCCTGTCCACTGAAGTGAAGACCTCCTCCTGAAGACATTAAGATCATACAAAAAGAACCATCAGCGACGTCGAAGAAATAGCTGATGACAGGAACAGCATGCTCGTGATCTGAAGACGGAACTCAGTGATAGCAGTCTGTTCACTATCGTATGACATCCTGAAGATTCATCAGGATACACGTGACCCTGAACGACCCCAGTTTCAGGAATCTAGTCACTGATCAGTATCCTGATCCTGAAGGATTAGAACAATGTCTTAGTCTAATGCACAAAAGGATTACACGCCTTTTCTGACACAATAGTACATAAGGGCAGTTACTTTACTGTTCCCTCCGTACTTATCAGACCATAAGGCAACTGTTTACAAACATCCTCTTTTGCACACCATGCAAAGAGTATTTGTTTATAGTAAATAGTACAACAGACCAATCACATTGTGACACGTCACAATAGTAGGTCTGCATGCATTAAATGCATGGAGTATAAATAGGACGTGAAGAGATGTTCTCCATAACTTCTTCTTCATCCTAATTCTACTCAAGTCCTTTCTCTCTTTTCCCTTCTATCCTCTTTCTTTATTCTCTTCTCACTTAGTGCATAGTGAAAGAACTTAGATTGTTTAGTTTAGACTAGTTGTCTTCTCTATTTCCGCAACAATCTGTAAATTCATATTGTTTATAAAACAAGAATTTAAAAGTGAGAAATTTGTGTGATTATATTCAACCCCCCCCCCTTCTATAATCCCAAACACTATCCTTACTTGAAGGTCACCTACTTGGGACCAACAAGTGGTATCAGAGCAGATACAAGCTCTCATTTTCTTCTTTAGAAAAATCTTGTGATCCTCTCTCTTCTTATTCTATGGCTCTTCAAGCTAAGGATAACTACTTTGATACCGGTTCTGCTGGAAAGCCTCCTCGGTTTAACAAAGACAACTTCTCTCTTTGGAAAACCAGGATGGAACTTTTCCTCTCTGGTTCTGATCCCCAGATTCCTTATTTTCTGGAAAATGGACCACATGTGCCTACACAAACCGTCCACCCCATTCCTGCTGCTGGTGGCCAACCTGCTGTTCCTGAAAGGGAGCTGGTAAAGCCCGTAACTGACTGGAATGATGAAGATAGACGTCTGGTCAACATTGACACCAAGGCTAGGTCTCTCATTGCCATGTCACTCCCTGATGACGTCTTTCATTCTGTCTGTCACCTTCGCTCTGCTAAGGAGATATGGGACACTCTCTGTGTTCAATATGAAGGTACCGCCGTACTAATGGAATCAAGAAAGATTTTCTTGGTTCGTCAGTACGAAAGCTTTATTCATCAGAAGGATGAAACTCTCTCCCAGCTACATCAGAGATTCAACTGTCTTCTGATTGATCTGAAGACCATCGGTACTACCTACTCTAACTCTGAGGTGGTTACCAAGTTCATGGAAGCTCTTCCTGAACATTGGGAAATCTACACCTCCTGCTTAACTATGTCAAAGGACATAAAGACACTCACTCTAAGTGAGCTGTACGGTATTCTTCTGAACCGTGAACAACAGAAGAAACTGAAAAAGAATCTCATAAGAGATTCTAAAGAATCCAAAAGCACATCTGTTGCATTGGTTTCTGATTCAGTTCCTCCTGTTGCTGCTTCTTCTTCTTCAGTAACTATTACTGAATTAGAATCTTCTGACTCTGACATGTCAGAAGATCCTGAATTCAATGAGTCTCTTGCTCTTTTAACCAGATCTTTCAAAAAGTTTGCCAAAAAGGGAAACTTCCATAAAAAGAAACATCTTTCTATTACTGACAAGCCTAAGTCAGATCCTGTTGACAAGGCTACTGCTATCTGCTACAACTGCCAGGGCAAAGGACACTTTGCTAATGATTGCAGGTACAGAAAAAGTCAGTTTGCTCCCTCCTCTGCTAAATCTTCTTCTAAGAACCCCAAATACCAACGCCTGAAGGAAAAGTACAAAAAGATGAAAACTCAGCGTAAAGGCAAAGGTTTAATCGCAGAAGACTGCGATTGGGATGATGTCTCCTCTGATGACTCGTCTGATGAGGAAGATACTCAAGTGGCACTCATGGCCATTATTGAGGAACCTATCTTAGCTCTCATGGCTAAGATAGAAGAGGTTCCTGAAGAGATTCCTCCTCAGGATCCTGAAGCTTCTTCTTCCACAACTCCTGAAGCTTCCACCTCTGCGACTGATTCTTCCAGTCAGGTACCTATTCCTCTCATCCCTCTTGAAAGCTTAACACAGTTAGACCTAGTCACTCTCGACCTTTACAAAGCCCTTAATGGTAAAACCTCTGCTGAAAAAATGAATATTGACCTTAGAGGACAACTCAAAGAATGTCAAGAAAAATTAAAACAGCTTACCATTGTGGAAGAAAATTATAAGGACCAGGTCTCTGTAAATAAAACTCTTTGTATTGAAAGAGAAATGGCTCTTGCTGCCAAAGAGAAGGCCCTTGCCCAATTAAATGCTGAAAAAGTCACCATCAAAGGATGGAGTGACGCCTCTGAAAAAGTTGATGAAATATTAGCTTCAGGGAGGTCTGATAAAAGCAAGAGAGGTCTTGGATTCTTTCGTGGATACAAGAAAGAAGAAACTATGTCTGATAGTTCCATGCTCAAATTTGGAAAATTTGTTTCTTCTATTCCTCTTCCTAATGCCTCTGAAAACACCCCTTCTTCTTCTTCTTCTAACACTCACCCTGAAGGTGCTCTTAAGAGCAAAAAGAATACAGTTAAGGATAAATCCAAAACTGAAACACCTTCAAAGACCAAGGGTCCTAAACCCAAGAACAAAGTTCTGGGTGGTGGTCCTTCAGTCTCTGGAACTAAGTCTCTTTCTCAGAGTCCTGCTCCTAGACTGAAGATTGACCTGAAGCAAAAGACTCAGGAGAAGAAACCAATTCCTCCAATGTCCAATGCTAAAGGCATACTTGGTGCAGGTCCTGCTCACCTAAAGTTCAAAAACTTTCTGGACCACACTAAACGCCTTCAATATCGCAAATGCTATCACTGTGGATTAAATGACCATATTGCGAGTAAGTGTCCTGATGCTACCAAAGCTGAAAAATCAGCTAAGGTAAAGAAGATTCCCAAGACTGAGAAATCAGTCAAAGGAAAGAAGGTTGTCAAGACTGTTCCTTCAGTCAAGACTTCAGCCTCCTGTACTGATACTTCAGTAAAGGCTGACACTGATTCAACCAGTCCTACTGATACTTCTGGATCCATAGTTCTATGGGTACCAAAGAAAACTTAAACTCTGTATTTTACAGGATAAGGGCATCTGGTACTTGGACAGTGGATGCTCTCGACACATGACTGGTTCTAAATCTGTCCTCACTAACTACCGTGAAGAAAGAGGTCCTGCTGTGACCTTTGGCGGAAACGGTAGAGGCCAAACCCGAGGGTATGGCACTCTGACCAACGGAGTAACTACTTTCAAAAGAGTTGCTTATGTTGAAGGCCTGATGCATAATCTTCTGAGCATCAGTCAACTGTGTGATAAGAATCACAAAGTTTCTTTCTCTAGAAAAAGTGCAAAGTCAAGAACAGGAAAAAGGAAGTCATTCTCAATGGTGTTAGACATGCAGATATCTACATCATCAATATGAATACTTCCACTGATAACTTCTGTTTCGTATCACGTGCTTCCACTGATATGAATTGGCTCTGGCACAAGCGTCTCTCTCATCTCAACTTCAAGACGCTGAATCAACTCTGCATCAACAACCTGGTCATTGGTCTTCCTGACTTTCGCTATACAAAGGAATCTCTTTGTTCAGCATGTGAGAAAGGAAAACAGACCAGGGCTAGCTTCAAGTCTAAGCAGATTTCCTCCATCAGCTCTCCTCTACAACTTCTCCACATGGATCTCTTTTGGACCTGTTAATGTCCAATCCATTGGTGGAAAGAAATATACTCTGGTGATCGTAGATGAATATTCCAGATATACTTGGGTTTTCTTTTTACGTGCCAAGAGTGATGCTCCTGAAGAAATCATCCTGTTCGTCAGGAAGATGGAAAAACTTAACAACCTTACTGTCCGTTCAATAAGAAGTGGCCATGGGACTGAGTTCAAAAACAGTACCCTGGAATCTTTCTTTGAACAGAAAGGTATCTCTCAAAACTTCTCCTCTGTGAGAACTCCTCAGCAAAATGGTGTTGCTGAAAGACGAAACAGGACGCTGATCGAAGCTGCTAGATCTATGCTGAGTGAAGCCAACCTTGCCACTCAGTTCTGGGCTGAAGCTGTAAATACTGCTTGTTACACTCAGAACAGATCTCTGATTGTCAAGCGTTTCAGAAGAACAGCTTACGAACTCTTTCGTAACAGGAAACCATCAATCAAACATCTCCATATCTTTGGTTGTGTCTGCTACATCCTGAACAACAAAGATAATCTTGGAAAGTTTGATTCCAAATCCGATGATGGAATTTTCCTCGGATACTCTTCCATTTCTAAAACTTACCGTGTGTTCAACAAACGAAGACAAGCCATTGAGGAAACGATTCATGTCAAGTTTGATGAATCGGGTCCTACCTTTCCTCACCCAAATGATAATACTGAAATCAATCAGTGGGCTGACTCTTTCTTTCAAGTCCCTGAACCTCCTATTGCTGATCCTTCTCCTCAAGACCTTCCTGATGGTTTTGAAGAAGATCCAATACCACCCTCTGATATAACCACTCCACCTCTCATAAATGCCACTCCTATCACTCAAATCACACCCACTGAACCTGATCAACCCACTAACAGTGAAGACTTCTCTCAAACCACTGTTAGTGAACCCTCTCCTACAAATCTTCTTCCTGATCCATCATCCAATGAAGCATCTACTTCAGGACAGGTGTATCAACCACCTGCTCTCCGATGGACCAAAGATCATCCCATTGATCAAGTTCTTGGAAACCCTTCTTCTGGTGTGAAAACTAGACGTCAAGCTGGTAACGTCTGTCTTTATGTAAATTTTATCTCTGAAAATGAACCTAAAGAAATAGATGATGCTTTGCGTGATCCTGCCTGGGTCTCAGCCATGCAGGAAGAGCTAGCAGAGTTCATCAGAAACAATGTCTGGCTTCTCGTCCCTAGGCCTCGAAAACGTACAATCATTGGTTCCAAGTGGATTTTTCGAAATAAACTTGATGAGATTGGTAAAATCATTCGAAACAAGGCTCGCCTTGTGGCTCAGGGATACAGGCAGGAAGAGGGCATTGATTACGATGAAACTTTTGCTCCTGTTGCTAGGCTCGAAGCAATTCGACTCTTCCTAGCTTTTGCAGCACATATGAACTTCAAAGTTTATCAGATGGACATTAAAAATGCCTTTCTGAATGGAAAACTTAATGAAGAGGTCTATGTGGCTCAGCCTCCTGGCTTTGTAGATCCTAAGTTCCCTGATCACGTCTACAAGTTAAACAAGGCTCTCTATGGGTTAAAACAGGCTCCTCGTGCCTGGTATGATACCCTCTCAACCTTTCTTCTCTCTAAAGGTTTTGTTCGTGGAAAGATTGATAGCACTTTATTTCTGAAGAAATATCCTAAGCATATCCTTCTTGTCCAGATTTATGTCGATGACATTATCTTTGGATCCACCAATCCCAAACTCTGCGAAAAGTTTGAGTTGCTCATGAAATCTGAATATAAAATGTCTATGATGGGCGAACTAACATTCTTTTTAGGACTTCAGATCAAGCAATCTGAAAAGGGAATTTTCATCAATCAAGGTAAATACGTACATGAGATGCTGAAGAAATTTGATCTAACATCCTGTACACCAATGAAGACTCCAATGGCTCCTCCTCTGTCTCTTGACAAGGATTCCAAAGGGAAACCTGTTGATGTGACTCTCTATAGAGGAATGATTGGCTCACTGCTGTATCTTACAGCGAGTCGTCCTGATATCATGTATTTTACATGTCTCTGTGCTCGTTATCAGGCTGAACCCAAAGAATCCCATCTGACCGCTGTAAAGCGGATCTTCAGATACCTGAAGGGAACTCCTAACATGGGTCTTTGGTACTCCAAGGACTCAGGGTTCGATCTAATAGCTTATTCTGATAGTGACTTTGCAGGATGTAAGATCGACAGGAAAAGCACTACTGGTGGCTGTCACCTATTAGGTGGTAAGTTGGTGAGTTGGACTAGCAAGAAGCAGAACTCTGTGTCCACATCAACTGCTGAAGCTGAATATGTTGCAGCAGGAATATGTTGTGCTCAGGTCCTGTGGCTGAGAAATCAACTTCAGGACTATGACATACAACTCTCCAAAATTCCTATCTTCTGTGACAACACTTCAGCAATAGCCATTGCTAACAATCCTGTCTTACACTCTAAGACAAAGCACATTGAAGTGAGATATCACTTCATCAGGGATCATGTGATGAATGGTGATATTGAACTCCATTTTGTCCCTACTGAATATCAGCTTGCTGACCTCTTTACCAAACCACTGGATGTGACGCGTTTTAATATGCTCCTCAGTGAACTTGGGATGTTAAATCCTGAAGAATAGAAGTTCTCAGGACAAACAGTTGTTAAAGTCCTTATATTCTCTCAGGACCTCCTTTATTAACAACTCCTGAATAACTCTTCTTCAGAGGATGACTTTATTCAGTACTTACAAAATCTTTGTTCAATATCCGAATACTGATGATTCTCAGGTAAGTATTTCTTCCCTCTGCTACTGAAACCTTATCGCATTAAATGTGATAAGAGGATTTTCCCAAAACAGTACTTATCTGATAAGTACTCTGATTCCCATAAAACATATCTTTCACCAAATTGGAATCATCCCCTGAAAAGGTGGTTTTTTAGTTTTTCTAATAAAACAAACCTTTCATCTGCACTGACACGTAATGGGACGTTTCCTGTTCCCCACTACGTGTGTCAGGCGCGTGAACGCGCGTCGAGCTTCTTTTTCATCATAACGTTTGAATTTAGCCGCTCTTTTCTCTCTCCTACCGCGAGGTATAAAAAACCTCATTCGTAATCCTTTTCACTCTTTACGCTCACATAATATTCTGTAAGTGCAAGAAACAATGGATTAAGCAATCAAATCTTCATTTCATCATTGAATTGATACAATATCAACTTTCTCTCACTAGAATCTCTCTCTAGATCTCACTATATGAATATTACAATAATGCTCCCTTTCCTCAAATCTCTCTCTAACTCTCCTTCTAACACTCTATATATACCCTTGACCTCAACACTTACTAACATTGACTTTTCCAACTAATACTTTGACTTTACATATTAATGCTTTGACTTTGACTTTGATGCTTGACTTTCTTCTTTGACTTCCATCCTTTGACTTTGTTTGACTTGAATATTGTTTCCTTATCTTGAGATCTCGGATACAATAATATTTGCTCTAACAATCTCCCCCTTTGTATTCGAGATCACTCTTCAAAATGAGCTCCAGCTTTAACGATCTTTTGTCTTCATGTCAAACAAACTTTTTCGGTCACAAATTTCAAACAACTAACAATCTCCCCATTTATACACGCATCATCTTCAGAACAAAGTCTTCAATCTTGAAACCAGATCATTACAATCAACCAGATAAGCTCAACACATAACAATCTCCCCTTTTTCAAATAACATCTTTGAATCAACACTCTTCAACTTGAAGCAGTCTTCATCAAATCCAGAATTCCCTCTTGAGGTCAAATCCAGTAACTCTTCTTGAGGTAACCAAAGCCAATGGTCAAGGATATTTAGGTTCTGAGCTTTGACACTACGTGTACTAAGCTCTTCACCTTCTCAATATAAATCCATCAAATCTTCAAACTCTTCAAACCACTTTCTCAACTCCAGCAAATCAAACCATTCTTTCATCAACCTTCATAACTCGAACTCAATCTTTAAATCTAAAGGCTTTTCAACCTTAGATTCAAAAGATTTAAACTTTGATCTCTCTTTAGCTCCCCCTTAATACTTGCTTTCTTCCCTTAACTGTTACTTCACAACACATTTCTTCACATAAACCCTCAAAACTTGAATGAACCAACATCATGAAATCTTCAATCGACCATACTTGTTATCTTGAACTCTTCAAATCAACGATACTTGATGTCTTGAAATCTTCAACACATATCATCCTGAACTCTTGCACATATATCCCATATCGTCATCATGCTTCTGCAAATGTCTTTGATAGAACATCTCCCCCTCATGATGGTTAGGAGAATCCTGAACATCATGCATAATCAAAGACATCTCAGCAAACTATCTTATTCAAAAGAAATGCTCCCCTTTAAAACTCGCTTTACCATTAAAAAAACCATTTCTTTCTCAATATAGCACATGCAAATAGAGTGTCTCCCTCAATCAAATATCTCATCCATATCAGAGTGCTCCCCCTCAAAACCAGCTCAAGTCGCTCCCCCTCAAATGATGGGTAATCGGCTAACATAGAAGCACATTTAGCAACTATTGACACAACAACTCATAGAATTGTGTGGCCTATTTTCAGTGTTGGCAACAGGGTAGCACTGATAGGACTTCCAGTCATCACTGAAGCAAAGTTAGAAAACTAAGTTCTCAGACTGTTCCGGCAATATCACAAAGATATGCAATTGGAATCACAAAGACTCGTGCAAGTGTCAAAGAAATATCATCATATCAATTAGGCTCAAATATTGATTCAACCTGGGACGCAGATTAAAAATCAATGACTCTTGTGCATAGAATATGAAGTTCGGAGACCGGAGAGGATGTCTTCCTTGTTTCAATATCTAAATCTTCCGAGTGAAGATTAGATAGATGATGTGCTAATTCTCCGTGAGAATTGAAACAAACATCTTTTAAGAGATATTTGAGTAGCTTGGTGGGGTGACACGAGTTATCGACACTGGGTCCATGTCTTGTTTCAATATTCATCTCCAAAGAATCGAGAATGAATAGATGATGTGGTTACCCGGATAACTGTATAGGTTTGGGAAGGATCTTCTTTTATTCTTTTTGATCCTGTCTCACACTCACCATTTTCTTTTAACTCCCCCTACACTCAAGCTCTCGGACATTTTACCTCAATCACACCCTCACACACTAGGCTAACCTAGGGTTGTGTTTCTTGGGTAGATCCTCCGGCTTTGGATTGATCATAGAAACTTCTATATCCTATCACACATAGTTAATATCATGAAATGATATTCTTTGAAACATTGAGTATATTCATACCAGAACGTGATATGATGGTGATTCATATGTGATACAATATGTATATGAGAAACATATGTTGAACAGAAATAGGGAACATTTGTTGAAGAGATCATATGTTGAAGAAATTCATTCAAATGCTCTAACAAGTGATGATTGATTGTAGAAATTAAAAATCTTGATCGTGAATTCCAAAGAACAAAATTCAAACGCTAAACAGATAGACTCAGTAAGCACAGTGTATTCAAGAAATGAAACAATGATTAGAAAGTTTAATTGTGAAGAACAATTCACAATTAATAATCTGAATAAGAATTGAATCATTGAGATGAAATAACGTGCATTGAAATCAAATTGGAATTCAAGCGAGTGTATTTCCACCGAATAATTTCAACGAATATATGAGATGTGGAAATAACTATGTCAAGAAAAATTATAACGCGTGGTAATTCGTGAAACATTTTAGAATCGGAAAGGAACGAACACAAGTAAGTTCCTGATGATGAACACCACGGTTAATCACAATTAAGCACAAGTTCTAAGCTAAGGGTTTTGAGGGATACTTACATTGAAGCGCATAAATGAAGTACGGGTCCTAAACTGAATGTTTAGAAGCCACTAAGCATTGAAGACCGGGTCCTGAACTGAGTTATTCAGGAGCCATTAAGCATTAAAGACCGGGTCCTGAATTGAATTATTCAGGAGCCACTAGCCTGCAAAATCAAACAGATTTTGGTATCCACTTGGATGTGGATCCTCTTTTGTTAGAGAAATTTGGGTTATAAGATGAAATCTTGTAAATCCCAAATCGTTCATCTATATAATCGTCACTTACAAAATCATTTCTAAGAAGGTAAGAACCAGATGATTTTCTTTTGGATAGACTAAGAAGTTTATTTGTAGAATAAACTAACTGAGACTTACCAAAAGACGTGTCATGGAAAGATTTGTTCTTTTGAACTTTCGGTTCCGAAGCAAATGATTTTGTATGAGTTACCTTTGTACTAGATCCCTTAACTTGCCAAATGAACTTACTATTTGAAAAACGATGATTACCTGAATAATCAACACGACGATCATAGAAGAGATTTGAAGTACGAATCTGACCACTTGAGTTGATATTACTCCGTGAAGCACTATCCACATTGCTTGAATCATGAGCTTTGAAAATTGTCTTCTCAAGTTTCTTCACTTTAGAAGAAAGCTTGTTTCTCTCTTCAAGAAGATCATTAAGCTTCTTCTGTTGATCAGATCGCATTTGTTGCTCATTCATGATGTCAGTTGATAAGCCTGATAACTTGCTTGTAAGTTTGTTTATTTCAGCTTTAAACGCTTCCTTTTGATCCGCAAAATCTTTCTCCACAAGACTTGTCTTTTTAGGTTTAGCGATTAGCTGTTCTAAAACAGTTTTTTCATGTCGAAGAACCTTCTCTTTTTGTTTAAATTGATGTCTTACATCAGATAACTGATTCTGTAAGTCAACAATCTGCTTTTGAAGCGCAATACTTTTCTTGTCATCAAGTTTTCTTTCTGATTGAACAACTTGAATGTCGTCTTCAAAGTTATGCAAATTGTATTTCCCAACACGAAGACTTGGTTTCTTCAAAGATTTCTTTTTACTGTCAATCAGATTCATCTGCCTCTCAAACTCCTTCCTATCTAGGACAATCTTTCTTTCTAGGTCAGATACCTTCTGTGAGAATTTATCACTTTTTAACTCAAAAGATTTTCTCTCATTTACAAAAATGTTTCTCTCTTCTTCAAAAACCTTTCTTTCGTTCTCAAAGTTACTTCTCTCAATGATCACAATTTGTTCAAAATCAGTTACTTGCTTTGAAAGTTCCATCACTCTTGATTGAGAAGATATAAGCTTGTTTTCGAAAACCTTTTTATCTTCATCAAGTTCACGAACTTTCTTTTGCAAACATTCATTTTCTTTTCTCAAAGAAGTTACAAGTTTTAAATTTTGAGCATTTCCAAAAGAATGTTTCAACATTTGATCATGCTCATTTTGCAAATCCTTTTTCAAACTTGTAATTAGACTTCTTTCTTTTGAAAGTGAATCTTCAAGATTTGTAACTTTAATAAAAAATTCAGCTTGTTCTGAACGTTTTGATTTCCCATGAGCCACTGCTTGATCTGTGAGAGAAATATTTTCTATCTTAAGTTTCCAAATTATGTCTGTGAACCGAGTGACCCTTTGATAGGTTGTCTCATAGAAATTTGGGTTTAGAAGATCGTTCACATAAGCATCCGCAGCTGCCGTTTGTAACTTTGTGAATTCAGAATCCATTGTTAACTGCACAAAAGATAATAAGGATCGTCAACAGAAACTTCGATTAGAAGTGTAAGTAGTGCACAAAAGATTTATTTCAAACAAATAAAAAAAAATTCCGAAGAAAATGGGTAAAAAAAATAAACTTGAAGTACTAAAAATGACAAAACCAAGAAGCTTAAACGACTCACAAACTTGATAACACACGTACAAGGACTAAGATTGAAAATAGAATGAAAAGAAAAACACAACACAACTATTTAATAAAAGAAAAAGAAAGAAATAAAAGAAAAGAAAAAACAAACAAACTTGCAAGTACACAAGCTCAAAAATAGTTCAAACACATTCAAAAACACTCAAAAATAAGCACAAGACTCGAGATACAACTCATGGCTCGAGATAGGGAAGAAAATGGCTCGAAATACGAAAAATGGCTCGAATTACACATTTCACGCGCCCCCACGCGCTGATCACGCGCTCCCACGCGCTTCACGCGCTTACACGCGCTGGACACGCGCTAGACACGCGCAGAACACGCGCCTCACGCGCCTTCTATTTCGAGAAGGGCTGACGTCACGCTGACGTCAGCACGCGGTCAGCACCAAACTTAAATTCTCTGACCGAATATCTGACCGCTGATTGAAAGCTCTGACCGAGAGGAAAAGCTCTGACCGAGAACAAAACCTCTGACCGAGCCCTTACTCGAGCTCTGACTGAGTATAATTGATCTGACCGAGCACTTACTCACAAAAAAATGCTGACTCGAGTTCTGACTCGAGCTGAGTTCTTGAATTTGGCTTGAGACTTGGCTTTTATGGCTCGAAATATGGCTCGAGATAACAATGAAGTGGCTCGAGATATCAAAAAATAAACCCACAAACACTTTTTCTCAAAGAAATCTAAACCAAAATGGATCAAAAACTCAAATTTTCATCTTCTTTCTCAAGAAAACTTCAAGAACATGAAGAACACTTTCAACCCAAAAATTTTAAAAACACAAAATTAACTTCTAAAACTAAAAACAAATGATAGATTCATGTCCAAAAACACTTTTTAGAAACAAATCCACTCAAAAACGAATCAAAAACATACTAAATCTCACAATCACTCATGACCTCCATTGATGAACTTTGAAGAACTTCAAAAATCAAAACTCAAATTTTGAAGCAAATTTGATCTAGAATGATTAGAGATGATTAAAAAACACACTAGAAACACAAAAACACACACAAATCTACAAGATCTACAACAAAATCTACAAATCTACACAAAAAATCTATAAAACCCATTTCTTCAAAATTTCTTCAATTTTCTTCAAATTTCTTCAAATCTTCAATCCAATTGTGCACCAAATCTTCTGCCAAAGCTCTGATACCACTTGTAAGTGCAAGAAACAATGGATTAAGCAATCAAATCTTCATTTCATCATTGAATTGATACAATATCAACTTTCTCTCACTAGAATCTCTCTCTAGATCTCACTATATGAATATTACAATAATGCTCCCTTTCCTCAAATCTCTCTCTAACTCTCCTTCTAACACTCTATATATACCCTTGACCTCAACACTTACTAACATTGACTTTTCCAACTAATACTTTGACTTTACATATTAATGCTTTGACTTTGACTTTGATGCTTGACTTTCTTCTTTGACTTCCATCCTTTGACTTTGTTTGACTTGAATATTGTTTCCTCATCTTGAGATCTCGGATACAATAATATTTGCTCTAACATATTCTCTAAGCATTCAAGCAAGAAAAAGCAAGAATCTTCATCCTCAAGAACACCAAGAACACACACTTATCACTTCTTTTAACAAGATCAACGTAAGTCTCCTCTTGTTCTTTGTTCTTTCTACAATCTAAGTTGACATTCTTTCTCTAAAAACAACTTATTTGATAAACGTTTTTCCAAAAACCCTAAGATCACTTCGTTTGATCTTAGTTTTTCCCAAAATCTTCAAAGATTTTTGTTAAAACTGTTTAACATGATTTTTCTTATTTCTTTTAAGAAACAGTCATAAACTCCTATTTTGATATCTTTTCATCAAAATAGAAGTTCTCTTTAATACCAAAACACATTCCTTTTGTGTATTTTGGTATCTAATCTATTCTAAGTATAAAGGATTTCACCATTTTTATGAACATATTTTGTGTTCATTGAAAAATGAAGAAAAATGCATATTTTGGACTCTTAATCATCCATATATGTTATTTTTTATGTTTCTCACAGGATGGCTGCTACTACTTCTTCTCTGGACGCTCAACTTTCCTCCGAAGCTACTCCACTACAATCATCTGAAAGCCTGCCGATCGTCATCCCTGCGCATGACGTTCAATTCAAACAGAACAACGTTCTTGCTCTGTTTGACATTCCTGACGACAAGGAATATCTAATTCCTGCCAAGGACTTCTTGCTACGAAGCCCTCTGAAGACGGCTTTCACCCTGGACCCCAAGCCGAACAAGCCCATGCTACAACAACTGTGGTCTACAGCCACGGTTACCAAGGAGAAGAACACCAAGGGCGTCCTGCGCGAGGTGATCAAGTTCCAAATCAGGGACAACCTCATTTCCTTTGGTTTCGGAACACTCAGGAACGTGCTTAACTTCCCCAAGAAGAAGCGCTTCCCTCCTGTCCCCACCTCCGACGAGATCGTCGAGTTCTTGGACGCCATCGGCTACAGATGGCCTGTCAACAAGGAAGGCGTCCTGCTGCCCAAGACCGGCGCCACTGTCCATAAGTCAGGACTCAACGCCGTGTTCTATTACATATGGAACACGTTTGGCCTGTGCTTATCGGGCAAAACAGGGAGCACGGAGCAGTTCCCGATGGTCATCCAGCAGATGGTCTACTCTGCGATCAAGAATCGCGAGTTCGACTATGCTCGCTCCATCTGGGACGACATGGTCAGGAAGGTTCGAAGCAAGAATCGGGTCGCCAACGTTGCCTTCACAAGATTCTTCTCGGCCGTCCTGGAGCTGCACATGGGGGAAAACTACCCCAAGATTGGAAACTCCAACAACTACTCTCTGGGACCCAGGTTCCTGGATCAAGTTGTTCATCATCCTGAGGACGTCCCTCTCTCCGATGTCCTGGTCATTCCTGAACCTGCTCAGGCTCAGGATCAGGAGGATGCTGAACCATCCACCGCTCCCACTGCAGGTACGTTTTCTATCATCTCTTCCAAATCACACTCTTCTACTTCTATGCATGCTATGTCAGTAGCTAACCCCATACTGACTTCCCCAGCTGCAACCACATCTTCTGCGCTCCAGAAGCGCCCCCAACCATCCTCTGTCACTCCTCCACCTCCTTCAAAACGCGCCAAAGCAAGGGCGCAAAAGAAAAAGACGCAGGCGGCTGGTAAGAAATATTACATTACCCTGCCCCAGCTCTTTAATAAACCTTCCCCTTTATCTAAACGTTCTTCCACTGCAGATACTTCTACATCTGCCCCTGTTACACAAGAACCTGAGGTGGTTCAACTCGAACCCTCAGAGAATCTGGTGGGTAATCATCCTGATACCCTCCATGCCTCAGGTAATATTTCTAAGCAATATATTACTGTTCCTTCTTCTATGAAAACTAATGAGTCTTCTAGTGCTCACTTAGTTACTATGTCTACAGGTTCTTTAGGAGCAGGTTCTGAAGGGCTTCACGACGATCCCTTCAACGACTTCGTTCTTACGGATGCCGAGCATCAGCTGACCGCAGCTGAGCTCCGCAGGCAGTCCGCTGAGAGGACCCTGCAGGAGGCCCGCACAGCCTTCCAGCAGAAGGAGGCCGAGCACTCGGCACAGCTCCAGTCCCTACAACAGGAACTTGTTGCTGCCCAAGCTGCTGCAGCCGCTGCTGAAGCCGCCGCCGCCAGTGCCACTGCTGCCGCCGTCGCCGCGACTCCGCCGCCCACGGCCGTCACCCTCTCCATCCCTTGTCTGGATAATATCCATGACAAGGTGTCTCAAGTTGCCTCCTCCTCCACCAATCTTCAGGCATCAATTGATGACCTGAAGGCCACGGCACTCCCTGCGCTCTCCAACGACATCATCAACAGCACCAACTCTCTCACCACCTTTCAAACAACGGTGGTTCAGAGGTTGGATGCTCAGGAAGCTGCTCTCCGAGCCCTCCAGGAGCAGGTGCAAGGGCTCTCCACTGCTGTCAACGCCCTCACCACTGCTCCTGCGCCGCCTCCGTCCTTCACCACGGCGGACAGGGACGTGTTGCAGTCCCTGATCACATCGTCCTTCATCCAGCGCAAAGTCCTGGGTGACATGGCCTCTCTCCTCCAAAGGAGTGTTACAACAGCTGCCTTAGTGCAGGCACCTGCTGAGGGGGAGAGACAGCCCCGAGACCATTCAGCATATTCCCCCTCCACCAACTGGAGAACCGCTGAAGACGGGGGGAATAATGAAGACGACGATGATGATGATGAAGATGATGATGATGCTGACGATGACATCTTCATCGAGAAGATCCCTACTGATTCTGCGCCCATTCCAGGGCTCGCACAACCTCAGGGGGAGAACCCTGATGCCTCTGGTACGTCTCTACCACCATCCTCTCCCTCTTCCTCTGATAACCAACCCATATCTTCTCTTCTTAAAACCAAACCTACCCCTGAAACCATCACCCTAGACTCCTCACCTGAAAACTCCCCTCCTAATAACCTTCAAATGGTTATCTACCAACCTCCCAAACTACCCTCTCCTGAACCAACTCCTGAATCCACCTCTGCCCCTGAACCTGAACCCTTTAACCAAGCCGATCCTGAAACTCACGATGTTAACTTTGGCTCTGTCACTGGTGACATTATTCGCCTAATGGAGAATAGTCCCAATGTGCAGACCAGAGCTAAACTAGCTAAAATGACCTTCAGGATCACACCCCTTAACCAAGAAACCATTTCTACCCGTCCTACAACCCGTTTCAACCAAGAAGCCTCTTCATCCCGAACCCCTGAAATCCGAGCCACCCCTGAAACCATATGCCTCTCATCAGATGATGAATTCATCTCTGATGACTTCTCTACCCCTGCTTCTTCACCCAGATCACCTCCCTCAAACTCTCCTAGATCTGAAGGTGAAAACTACCCTGACAATTCCTTTGCCATTGACAGGGATGGGCGCTTAGACGCCGTGATAGAGCGACTCGAGAGTACAAGAGTAAAAATTCCTCTTCGTACCTCTTGTGACTCTGAGTTCGCCTATCTCTCGCAGGAGGAGTACAACGAGGCTGTACAGGCTCAACTAGAGCACAATAAGAAGCAGAAGGAAGCTTTCCTCTCTGCCCAAGCCGCTCGAAGGCTTGCATCGGATTTTGTAAATGAAGATGCTGAAATAAGTGCGGATCCTATCCTTGCACAGAAGGCTGTTCTGAAGGTCTTCAACAAAAATGCAGAGATAGAGACTGGAGAAGTGAATGCTGAGCTTGACTGGTGCAGAGATCGGTTACACCTCCGAAAGCATGGTGCTGCCATCTCAGGTATCCATCTTCGCCGATCAAGAGGCAAGAAAGGTAATCCTGGTAAAACCTGGATCACAGTCAAACGCTCTGGAGTAAAGGACGTAGAGCACACTCTGGACAAGTTAGATCGCTACAACTTGTCAGAGTGGAACGAAATCAGATCCCTGCTTCCCAAAGCCAACAAGAACTATCGGGCTGAAGTAGAAGAAGTCATTGAAGGACTTATTGCTCGCATCAGAAGGACAACTGAAATACCTGATGACCTGCTCCAACACTCTCCACTCCTATCTCAGCAGCCTGTTCGAAGATCCGCAGGCACCTCTACAAGAAGACCAACTCCCTGTCTTCCCAGAATGGTTGTTAAACCTCTGGACCTCTCGATGCTTGATCTTTCATTCCCTCCTGGAATCTCTCTATCTGAAGGACAAGTAATCAGAGAACCTGTTCATGGCATATGTGTTAGCAATAACTCAATTCTACGCTTTCAACGCTTCAGTGAGCTACACATAGCGCCCTATGAACATCTTTTGACAGTTCTCTTCACTGCACAACAAGATAAGAAAAATCCAGACAACAAAGAGATCATCCGCACTGTCAGAGCTATACTTGATCACAGACTTGCCTTCAGCGAAACACCTGTTCCTGTTTGTGTCAAGACTGAATACATTAGCGAAGAATCTGATAGTTAGTTGTCTTGTAATTTTTTCTTTCAGTACTTCTATCATGTACTATTGTATTTTCCTTACTCTTGTAATATTTTAATGAGATTAATGAGAATGCAATTCAGTGCATTGTACTTCATTCCATCATAGTACTGAAAAAGATCCCTCAAAACAGTAAATGGGACATGTACCTTTATGAGTTCTATTTCCTACTGTTTAGTTCTAGACTTAGATTTATTTCTAACCTTTCTAGATTAAGACAATTACTCTGTTGTCTTATCATTATCATTTAGGGGGAGATTGTTGATCCAGCTCTCCTGAGATCTGATGAAATGATAATGATCCTGAATCTTTACTTAGTGAATAGGTTTTTACTTCTGTTATAGCTTGAGGAATTATCACTGAGTCTGTTCAGTGTTATTCCATGTTACTTATGCTGTAACTTAACTTTATAGATCAGGATCAGGATCAGGAGACTAACGAGTCTGTTCTACAGTCTACTGATCCTGTCCACTGAAGTGAAGACCTCCTCCTGAAGACATTAAGATCATACAAAAAGAACCATCAGCGACGTCGAAGAAATAGCTGATGACAGGAACAGCATGCTCGTGATCTGAAGACGGAACTCAGTGATAGCAGTCTGTTCACTATCGTATGACATCCTGAAGATTCATCAGGATACACGTGACCCTGAACGACCCCAGTTTCAGGAATCTAGTCACTGATCAGTATCCTGATCCTGAAGGATTAGAACAATGTCTTAGTCTAATGCACAAAAGGATTACACGCCTTTTTTGACACAATAGTACATAAGGGCAGTTACTTTACTGTTCCCTCCGTACTTATCAGACCATAAGGCAACTGTTTACAAACATCCTCTTTTGCACACCATGCAAAGAGTATTTGTTTATAGTAAATAGTACAACAGACCAATCACATTGTGACACGTCACAATAGTAGGTCTGCATGCATTAAATGCATGGAGTATAAATAGGACGTGAAGAGATGTTCTCCATAACTTCTTCTTCATCCTAATTCTACTCAAGTCCTTTCTCTCTTTTCCCTTCTATCCTCTTTCTTTATTCTCTTCTCACTTAGTGCATAGTGAAAGAACTTAGATTGTTTAGTTTAGACTAGTTGTCTTCTCTATTTCCGCAACAATCTGTAAATTCATATTGTTTATAAAACAAGAATTTAAAAGTGAGAAATTTGTGTGATTATATTCAACCCCCCCCCCCTTCTATAATCCCAAACACTATCCTTACTTGAAGGTCACCTACTTGGGACCAACAGTTACCACCACCACCGCCGGACCATCGAGTAGCAGCAGCCGTACAACAGCCGCATCGGGGCGCTGCCGGAAAGACGCCGCGGCAGCAGCCGTGGAAACCCACCGCCACCGCCGGGCCGAGAACAAAACAACGGCGGCTGTGGCGTGCTTCCACCACCGCCGGCCGGACCAAAAACAAGGCGGCAGCGGTTGGCCTTCGCCAGCCAAGGCCGACGGCCACCGCGTGACCACCAATTACGCTCAATAACAATGAAAGCTACGAGAGGTTACCTATGACGCAAGCGGATTCCGGCACCCCCTTCCCGTCAGTCTCTCTCTCCTCCGATCCCGCACCCTCTCTCTCGGCCTCCCTCTCTCTCTCTCGATAGCTTGCTCACCAAGGAGTACAATGACGACAAGGAGCAAACCCTAGGGTTTTTATCTAGGTTAAACGGGCCTCCCTCCCTTTCCTTAACCCGCAAGAAACCCTAACCCTAATCCCTTAATGATAATAATTATAATAATAAACCATAATAAATAAAATAAAAATAAAAACGGGGTGTGACAACTCTCCCCCACTTACAAGGATTTTGTCCCCGAAATCAGTCTGAAAAGAGCTCTGGGTAGTGCTCCCGCATCTCTACCTCCGGCTCCCAGGTCCACTCGGAACCCTTCCGATGCTGCCACTGCACCTTCACGATTCCGATCTCCTTGCTCCGCAACCTCTTCACCTTCCGGTCTATCACCGCTACCGGCCTCTCGACGTAATTCAGGCTCTCGTCCACCTGAATATCGTCTAAAGGAATGTGCGCCGTCTCGTCGGCGAGGCACTTACGCAACTGCGAAACGTGAAAAGTGTTGTGGATCTGGCCTAGTACCGCAGGCAGCTCCAAACGATAAGCTACCTTCCCAACACGTGCGAGAACCGTGAACGGTCCGATGTAACGAGGCCCCAGCTTGCCCCTCTTTCGGAACCGAATCACGCCCTTCCAAGGAGAAACCTTGAGTAGTACTCGGTCTCCCACCTGGAACTCCAAATCCGATCTACGACGATCAGCATAGCTCTTCTGCCGGCTCTGAGCCGTCCGCAACCGCTCCCGGATCCTCTGAATATCCTCCGTGGTCCTCTGTACAACCTCGGTGCTACCAAGAACACGCTGTCCGACCTCACCCCAACAGATAGGAGTACGGCATCTCCTCCCGTAGAGCATTTCAAACGGCGGCATCCCAATGCTAGAATGGTAACTGTTGTTATACGAGAACTCCGCCAGGGGTAGATACGTATCCCAACTGCCACCGAAATCCAACACGCAAGCTCGCAGCATGTCCTCCAAGGTCTGAATCGTCCGCTCACTCTGACCGTCTGTCTGAGGGTGGTACGCGGTGCTAAAATGCAACCTAGTACCCAACTCCGAATGAAATCTCTCCCAAAACCGGGAAGTAAAACGCACGTCCCGGTCCGAGATAATCGATACTGGCACGCCGTGCCTCGATACCACCTCATCCACGTATATCTTCGCCAGCTGCTCCGCGGTAGAACTCTCCCGAATAGGAAGGAAGATAGCGCTCTTGGTCAACCGGTCCACTATAACCCAAATCGCGTCAAACTTCCGAGGGGTTTTCGGAAGCTTGGTGATCAGGTCCATAGTGAGGTTTTCCCACTTCCACTCGGGAATCTCCAGAGGCTGCATCTTGCCGTGAGGCTTCTGATGCTCGGCCTTGACCTTTAGACAGGTCAAACATGACTCCACGTACCGAGCCACATCTCTCTTCATCCCTGGCCACCAATAACCCGTCCGCAAATCTCGATACATCTTTGTAGCTCCTGGATGAATTGAGAATCTAGACTTGTGGGCTTCCTCAAGCAAGGTCTGCCGCACCGTTCCCGCTCGAGGAATCCACACTCTACCGTACCTGGTCAGCAACCCTCGACTATCCCTGACCAACGCGGCCATCTGTCCCCGAATCTGCTCTCCATTCTGGTTCTCCTCCCGACTTGCCTCCTCTTGTGCCCGCAGAACCAGGCCCACAAAGGAGGTAGTCACCGCCATCTTCAGATGTGAGATACGAAGCGGCGCGTGCTCTGTCTTCCTACTCAAAGCATCAGCAACCACATTGGCCTTGCCTGGATGATAAAGAATCTCGCAATCGTAGTCCTTGACTACGTCAAGCCACCTCCGCTGCCGCATATTCAGATTCGGCTGCTCCAAGAAGTACCTCAAGCTCCGGTGGTCCGAGAAGATGGTGCACTTTACCCCGTACAGGTAGTGCCTCCATAACTTGAGGGCAAAGACCACCGTCGCAAGCTCAAGGTCGTACGTGGGGTAATTAGCCTCGTGAGGCTTCAACTGCCTCGAAGCGTAGGCTATCACCCGGCCCCTCTGCATCAGAACACAACCCAAACCCAGCCGAGATGCGTCGCAATAAACCGTCATGTCTTCCACCCCCTCCGGTAAAGTCAGAACCGGAGCCTCACACAGCTTCTACCTCAACGTGTCGAAAGCCATCTGCTGCTCAGAACCCCAAACGTACGGCACACTCTTCTTCGTCAAACGCGTCAAAGGTACCGCAATCTTAGAAAAATCCTGGATGAACCGTCGGTAGTAGCCGGCTAAACCCAGGAAACTCCGGATCTCAGTAGGTGCCTTCGGAACTTCCCAATTCATGACTGCTTCAATTTTCGCCGGGTCCACCTTGATGCCTTCCCGGTTAATAATGTGGCCCAAGAACTGAACCTCCTCTAACCAGAAAGCGCATTTTGAGAATTTGGCGTAGAGACGCTCCCTCCTCAGAACCTCAAGCACCTCCCGCAGATGCACCACGTGCTCTTCCTTCGTCTTCGTGTAGATCAAGATGTCATCAATGAAAACGATCACGGACCGATCGAGCATCGGCCGGCAAACCCGATTCATAAGGTCCATGAAAGCGGCTGGAGCATTGGTAAGCCCGAACGGCATTACCAGAAACTCGAAGTGGCCGTAGCGGGTTCGGAAAGCGGTTTTGTGGACGTCCGCTTCCTTCACCTTCAGCTGGTGATACCCTGACCGAAGATCGATCTTAGAAAACCACGAAGCCCCCTGAAGTTGGTCAAACAGGTCATCAATCCTAGGTAGGGGATACCTATTCTTGATGGTCACCTTGTTGAGCCCCCGGTAATCAATACACATACGGTGACTCCCGTCCTTCTTCTTTACAAACAAGATCGGTGCTCCCCACGGTGAGCTGCTCGGGTGGATGAACCCCTTCACCGAGAGCTCCTGCAACTGCTCAGATAACTCCTGAAGCTCCGGCGGAGCCAGACGGTAAGGAGCTCGCGCAATCGGAGCCGCTCCAAGTACCAAGTCGATGCCGAACTCGATCTGCCTGTCAGGTGGAAGGCCAGGCAGATCCTCTGGGAATACGTCTGGAAACTCGCTGACAACTGGCACCTCTGCTACCGACAGCTTCCTCTCCTTCGCCTGATCCGCCATAGCATAGACCAAGAACCCCGTACACCCCCGCTGGATGTACTTCCGAGCCTTCGCGACAGAACAGAAGGATGTAGATACCCTTCTCCCCTTGCCGTACACCACCAGTTCTCCCCCACTTGGATTCTGGATGCGTACCAGCTGCCCCGCTACATTAGTTGTCGCCCGATTTGGAAACATCCAATCGATCCCGACAACCACGTCCACTCCGTTCATGGGAATGGGGATGAGATTGATGCTGAAACGAACTCCGAAGATATCAATGCTGCACCCCCGGTACACATGCTCGACCACCTGCACTTCCTCCGCAGCTACGTCGATTACCTGAGGACTATCCAGATTACCGAGCTCGATCTGAAAGTCCTTACAGAACCTACGCGACACATAGGACCACGTGGCCCCCGTGTCGAAAAGCACTAAAGCCGGTTTCGAGTTGACAGGAAAAATGCCTAAAGTACACATTTAACGACAGATACACTAATCTTACTAACAAATAAAGTAAGCTACCATCAATAATCGCATAAGAAATATAACAAGGAAAACCTGTAATCACGTCAGGCGCCGTCTGCGCTTCCTCAGCAGTCATCTGAAAGGCTCGCCCACGGGTGGTAGTAGCTCCGCTCTTCCCCTTGGTGGTACCGTCGGTAATCATGAGCGTCGTCGGAGCAGGGGCCAAAGCTGGAGTCTTCTTCAGCTGAGGACAATCGGGCTTGATATGCCCCGGCTGGTAGCAATGGAAGCAGAGCCTAGCAGTCTCCTTGCAGTCCTTGCTAAGGTGGCCCGCCTTGCCACATTTGTAACACGACAACTCCCGCGGCCTGCACTCGCCCCGATGGTAACGCCCGCACTTTGGACAACTCGGGGTCCCGCTCCTGCTATCGTTCCTTGCCCCCTTGAACTTCTTTGATGGTCCCGACTAGTCCTCTGCCTTTCTCTTCCCTTGCTGACATTCCTCCAGAATCAGCTCCTGAGCCCGTGCTACCTCCTGCATGTCACTGAAGGTCTTGCACCTCCCCGTGGCCACCGCCTTCTTGATTTCTGGCTTCAGCACTCCCAAATAACGAGCCATTTTCAGCGACTTGTCGTTCGCGTATCCTGGCACAAACAGCAGCTTCTCCAGGAACTGCGCAGTGATCTCGTTCACTGACTCCGTCGTCTGAGTCAGCTTTAGAAATTCGGCTGCTATCCGCTCCTTTTCGATGCGAGGTGCGAACTCCTCGTCGGACAAGGCCCGGAATTCTTCCCAGGTCAGCGCGGCGATCTGCGCCTCTGTGTACTTCTTGAGAGTCAGGTCCCACCAGTCTTTTCCCGCTCCGCGCAGAAGGTTCACAGCGAAAAGAACCTTTGATCCGTCAGGGCACCCACAAGTGCGAAACGCTCCCTCAACCGCCGAGTACCAGCGGTAGCAAGCCATGTTGGGTTCTATCGGGTCGGATAAACAGATAAACAATTACGCAGCGGATAAAAACCTAACCCGAACAATGATCCATCCGTAGTTTATTAAACACAATTATATCAAGGGGGTTTTCTCGCGTTTACCTTTAGACGATACAAACGATCCTCCGGATGCTAGTGAGGGATACACCGCTACTGCACCACCGTGAGACTGGCTGCTAGACCGCCTAGGATTTGATCGGAAAAAACCTCCCGGTGTGTGTGTGTGTGTGTTAACGCCGACAAGAGAGAGAGAGCGAGAGAGAGAGATTTGTGATTCTTGGTGAATAAGTCAGAATGAAATCAGATGATTATTGCCATTACCCTAACCCTATATTTATATAGGTATACATGGTAATGATACAGAATCACAAACCAAATAATTTCCTTAATTAACTATTCTTGTTAATCAAGAAATATGTCTCTCAAAGATTTCCTTAATTAATCATACTTGTTAATTAAGAAATATCTCTCTCAATAATTACCTTAATTAATTATACTTATCAATTAAGTAATTACCGATAAATAATAAATAAACAATTTATTATTTATTCCACACAATAAATCCAATAGGTCTCGGGTTGGGTGTGTAGCAGTGTGACCCACTAGTGTCTTATAACATTGGACATAGTGATCCTAATTACTGTCTTGCACATAATCCTTTCAGACTCCCACTTGTGCCAGACAAGTAACTTACTGTCACTATTAGCCTAAGGAGGTCCCTAGCCAGACACTTAGGTTGACCAGGTTATAAGATCTCTTATAGCCAGAGATACGATTCATATTTGAATTGTACACAGGTTCATTCCTTTTACACACGATATTTTAAAGTGAGTTTTGACATGGAGCTGAGATAGTTCAATCATAAACTCAAGTATTTCCTGACTCTGATCTCGATTGCCTGCAGTAACGGATCTTCCAAATAACTCACTGTTATTCTATCCGAGCGTGGCCACGCATTTCTGCCAATCTTAACCGTCAGGGGGCCCAGAAATATCTCTCCCATGTGGGAGGTGTAAATCCCATCTTGACTATCTGCATCTACAACCACGGCTTCCGCTGCATCTAGTCATACCCCTTATGACCACCCAGTTACGGTGCGGTGTTAGAGCATGCTAAGAGTACAGTAGTCCTCATGATCATAGACCAGATATCTCAGGTCGAAGGACAACCTATCATCAAGTCAATGCTTATGACAAAGGCTCCATGAAGCAGACTTGAAACTGGTCACTTCCAATACTCAAACACTCTGATGAGTATCTATGAATGTTTGGCCACATCACTTGTGCTTTTACTCATTACGTTGAATAAACCACCAAACACTCATAATAGCGTTATAATCCTGCTAAGGTTCCCACCTTAACAAGTAGCTACGGAACTTTAGATTTTTCGAACTCGTGAAAAATCATGGATAACATTAAATATGCGAAAAGTAATTTTTCTTAAAACATCTTTAAAATAGTATCTCTTTATTTCCAACACACGGTGAAATAAACTTTCATAATGTTTCAAAAATTACATTGATAATCGATAACATAAACTAACTACTAGTATCCAGGTACTGCATTCCTATGGAACTAGTATGGCCCTCATGCTTTGCTCTAGCTAAAGGTTTTGTTAGCGGATCTGCAACGTTCTCATCCGTCGGAATCTTGCATATTCTCACATCTCCTCTTCCAATAATCTCTCGGATGAGGTGATATTTCCTGAGTACATGTCTCGACTTGTGATGTTCTCTGGGCTCCTTCGCTTGCGCTACTGCCCCAGAGTTATCACAGTAAATATCAATGGGTCTAGAGATACTGGCTACAACTCTTAGATCCGTGATAAAACTCCTGAGCCAGACAGCTTCCTTTGCCGCATCTGATGCTGCAATGTACTCTGCCTCTGTAGTGGAATCCGCTATGGTATCTTGCTTCGAGCTCTTCCACGAAATCGCGACTCCATTTAGGGTAAACACATATCCTGACTGTGATCTAAAATCATCTTTGTCGGTCTGAAAACTAGCGTCAGTGTAGCCTGTGACGCTAATCTCATCTTCAGATCCTCCAAAGACCAAGAACATTTCTTTTGTGCGTCTCATGTACTTGAGAATGTTCTTGACAGCCACCCAATGGGCTTCACCTAGGTTCTGCTGGTATCTGCTCGTAACACTTATCGAGTAAGCAACATCGGGCCTTGTACATAACATGGCATACATAATTGATCCTATCGCTGAAGCATATGGGATCAATTTCATCTTGTCCTGATCTTCACTAGAAACAGGACACTGTGCTTTGCTTAGCACTATGCCATGCTGCATTGGGATAAATCCTTTCTTGGATTCCTCCATCCTGAATCTTTTCAGAATTTTGTCAATGTATGTACTCTGACTAAGCCCGATAAGCCGTCTAGATCTATTCCTGTAGATCTTTATACCAAGTATATAGGCGGCTTCTCCAAGGTCTTTCATTTGGAAACACTTGCTTAACCAAATCTTTACACTCTGTAAAGTTGGTACGTCATTTCCAATGAGTAGAATATCATCTACATATAAGACCAAGAAGGTTACTATGCTCCCACTGAACTTTGTGTAAACACATGGTTCAAACTCACTCTTGGCAAAACCAAACTCTTTGATTCGCTCATCAAAGTGTAAGTTCCAACTTCTAGATGCCTGTTTTAATCCATATATGGATTTCAATAACTTGCACACTTTATTAGGATTCTTTGGATCTATGAAACCTTCCGGCTGCTCCATATAGACGTCTTCTGTTAACTTCCCGTTCAGGAAGGCCGTCTTAACATCCATCTGCCAAATCTCGTAATTGAAGTACGCTGAAATGGCCATCAAGATCCTAATAGACTTTAACATTGCTACTGGTGAAAAAGTTTCATCATAGTCAATACCATGAGTTTGCGTGAAACCTTTTGCTACCAGTCTAGCTTTAAAGGTGTGCACATTACCGTCCATGTCAGTTTTCTTCTTGAAAACCCATTTACGTCCAACAGCTCTACTGTGTTGGGGTAAATCTGTCAACTCCCATACTTGGTTGTCATACATGGTCTGCATCTCAGCCTTCATGGCCTCCTGCCATTGTTCAGACTCACTGCCTGATACAGCTTCTCCATAGGAGGTCGGTTCATTCAAGTCTCCATCATCCTGAGAGACTAAGAACCCAAGATACCTATCTGGCTCTTGCCTTATCCTAGTGGATCTGCGAAGGTCCTGTGTTTGCACTTCCTCAACCGTTTCCGGTTGAGTCTCAACATATTCTTGTTGAGCAACTGGCTCAACTATCGGTGAAGTGTCATCTTCCTCTACCTCCTGTAGATCTACATCATTCCTGGTATCCTCTTGGTTGAGGAACTTATCCTCCAGAAAATCACCTCCCCGAGCTACAAAGACTTTGTTCTCGGTAGGATTGTAGAAGTAGTATCCCACAGTAGTCTTGGGATATCCTACGAAGAAGCACTTGTCTGATTTGGGTTTGAGTTTTTCAGAAGTTGGTCTCTTGACATATACTTCACAACCCCAAATCTTTAGAAAAGACAACTTTGGTTTCTTGCCTGTCCAAATTTCATATGGTGTCTTTTCTACCGATTTAGTTGGCACTTTGTTCAGTATGTGGGCCGCTGTTTCGAGCGCATGTCCCCAAAATGACACTGGTAGTGAGGAACGACACATCATTGATCTTACCATATCAAGCAAGGTACGGTTTCTCCTTTCTGACACACCATTCATCTGGGGTGTGTACGGAGGTGTGAGTTGTGAAACAATCCCACATTCTATCAAATGATTGTTAAATTTCTGACTCAGATATTCCCCACCTCGATCTGACCTTAGGAACTTGATTTTCTTGTCAAGTTGATTCTGTACTTCACTCTGAAATTCCTTAAATCTTTCAAAGGTTTCAGATTTATGTCTCATCAAGTAGACATAACCATATCTACTGAAATCGTCAGTAAAAGTGATGAAGTACCGGTATCCTCCTCTAGCTTCATGACTGAAGGGACCACACACATCTGTGTGTATAATTCCCAACAAATCATTTGCCCTTTCATTATCTTTGTTGAAGGGTTGCTTTGTCATCTTGCCGGATAAACAAGATTCGCAATTGTCAAACGGTTTAAAATCGAAAGACCCAAGGAGTCCTCCTTTCTGGAGTTTCTCTATGCGTTTCTTGTTTATGTGACCTAGACGACAATGCCAGAGGTAAGTCTGATCCTCAATATTCTTGGATCGTTTACTTATATGATAGACTTCTCTATTTTCTTGTAGATTTAACACATATAGACCATTAGAGGGAGTTGCTTTGAAATAAAAGATATCATTTTTAAAGCAAGAGATAAGTTTATAATCATATTTATAGAAAAACCCTTGGTCTACAAGTAAATCGAAAGAAATAACATTTTTGATCATTCTAGGAACATAGTAACAATTTTCAAGTTCCAAAACTAGACCCGAGGGTAAACTAAGACTGTAAGACCCTATAGACTCAGCTACAAGCATCTGGCCTTCGCCGACTCTTAGGTTCGAACGGTCCTTCCCCAGCATCTCCCTTCTTTTGAATCCCTGTAAATGATTACAAATGTGATTACCACTGCCTGTATCAAGTACCCATGATTCATAAGAAGTGATCAAACAGTCTATCATAAAGATACCTGGTGCATCGGGTAAACCGATGTCCAGCTGGTCGATGTCCATCGAGTGAGCACAAATATCCTTGCTACCGCATTCTGGGCAACTCAGATCTCCCAGCTCGTCAATCCAATCCGTGTCCATGAGGTCAGCAGGTGCTGCAGTTTTTGGCTCCAAACTGGCCAAAATATCCTCATGAAGGTTTGCCACGTCTCTCTTTGGTTCTCCAATGTGTGCACTAACTGTGTTACGTATCTCATCAGTGAGGGAGAACCACATGAGATGCACAAGTTCCTCCTGGACAACTTTGTATCCCATGCGCGACAAACTTTTAAAGAGCTTCCTCATCTCTAGGAGATGCTCTTTAACAGATTGACCCTTTTCCAGTTTCAGAGAATAGATCTCTTTCATGATCAGATACTTCCCACTCTTCTTATAGAAACCCACCTGGTTCTCTATATTCTTCACGACCTCATGGCAATATCTAACCCTCAAATCAGCAGTAAACTCGGGTGAGGTAGAAAAGGACAGAATCGACATCACATCAGATTCGTCAGCCATGAATTTGAAGTATTCAGCAAAGTCCTTTTCAGGAGCATTGCAACCGGGTCGTGAAACAGGTTTCTCTATCACGTACCGCTTACCCTGTGCATCCAAGACATTGTCAAGGTGCATTTTCCAGACTGGAAAATTTTGGCCTGTAAGCTTCCATTTCCCCATTATCAGGCGGAGAGATTCCTCAGGTGAATAAAAGATAATAGCAGACATCTACAGTTAAATATAAAATTCCGATTTAGTTATCTGATTGTATTTCTAATAAATTATTACCTTAGAACAATAATTGTATTAGACTAGAATCCATATTTCACATGAATTGACAGGCGGTTTGGTCACGCAAGCCAATCCATGCTATTTCTGGTAGGTAATGCCTTATACCAATCGCATCTTTAAACGAAGATACGACTTCTAGATCGTCGGGACATCGGATACTTGAATCCGTGCATATTTAGTCCCTCTAGTGTGTTTTGGCCCAGTACCACCCGGTGAGTTGTAACAACTACCAAAATAGATCGCACCATTTTGAACTGGATGTACTCTGGTCGGTACCCCCCGATATCGCAGAGTCTTTTCACCCCCTTCAGCTTGGGGTTTGAACGTGGGGCTAAAGGTTCGACTCCTTCGAGCCCAACGTACCTTACGCCAAAGGTGTCCACAAATGGATCACACTAACTGATCTAAGATTTTCCTAAGGATTTAGCCAGTTTTTAGTTTTGAAAAACACTGGTTCGAAAAACAAACTGTAATCGAACCTTTTTAATCTGATTTCATAAAATTTTTGTTTTTATCTAAGACTAAGCAATTATAATCAACCACGCAGATAAAAACAAGACAGTGTCATAGCTTTTGCCCAGATCTATTGTCAGTCTCGTGAGCCAACACGAGAACTGACGGTCAAAAATCCTATGTGACTAAACAACCACAAGGCATGAAATCTTGGTGCTCCCACTGGCTCCAACATCTCCGGTTGTGCGAAGCTCCGTCTTCGAGTTTTACTCCTTTGGAACTATTCTATTTTAACTTAATACAAAAAAAGAGTTGCAAATGGCACGCAGGCCTTCCAACTAGACTATTTAAAAAATTAAAGTACAAAAGGGTTGTAAATGGCTCGCAGGCCTCCCTTACCATGAATAGAATAATAAAACGATAAAAGAGCATTAAACACAACCATAGGTCTTTGGGCTTGGCTATGACAACAAAACTAGTTTAAAATAAACTAACTAAACTGATTTTGATAAAACTGGTTTTCCGTAATAATCTAAATTGGATTAGAATAAGATTTTAATAATAATAAAATTAAATTGATAACAATTAAACGATTAAAACCTTTATCCAATTCGAGAAATTATTACGATCTGATAACTATCCTAACTGATAATTACCAAAACGCGTTTATCCATTTGTTTGATAATAAACATTATCAATCATCGGTATCGGTTATCTTGGACGATGATAGCGGTGAGGACGCCGCCACCACCGCCTTGCCGGCGATCAAAAACAAAAAAACAACCACCACCGCGGCTTCGGCCGCGGTTGTGATCGTGAACCACCTATCGCCGCCAACTTCGAGCACCACTGTTGATTACCGCCTTGGACAGCCGCCATCACCACAGTAGCAGCAGCGATCGGCCGCCACCACCGTGGCGTGGCCGATCGGCGTTTAATCAAAACACCGGCGCACGACGGCAACGCCGAAGCGCAACCGCCGCCGCCCTCCTCGCCGAGAACAAACAGCCACCGCCCCCACCACCGGCGACGATGAACGGCGCCAAGGAACCGCCACCGTCACCGGCGGCTACGGCCGACAGCAGCAGCGCAAAAGCCGCCGCCGTCCTCGCCGATTGTAAACGAGAAACGCCGCCACCACCGTGGCTGCCTTAGCCGATCGGTGGTGCGGCCGTGGATTTGGGACGACCACCACCACCATCGCCGCTGTGGCTTTGGTGGTGTGGTGGTTTTGCGGTTTACGCGAAGAACGGCCACCACCACCGTCGCCATCGCGGCTTCGGTGGTGTGGTGGCTTACGGTGGTCCAAAACCGAACACCACCACCGTTGCCTTTTACGGCTTCGGTGGTCACGACTCGTCCGGCGATCGGCCCGGTGGTCCGGCCGGTTATCACCGCCGTTCCGCCGCCGATTGCCACGAGTTACCGGATAAATGATAAAATCAAAAATTTAACAAAAACGCGAAATTTTCAGATTTTATAAAACCTAAAACCAATTTTATCAAAACCTAAACATCAAAACAGGTTTGATAAACATACGGAAGTGGCTCTGATACCACTGTTGGGTTCTATCGGGTCGGATAAACAGATAAACAATTACGCAGCGGATAAAAACCTAACCCGAACAATGATCCATCCGTAGTTTATTAAACACAATTATATCAAGGGGGTTTTCTCGCGTTTACCTTTAGACGATACAAACGATCCTCCGGATGCTAGTGAGGGATACACCGCTACTGCACCACCGTGAGACTGGCTGCTAGACCGCCTAGGATTTGATCGGAAAAAACCTCCCGGTGTGTGTGTGTGTGTTAACGCCGACAAGAGAGAGAGAGCGAGAGAGAGAGATTTGTGATTCTTGGTGAATAAGTCAGAATGAAATCAGATGATTATTGCCATTACCCTAACCCTATATTTATATAGGTATACATGGTAATGATACAGAATCACAAACCAAATAATTTCCTTAATTAACTATTCTTGTTAATCAAGAAATATGTCTCTCAAAGATTTCCTTAATTAATCATACTTGTTAATTAAGAAATATCTCTCTCAATAATTACCTTAATTAATTATACTTATCAATTAAGTAATTACCGATAAATAATAAATAAACAATTTATTATTTATTCCACACAATAAATCCAATAGGTCTCGGGTTGGGTGTGTAGCAGTGTGACCCACTAGTGTCTTATAACATTGGACATAGTGATCCTAATTACTGTCTTGCACATAATCCTTTCAAGCCACAGGGTCCTTCTTCCCATCGAATAATGGCGGTTGGCACGCCATAAAGTCCTTAAAGGTAATCCCGCGAGTCTGTGACTGACCCGAGCTCCCCGACCCCACGTTACGGGCCGTAAGGGCCGCATCGATACGCTGATCCACAGTCTGAATCAGCTCATCCCTCATTTGGTTAAATAGCCCCGGCAGCATCTGCTGCAGGGCCTCAGTGATCTGGGCAGCAATGTGGTCGGACTGCCCGGCCTCATCATCGGTCTGGCTTCGGGTTAGCACCATTCTGAAGGTTTAAAACATCTCAGTTCATAGCTAAACATTACTATACGCTACTAAGGTACTCACACGCAACCCTATTATTAGTGTTCATGCCAACCCTAAGGCTAGTCCCTACCGCGCATGCTAAAACAGATTGGTTCACACACAACATTTATTCACACAGCATCGTAATATCGTAAGCATGCTAAAACCCTAACCGTTGTCAATAAGTTTAAAGTCTCCAGGACTTAATCAAATCCAACCCTACACAGGTGCTTATAGTAACACTATTATTGGCGCCGTATTACTATAACCAACCATGCATGGTAGCCGGATCAAAATCACCGGGCAACAATCAAACAAGAACATGCCCGACGACCCATCCTCGACGTACCAAGGTGTTTACGTTTGGTTTTGATACCGTCCTACTTAGACCTCAACCCATTGACTAAACAGCCACATAAAATCACAATTACAACTATAATTCATCTTCATCAAGACCACATGCAAGTACATAATTAAACATGCGATCACAAGTACTCATACGACACATGTGCATAAAATTACATTAAAGGTACTAAAGCTTACCTCCGCCTTGACGGTTCCGCTGGCCGTTCCGATCTTATCCGATTGTTCTCAAACCGCCTGGTTTAAGTCCAACCACACACACACCCGCGAGTGCGTGTGCTGATTCTCTTAAACCTAGGCTCTGATACCAAGTTGTAACACCCAATTCCATTTATGAAAAATTTTTAAAAGATAATTAAATAAAACCTCCATGTAATGATTTGTAATAAAACAATAAATCCAAAATTCCCCAATTAAATTTTAAACGTCAACTAACAAGCTAAAATAACCAAGATCATATAAGGTCTAGATCGGATCGGAACGCCATGTCACTAGCTGGAACCCTCAAGCCGGAGCTTTGCCCTTATCAACACCGGAGCTCGTACCTAAAACATTTAAAACACGAGGGGTAAGCTCAACCGCTTAGTGAGTAAAGTTACATACGATAAATCACAATTAAATGCACATACACATTCATCCACATTAACAGCTTAACGGTTTCCCGTTTACCAGACCATCCCGCAATCCGGCCTCCGCGGTTTTCCCGCCCTTCGGGTCATCACGCAACCCGAACCATCACCAGATAACATCAACAGCACGTATATATATACATAAAATCATAACCTACCGCATGTAAAACCCACTCACCTTGAAGACGTCACGTACGCACAAAGTTAGCGTTCCACTCACAAACGTAACCCACGCAACAAATCTGTCATTTAATTACCACAATTAATCCTACGAGCTTTTCCATTTTCATTACACGACTAACTTGACTACACGACGGGGACTCGTACTTCCTAGCATGCTAGAATGGGGACGCGACTTTACACGGGTATATCCCCGGTTGCCAATCCGGTTCGTCCCTCCGCTGTAAACGACAAGGCTAGCGGCAGCAGCAGCAAAACCCGCTACCGTCGCCGGTCATAACAAGAATCAACGGCAGCAGCAGCCGTTTGCTACCGCCGCCAGCCACCTCCACATGGCGGCAGCAGTGAGAAAACACCACCACCGCCGGAATCAAACACCCCGGCAGCAGCAATGGGAGGCCATCACCGCCACCGGAACACCACCCACGGCAGCCACCTGCTGCCGGAAAAGAGCAGCAGCAGCAGCGACGGGAAGGTCCGCCGCCGCCGCCTGGCGACCCACCGATAACAGCAGCGACCAAAAAGTGATTCACATTTAAACCCACCCCTATATATATAGATATAAAAAGTGTACATAATTGTTTAATGTGTATGGTGTAGTATTGCAAAATATAAAAGAATAAAACAACCTTGTAAGTATTATGCATGGATGCCATAAAGTTCTCACATGTTTCATTCTTTATCATGCATTTGCACAAGACCAATAGTTTACACATACATATTCGACCCTAGTACCCAACACGGACATTATGTTTTTTATTACCTCTTTTTCTCTTTTCCATTTTTAGTAATTTTCCATATACGAATCCCTATGCTTCGTTTATTGCGTGTAGATAAACAATTCCATCAATCATTACTATAATTGATCATCAACGGCCTACAAATTTTGAATTAACCTTCATTTAATATAAGGGGCACACAAAGTCATTTATTAAGGGGGAATGGCCCCGTTAAAAAACCAAAAAACAAGTAAATATAATATTTATATGTCAAAAACAATTATTTTGTATACTTTTATTATGGTATCCCCTAGAGATTTTTTTGTGATGGACCCTATCAATAAAAAACAAGTACCTCTAAATGAACAAAAAAACACTCTCGAAATCAATCAAAAAAGGTAAAAAAATCCCTTGAAACTGCCAAAATAACTTAGAAATCCCTTAAACTTAACCAATAAAATTTTAAAAGTCCTTTGCAATGATCGAATCAAGCTAGAAATACACTGGACGACTTTGCAGACTTTTAATCTATCGTAAAGGTGCCCCACCAAGAAAAAAATTATGGATCTACCATTGGTGTGAGACGATCAGCTCCAATATCGATATTTGTTCATGACAAGAATACCAAAATGCTTAAAATTCGTATGAAGTACATAAACATGTATAGTTTTAACCATGTGGATCAGTTGTGGCATAATTTTAAAACAAATAGAAAGCATTGGATCATTGGCGCTCGAAAGGGTAAAGTCAATTAGCACCAACTTTGTATCCTTTATAAGATAAGAGGTTACTGTGAAGCTAAATGATCATGATCATTAGAGATGAGGTGGTTCTTATCAACCCGTAAAGCAATCCGACATCTCCTCATTTCTCAGCAATCTCATCTTCATGTTGGTTCAAATTCGGTTCTCGTTCTCATGCTCTGAAATCAATGGGGTACGAGTCAAAACTTACAAAGCTACCATCCTATCAAATGCGATCTTTACCATTGTTCTCTATTCACCAATATAGTACCTCAACAATCCCCCAATCTTCATATAGGTTGGAAAATTTTGTCTTATTGTTCTATGCACATACATGAACTTGATTCAAACTTTTATCTCATGCATACATAATTATTAATTTGCAGGTCCATAAAAAGTGACCAACATGAAAGCACTAATAATAAGAAGATGGATCTTGAAATAATTTCAAGAGAAACTATTAAACCATCTTTTCCAACTCCTCATCGTCTAAGGACCTTCAACTTCTCAATGATAGATCAAATCATCTATGATTGCTATACTCCTTTGGTCTTGTTTCTTCCTAATAACAATAAGGCTACTGTCAATGATGTTGTAACCAAAAGGTCAAAACGTCTCAAGGAGACTTTATCTGAGATCCTAACTCGATTCTATCCTGTTGCTGGAGAAGTTAAGGACAACTTTCATATTGAGTGTAATGATAAAGGAGTGCATTTCGTGATAGCTCGAGTCAACCAAACTCTAGAAGATTTTTTAGTTCATCCAGATGATCAAAAAGTGAGAGAGTTGATTCCCGATAACTTTGGCACGTTACAATCTTCAATAAGAAATTATCTTGCTGGTATTCAAGTAAGTATCACATGTATGTCATCCTGTTATCTAGTTAATCAAGTAGAAAAACCATATATGCACTTAATTATGCATTGTTTATGTATGTTAGGTGAACATTTTCAATTGTGGTGGGATTGGCCTTTGCACGAGCTTATCTCACAAGATCTTTGACGGCCATACATATTTCATGTTTATGAAAGAATGGGCCGCTGCCGTAAGGGGTTCACCTCAAACATTTTCACCAAATTTTATGGCCTCAGAGGTTTTCCCTAACAATCCTTCCTTAAAGTATTCGATGCCTTCCAAGTTAAGGACCACAAAATCGCTTTGCACGAAAAGATTCTTGTTCGATTCTAAGGCTTTGGATCTCCTTAAAGCCCAACTTGTTACCTCCATCACTACATCCACATCATTACCCAGGCATGGCCCAACCCGTATGGAGGCCACCACAACCTTGATTTGGATGGTTGCTGCCAAAGCAGCATTTACCATCAGACCAAGTAGTCCACAATCACCCCATGTTTTGTTGTCGATAGTGAATCTTCGAAAAAGGTCTTCACCTCCTTTCCCCAGCGAGTGCATTGGAAACCTTATTGTCCATGCTGCTGGGTTTTGCTTTCCTGAGAGCCAACCGGACTTGACAACCCTCATGGGTCAAATAAGAAAATCAATAGCTGAAATAAATTCTGATTCCACGGAGTCAATGAGAGGTGAAAAGGGGCAAGAGGTATTGAGTGGGATGTTGAAGACGCTAAAAGATATGATAGATGGGATGCCAGAAGGAGATTGCCTTATTGCTACAAGTCTTTTGAACAACGGAATTTATGAGATTGATTTCGGATGGGGAAAGCCTATGTGGTTCTATGTAATGAATCCAGAATTCTGCAGGTTTGTGGCTTTGAATGATACGATAAAGGGTGGAGGTGTTGAAGCCACGGTCACATTGAGCTTCGATGAAATGGAGATATTCGAGCATGATCCTGTCATCTTGAAGTATGCTACTATCAACCCTAGTCCTCTTCAATATCTTCACGATTGAGTCACATAAATCATCCAAGCATTGATGCATACGCTTGTAGCTAGCCATGTCACATGGTTGTTTCATGTGAAATAATTTGTGTAACTGGATTATCTAAGTTACATTAATTTGATACTAATATTATCATTTATTATACTATATTATGCAACTCACTCAAACAAAACTTGTGACTTTGTGTCTTTCTTTTCTTTTCTTTTTTCATTAAACCTAAGGAAGTACGTCTACTAATATTCTCAATTACATCCTTTTTTTTGTTTGGAAAACAATTCATATTCAAAGCTTACTTCTATGTTGGTTATGAATGGGATGTTGGAATTTGGTACAAAGTGATTTTTATCATATATCCTTTATGTCATGATAGGATAATGGGAAATTCTTAGAAAATTAATACTATTAGACTTTCTCATTTTTTAATGAAAAACCATTAAATAGAATATCAAAAAAAGGTATATGAATGGCTCGGGTCAACAACATAAGGCTATCCGTAGCGCGCCTTCGGGCTGAGTGGGTACAAGTGGTAGCGGAAATGCTGTCCGTGCCACTATGTGGCCGCAATATTACCACAATGAGGATGCAAGTATACACCGACACTGGGATCGCTACAAGTAATAAAGTGATAAATAAATCGAGATCGTTTCCATAGGGATTGGTTTTCAGAACTTCGAATATAGAGTTGAGAATACACTGATTTCAATTAGAGAAGAAGATAATATATTTTTTTTGTGATTTTTATAACAGATAATTAAAGAAAATTAAAGCAAAGGGAATGAGTGTAAGCTTTCTCTTAAAACCAGGTAGTACACGAGTTTAGAAACTTCACGTTACGGGGATATTTATAAAAACACAAATCTCTCGAAACTACGTTTTTACAAAACATACCGTGAAGTTGCTATAAAGTCATCGTTATTCCAAATCGTAAGATTACCGGTTTTTATCAGTAGATTAAAATAAATCTCGTTCCACCGAGTATGGGGATTTATATCCAAGTCTCCTTGTGATATAAATCCCGACCGGCTTACTGAACCTTAACAAATCATGCAGAACCCGCATCTCTGCGTGATTATCAAAGGCCCTCTCGAGCTCTTTGTGCATTATCCAAACCGTATTTCGGACCCGCCCATCTTTGGATCTGAGGTCTAACACGACACATCAAAATGGCCGGTTTATCAGCATCGAAATTAAGTATCGGTTCAAATAACTAATCGTAAAATTTGGAAATAACGACAACACCCAAGTGTTGTCTACACAGTTTTAAAATAAACTCACACCCACACCCATTAAAGGGTTTAGCCTAAAATAAAAGACATAAAAATAAAGTTAACTACTACTTGCATAAAATAAAATACGGAAGATAAACTACGGTACGAGAAAATAAATACGAAAAGCTTAAAGACGGATATTTAAATAAAGCAGTAAAAAGAAAGAAAAAAAGAAACCTTAAGCTCCTCCATTAATGGAGGAGCAAGGTGAAGAAAGAAGAAGAACAGAAGATGCAGGGGTAGGGATTTTGATGTGGGATGCTGGAGGTTTTATTTATAAGAGTTTTTGACCCATGGAGCATATCCATGGGTTTCATCAGAGCAACCTTATCTTATCCAGATAACACATGGGCCACTTGCTTAATTCGTTCCTTCAGTACTCCAAGAGCCAAGTGAAATTGCTTCCCCTCAGTGGTGACACAGAGGGGACTGCTTTTTCAAAAGCCATATAAGATGATTCCCCTCAGTGGTGAGAATGTCACCGCAGAGGGGTCTTCTACTGTAGCTTAACATTTTAATCCTGGGCTTCTTGAATGCCTCTGCTTCTGGAGAGCTTGGGCTGCTTCTGAAAATTAGGCTGTTTTGCTGGAGTTTGGGCCTTTTTCTTTAAACTTGATCATTTGGATGTATCATCACCTTTCTAAAAGCATTTTGGACAAAAGAGGAAGAAAGAGAGCAAAGTGTGTATAAAATGACATACAAAATGAGGATTTTAAACACTAAATAACTCTCAAAATAGAGAGTTATCAATAAGCCCACCGGGCTCAGCGGGTAGGGCGGGCTGCGGTACGCCGCCGCACCAGCCCGCCGGGCTCAACGGTCCATGGGTTGTGGAAGCCGTTGAACAACGGCTCTCTACACCTTTTTTTTCTTTCTTTTTTCTACTTTATATAAACTATCTTCTTCTTCCTCATATACACCAACTTTAATATCCATACACACCAACTTTAATCTATACACCAACATTCATTTTCTTCTCCATACATCCCTTCTTCTCTATACACCAACTTTCATCTTTTCTTCTTCTCCATACACACTATGGCACAACCCGATTACTCGACCGGGTCATTATCATCTACGGATACCGACGAGGATTGGGAACGAGATGCGCAAATGTTTGCGGCCTTCGTACAACAAGCGACCGCATCACCGTCAATTCTCCGTTCGAGGGCTCCTAACATAAACAGGGGTCGGGTAGAGGCAAACGCACGGCTAATGGCGGACTACTTTTGCGATCACCCGACGTACATGGATGATATGTTCAAACGACGTTTCGGGATGAGGAAGGATCTATTCCTACGAATAGTTGATGATTTAAGCACACGGTATCCATATTTCCAACAACAAATTGACGCTCTGGGGTACCCGGGTTTTTCTCCAATATAAAAGTGCACGGCGGCACTAAGGCAATTGGTGTACGGAATTTCCGGCGACGCATTTGACGAGTACGTCCGCATGGGAGAGAAAACATCCCGCGATTGTCTAAACATCTTCTGCACGTCAATTATTGAAGTGTATGGACAACTATATTTACGCAAGCTAGCGTACGAAGATATTCAGCACTTGTACGCCGCGCATGAAGACCGACACGGATTTCTCGGCATGCTCGGTAGCCTTGACCTCATGCATTGGGATTGGGGGAATTGCCTAGTTGCATGGCAAGGCCAATGCAAGCGAGGCGATCATCCGTACCCGTCACTCATCTTAGAAGCGGCGACCTCCCAAGACACATGGATCCTGCACGCATTCTTTGGTTGTGCCGGTGCCATGAACGACCTCAACGTACTCGGTCAGTCACCCGTCTTCGACGATGTATATGACGGAAAAGCACCCGAGTGCCCTTTTCAAGTAAACGGGGCCACATACAAGCACATATATCCAGAAGACGTTAAACGATTTCAGTTTAAGAAAGCGCAAGAAGCGGCACGTAAAGATGTCGAACAAACTTTTGGCGTGCTCCAAAAACGTTGGAATATAATTGTATAACCGGCACGCGGATGGGAGATAGGTAAATTGAGACACATTATGTACGCGTGTATCATATTACATAATATGATACTCAAAAACAAAAACAAGGCCATTTGTCCGGTCCCGCATTATATACCGGATCCACCTAACCCACAACTCACTAAGGAGAAACGTTTAGTGAATGTTCTCGCAGTGAGAAACAAACAGATTCACCATAATCTTCGGGCGGATTTGATCGAACATATTTGGCGTCTCGAGTTAGATTTGTAATTTAATATTTATTGTTTTGTAATTTTATTTTAAATGTTATGAAATTTTAATTTTAGTATTTTAGAATTTGATATATAAATATATATTTATATATATTTAATTTAATTGTTTATTTAATTTTATTATTTATTTGTATTAAATAATAAAAAAAATTAAAAAAGTGAGAGGGTTGGGGTACGGGTTGTAGAGGGTTGCAGAGGGCTTGTAGAGGACTTGTAGAAGGTTGGAGAAAAGCTGATGTGGCAGTTAGGTTGGGAAGGTGGGAGGGTTGGGGTACTGATAGCCTAATAGGCGATATGAAGAACTGTCACAGATTGACAAGATGATAGGGACTGGCGAGGGGGAGTTATACCATTGTTTGCAAGGGGTATGAATAATGTTGGATTTGAAGATGATAAAACTAATTTAGGCTTCTATTTTACATTAAGACCCTTCTAGCCAGTTAAGTGTAGTTTTTTATTCAAAAAAAGTAGGTAACTATTTTTTTAAAGTTCAACGATTTATTTATTATAAAAAAATATTTACAGACTTAACCTCTTAAAATGATAAAGTTAATGGTTTTTCAATAAATAATAATTTAAGAAATCAATAATTTAAAATGTAAAAGGTTTAGTGATTTTTAAAATAAAAAAATGGAACATTTTAAAAAACTTTTAAATGAGAGTTTAATTTATAATGTTTTTCAAAACTTTTCCGTAGATGTCATTAATTATAGTAGTCAACTTAATTAACAAATGGTGACTAGAAGTTAATTATGTAAATATATTAAAAGTATTTATAATGGGAGATTTTTTTGAGGTTTTTTCTTGTTTAGACATTGTAATATATTTCTTTTAGTTTAGGGGGATTGAAGGTAATAACCTTAAATTGATGATTGAAGTTATTCAAATAAAATGTTGATGTGAAATATGCGATGAATGTTTTTTTTTTTAATCTCGTAAGATTTTAAGAAGAAATTTGATTTATAACATATGCAGATAGACAAGAAATATGATTGTCATGACTTATTTAATTAGTTTTATTATGGGCTTTAATGTAATAATCTTTTTCATAAAATGTTTATAGATAAAAAATAATAAAAAGTTGTTATTATTAATATAAAAAATAATTACTAGAAATTAATGTGCGTTAGTATTTTAAATAGTAATATAATTTAATAAATATAAAATTAAAGGTTGAAAATGCCATAGAATTAGAAACTTAAAAGAAAATAAATAAAAAGCTGTTATTAATAACACAAGACAAAAAAAAATATTAGAATTAATATCATTTAAGAAGAAAAAGTGAAAATTAAAAGTTTGGTAGGAGTAAAACAAAGGAACTAAAACAAAAGTTCAATTGGAAGCAAAAATAATTAGAATCAGAGGTGTAAACGAGCCAAGTCAAGCTCAAGCTCGAGCTCAGCTCATTTAAGTTAATAAAACTCGAGCTCAAGCTCGGCTCACTTCAAGCCTTTACTTATTAAGCTCAAACTCGAGCTCATCAAAGACTAAACAATCTTGAGTTCGGCTCGTTTAAGCTCGTCTAGGCTTGCGAGTTTTGTTATATAGGGTCGAGCTCGAGCTCGTTTATTAAACGAGCTCAAAATTAAGCTCGAGTTCGAATCGAGCTTTTAACGAGTCGATCCTGAGCAGCTCACGAACAGCTCGGTTCACTTACACCCCTAATTAGAATCAATATCATTTAAGAAATAAAATAAAAGTGAAAATTGAAAGTTTTGGTAGCAGTAGTGTGACAACCGACATCGGCTCTCAGGTTAGCGGCCCGATAATCACTCATTTGTATAATTCTTAGTGAAATCTTAATCCTATATTTATTTAGGAAGAATTAAGGTTGAGAGTGCGAAAAATTTTGGAGATAACCTAAATTCCCGAAAATTCGCCCGAAAAAGCCCGTACTGGCCCAAAGTCGCCCGAAAATCCTATAATGCCAAATTTTAAAGTCAACTTGTATAAAAATATTGTATTTTTACAGAAATAAAAATAAAATGTTCTAAATAACCTAACTTCATGTTCGAAAAGTCGGTTTTGTCGAAAAACTGTCGCGAACCGACATTGCGTTTAGATTTAACAGTATAAAACCTAGCTTATTTATCAAAAAAAAAAAGGAATAAAGAGGTGGGTGGGCCCCACCATGGCCGGCCACCACCCCCTCCCCCTATCACCTCTCTCTCTTTCCCCCATATACACCATCATTTTACCCATTTTCCAATCCATTCATCATTCATTTTTTCAAAATTCATTCTCTCTCTATTCTCTCTTCTCTCTCTCTAAAACTCTTCAAGAAATTCAGCCCTCTCCTCTCACAAATCTGATTTTTTTTAGAAGTTGAATCAAGTTTTCAAAAGCTTTAATAGTTTCATCATCATGGTAAGAGTAATGTGTGTGTTTTAACATCGATTTCTAGCACTTTTAGTGCTCTTTCTTGCATTTTTCTTGATGTTTAAACCTCTTCTTGGTTGGAATGATGTTCTTGATGTTTTGGAGATGAGAATGAACCATTGGAGTGATAAAAACATCCATTAGATGGTGAAATTCTATGAACCTCCCTTATAAACACAAGAAAAGGGTGAAAAACCCCAAATTTTGGGCATTTTTAGTTCATTATAGGAGCTGAGAATTTTGGATCTTTGCATGCATGTATTCTATTGATATTGGAGTGTATTCTTTTTAATTTCATGTTATATGATGGGGATTTTAGTTTATCATCAAAGAAACCCCCAAATCTTGGTGATTTTATGTGTTTTTGGTGAATAAAAATGAATATGGAATCTGGACTGATGCTGATGAAACATTGCATGTGTGTTTGGACGACCCAAAAAGGGGGTAAACGGATTCATTTTCATCTAAAAATTTTATGGTTCAATATTCTATGTGTTAGGGTTCAAACCCCACTGGAATCATTCAAAAATTCCATGTTTTGAGCCCTTAACTATGTTAAAACATTTTAGTGTTCATCAGCTTCTGGACAGAATTTTATATCAACTTCATGCATGAATATCTCCTTTATAACTTAACTAAAATACATGATTCTTGATTCTAAGTTCAAGTTCAGTGAGTTAGCTTTCCAAAGAATCTGAAAACACATGATTTGGTGGATTTTTGAGTGCTCAACCAATGAAAAAGAATTCGTGGTGCAATCTGTCCAAGGATGGAAGATTCACATGCATGGATTCATGAGGTCATATCTCATTCAAAAATCATCAAAATCGTGTGAAACTTGTTTCATTAGTTAGATATTTGTTTTATCTTGAATATCTCTTTTGAAATTTGAATTTTGGTGTAGAAATGAATTCTCTATGGTACAAACACCACTGACTTGTAGTTCCAAGAATGATTTATGCACACTGAATTTACAAGAATTTCTAAAATATGTTAAACATCTTCAAAAATCATGAAATTTGGTGGGAATGTTGTTAACACCCCCAATATCAGTAGGTAAAATTTTGATAATCCATCTCTTTGTGGACCCAAGCTTAAAGGTAGCATTTTTGCATTATAGTGAATCTGCCAGAATCTGATTTCTCCAAAAAGATTGTTTTGCAAACTTCAAGAAATCCCATGTGTTTGGACATTGTATAAAGTAACTAAAACCTATTTTGTACTAAGTTGAACTTGATAAACTTAAGTAAAGGCATTATAATAGGATATCGGTATTGACTTGCTAGATATGGACCGTTGAATTTAGACTTACGTCAATTACGTATGTGATAGGGCATAATTAGACTTGGAGTCGGGATTTATTCATGCACTATCGATTGTCATAAACGCTAAAACTACTCAAGGTGAGTATTCACAGCCCCACTTTTTACCGTTTTTACGTATTTTGGGGTGAAAAGCATGTTTACAAATGAATGTGAATAATTGTGAAAATGTTACGAAATGAAATGTATTGTGAATTAAATTTGATATGTTATGCGGCATGATATAGTGAGTCTAAAATGAAAAAGTCCCCGGTAACTACTATTAACTCATAACAATGGGCCTATAATACACGTGGATAGCGCTATTTGGTTGACATACCCACCTTGAACTGACGAGAATATAGGTGCACTGTATTGAATAAAAATTCTACACATGCGGGATTTAGTCCCACCGCTGAGGTAGAATAGGGGCGTAGCATGTCATAAATGGCAGGATTAGTAGTGACTCAAAGAATAAATATCATGCGATTAACTTGACCCGGGAAATTTACTCACATTTTGATACTAAGCTAGAAATGGAGTGAGCAAAAACGTTCACTAATGTTCAGGCTAGTATCGGTAGTGAATAAAAAGGTTCACTATAACTGGTTTATGAAAAATTGAGTGAATAAAAAGGTTCACTAAAAATTTGTTGCATATAAAATGTTTTGTGCATATGAAAACCTGTGAACTCACCAACTCTCGTAGTTGACGCTTGTTTTAACATGCTTTTCAGGAAATCAGAAGGTAAATGAAAAGGCTTAAATTGCGCGTTTGTTGGCATCATTCAAGACATTATTTATTTTGTCATGTCTGTAATTTCAAACTTCCGTTGGTTGTAATTTAAATTTTGAATATTTTGGTATGAATGAATGATGTTATTTATCTCCTATCGCATTGAAATCTTAACTGTCACACCTCGCGTTTCCGCTTTAGCGGGGTGTTACAGATTTGGTATCAGAGCCATAGGTTATAGAGAACATCGGTTTTTCATAAAAACCAGTACTATAACCAACTATTTTCTAAAAATAAGTTAAAACTTTTAAATTATAAGATTTTGAAGTATAGGAGAATTTAAATACTAGTGTGATTAGGATAGGTGCTATTCTGATATATCATAGATATGCGGAGCCTGATCACCTACGCCTAGCCATGATATAAGTAGGATAATACTTATGAACCAATCATACGGCTAGAGAATAAAAGTTGGAACCTTTGAAAAATTTCCTGAAAAACATAAACCGTGTGAGTTCACATAAGCATATTATGATGTTGATATTTACTATAGCACTTACGCGTTTAAGTAAAGTAACGCCACTGTTGAACACTCCCGCGTTAGCGCTAGGATGTCACTAGTATTTTGAATGCGTGTTAATAAGTCTTGCGGACACTACAACCACTATGTCGAACACTATTACTTAGACTTCGGAGAAGGACCCGTCTAAGCATTATGATTCCGACACTAGAGTAACAAGTAAGGATATTTAAGCGATCCACCTTCGATTACCCCAACAAGTGTCTTACCTGAACCTACACCAGTTATTCCTACGCCTAACCCGAACCTCCCAGCACCTCATATGAGACAACTCAGAAGACAGTTGCGGCAACCTTTCGGAGTGGACTAGCAATAACTCATTGGGGTAATGCAAGATCATTTCGTATCCTTTCGGGGATATTGATCGCTCATAATATTAGTATGGCACAAGGAGAGGCTCGAACTACGCGAACACTCGCCGACGGACTGCAAAATAGTCGAAGCAGGGCATCAAGATAGAATCAGGCCATAATTTAGTTGACAAACTTGGCACATCTCTTGGAGGAAGGTACCACCAACGTTGTAGAAAATGTTATGACGGCAAGAAGGACGACTAGAAGAGTTGACTTGGGCGGACAAGTTGTGGTAATACTGTTGGCAAAGTTGATCCTTTCGTTTGTAACTCTCGTGAATTTGAAAGAATTTCAAAGTGTACTTTTGGTTATCCCATTTAAACCTTAGCTTGGGTGAGTAAAATATTTTAAGGATGTAATAGCATCAAATTTTTGACCCTTTCAGATATATATTAAGTTTTTATGAAATTAATCTTTATTTAACCACAAAGACGTTCTTATCGATTTTATTGTAAAGAAATTCTCATAAATAAAATACAAATATTTTCGAACGTTTATTAAAGACAACTTTTAATCAAACATACATTTTACAAATGATTTAGAACCGCATTTTCCAGAAGAAACACAGGTAGCTAGAAAGTGAACCGTGAGAAGTAATCGATCAACATTGCTCAACTGATAGCCCAACAAGTTCAGGAAGTCGTACCTACCATAGTCACTCAAGTTACTACCGACCTTGTCGCAAACAGAAGAAATAAGGAAGTCATAGTACTCATCGAATGGAAAGATGGTAATACAAGAAAATTTGAGCACTAGTCAGAGGAAATGACTCGTGGTAATTCAATCAAAAATCGGAAAGTAGCCAGAAATTTTGGAGTGAAGACCCAAGAGTCAGGAAAGTATATGGGCTCTCCTCCAAAATGTACTAGATACAACTAGAACCACCTATGAGCTTGTATTTCGGGTACCAAATGTAAACTAGCAGGACAATCTAGTCAGTTACACTACTCGTTACTATAGAAAGGAAAGGAAGGTCAAAAGGACCGGAAAAGGGTGCTAAGAGTACGGAACCCTAAACCACTCTAAAGATAGGTATTCCACGCTGAGTAAAGGCTTGAGCAGCACCAAGAGGACAAACAAAGCTACATAAGCCAAGCAAGTAAATTAAGGACGCAAGACCCAAGGAAGGGTATTCGCAATTGGAACTGAAGAGGCACATCAAGATCCAGTATAGTATCCTACATGAAAATATGAAGCCATTTGCGAAAGGATTGCGTGGCATTTATGGCGCATGTTGTAGATAAAGAGGGAAAGGAGAAGCAAATTCAGAACTTTCCAGTTGTACGAGATTATCCAGAAGTGTTCCCGGAGGAGTTACCCGGACTACCCCCGCATAGGCAGGTAGAGTTCCATATTGATCTAGTTCAAGGAACAGCTCCTGTAGCAAAGTCACCGTATCGTCTGGCGCCATCAAAGAGGTAGGAGTTGTCGAATCATCTTCAAGAATTGCTTGATAAGGGATTCATCCGACCCAGCTCTTCACCCTGGGGAGCCCCAGTCTTGTTCGTCAAAAAGAAGGACGGATCCTTTCGAATGTGCATAGACTTTAGGGAGCTGAACAAGATCACTATCAAAATCGATGTCCTCTACCGCGCATAGACGACCTGTTCGACCAGTTGCAAGGACCTACCTACTTTTCCAAGATTGACCTTCGATCCAGATACCATCAGATGAGAGTGTGAGAGGAAGATATCGCCAAGGCAGCGTTCAGAACTCGGTATGGTTTTTACGAGTTCTTGGTCATGCCATTTGGTTTGACAAACGCTCCAGCAGTGTTCATGGAATTAATGAACAGGATATGTCGACCATACTTGGATAATTTGGTGACTGTCTTCATCAACGACATCCTAATCTACTCGCGAAGCAAGGAGGAGCATGAGCAGCATTTAAGATTGATACTGGAGTTGCTCAAAACCGATGAGCTTTACGCAAGATTCTATAAGTGTGAATTTTGGATCCGTGAAGTGCACTTTTTGGGTCATGTAGTGAACAAGGAAGGAATCCATGTTGATCCAGCGTAGATTGAGGCCATAAGGAAATGGGAAGCACCGAAGACGCCAACAGAAATTCGACAATTTCTTGGTTTGGCAGGCTATTATCGGCGATTCATTGCAAATTTCTCCAAGATCACGCAACCACTGACAACTTTATCTCAGAAGGACAAGAAGTTTATTTGGGGAGAAAAACAAGAGGAAGCATTTCAGTTACTTAAGCATAAGTTGTGCAATGCACACATTTTGGCATTACCCGAAGGAACGGATAACTTCGTGGTGTACTGTGATGCTTCGCATCAAGGCTTAGGATGTATACTGATCCAAAAGGACAAAGTTATCGCTTACGTGTCTCGGCAACTGAAGGTCCATGAGAAGAATTACACAACCCAGGATTTGGAACTTGGAGCTGTAGTATTCGCACTCAAGATCTGGAGACATTACCTCTACGGTACAAAGTGCACGATCTTCACAGATCATAAGAGCCTTCAGCACATTCTCGACCAGAAAATATTGAGCTTGAGGCAGAGAAGATGGGTCGAGCTGCTCAATGATTATGACTGTAAGATAAAGTATCACCCAGGGAAGGCGAATGTTGTAGCTGATGCGCTGAGCAGGAAGGAAAGAGTGAAGCCTACAAGGACGCGAGCCATGGGAGTGTTAGTACAAACCAGTTTGAAAAATCAAATACTTGAAGCCCAGAAAGAAGCTTTAAAGGCAGACAACCTAAAGAAAGAAACTCTACACCAGTTAGAAAAGGATTTTGAGGAAGAATTAGACGAAATACGTTATTTTAAGGACAAGATGTGGACACCAAAGGTCGATCAGTTATGGTCAACGATCATAGATGAAGCTCATCTGACGAAATACTCGATACACCCAGGATCTGACAAGATGTACAAAGGACTAATACTGGTGGCCTGGGATGAAAAAGGATATAGCTCTGTATGTTAGTAAATGCTTGACCTGTGCCACGATCAACGCAGAACACCAGAAGCCATCCGGACTCCTGCAACAGCCGGAAATTCCAGAATGAAAGTGGGAGCAGATAACAGTGGATTTTGTGATCAAATTGCCCAAAACCAAGAAGGGTCATGACTCAATATGGATAATTGGGGATCGCCTTACGAAATTGGCGCTCTTTATACCAATTCGAGAAAATTTCAGTATAGACAGACTTGCGCAACTCTACGTGAACAAAATCGTTATGCGCCACGGATTACCCGTTTCAATTATTTCCGACAGAGATAGTCGCTTTATTTCACGCTTCTGGCAATCATTAAACAAAGCGATGGGCACAAGGTTAGATCTAAGCACCTTATATCATCCTCAAACGGATGGACAGATAGAGGAAGCCATACAAACGCTGGGGACATGTTGTGTGCCTGTGTGATGGAATTCGGAGGAAGTTGGGACAATCATCTACCATTGACTGAATTCTCCTACAACAACAGTTATCATACCAACATTCAGTGCGCTCCATACGAAGCTCTTTATGGACGTAAATGTAGATCACAACTTAGTTTGTTAGAGGTTGGAGAACGACAACTAACTAGGCCCGATATCGTTCAAGAAACGACGGACAAAATTTAAAACAATGCAGCAAAGGCTGAAAAGCAGCCAGGGAGCGTTATAAGAGTTATGCTGATAATCGCAGGAAGCCTTTGGAATTGCAAGTTGGTGACAAGATACTTTTGAAAGTATTACCATGGAAAGGATTACTAGGGTTTGGAAAGAAAGGAAAACTGAGTCCTAGATTCATTGGACCATTTGAGATACAAGAGCGAGTCGGACTAGTTGCACACAAACTGAATTTACCTTTAGAACTCAGTGCCCTCCATGATACCGTCCATGTTTCGAATCTGAAGAAAAGTTTGTCCATGGAAACAGTGGTTCTACCATTAGAGGAAGTTCAAATCAATGAGCAGCTACGCATTACGGAGGAACCAATTGAAATTCTTGACCAAGAAGTCAAGCAGTTAAGGTGTAGTAAGATACCAATGGTCAAGGTCCGTTGGAACTCAAAGTATGGACCGGAGTTTACCTGAGAACGAGAAGCTTTTATAAAGAGCAAGTACCCTCACCTGTTTACAAAAGAGCCTCCTGGTTATGGCAAATAGTAAATTTCGGGACGAAATTTCTTTCAACAGGGGGTAAATGTGACAACCGACAAAATTCGGCTCTCAGGTTAGCGGCCCGATAATCACTCATTAGTATAATTCTTAGTGGAATCTTAATCCTATATTTATTTAGGAAGAATTAAGGTTGAGAGTGCGAAAAATTTTGGAGATAACCTAAATTCCCGAAAATTCGCCCGAAAAAGCCCGTACCGGCCCAAAGTCGCCCGAAAATCCTATAATGCCAAATTTTAAAGTCAACTTGTATAAAAATATTGTATTTTTACAGAAATAAAAATAAAATGTTCTAAATAACCTAATTTCATGTTCGAAAAATCGGTTTTGTCGAAAAACTGTCGCGAACCGACACTGCGTTTAGATTTAACAGTATAAAACCTAGCTTATTTAACAAAAAAAAAGGAATAAAGAGGTGGGTGGGCCCCACCATGGCCGGCCACCACCCCCCCCTCCCCCTATCACCTCTCTCTCTTTCCCCCGTATACACCATCATTTTACCCATTTTCCAATCCATTCATCATTCATTTTTTCAAAATTCATTCTCTCTCTATTCTCTCTTCTCTCTCTCTAAAACTCTTCAAGAAATTCAGCCCTCTCCTCTCACAAATCTGATTTTTTTTAGAAGTTGAATCAAGTTTTCAAAAGCTTTAATAGTTGCATCATCATGGTAAGAGTAACGTGTGTGTTTTAACTTTGATTTCTAGCACTTTTAGTGCTCTTTCTTGCATTTTTCTTGATGTTTAAACCTCTTCTTGGTTGGAATGATGTTCTTGATGTTTTGGAGATGAGAATGAACCATTGGAGTGATAAAAACATCCATTAGATGGTGAAATTCTATGAACCTCCCTTATAAACACAAGAAAAGGGTGAAAAACCCCAAATTTTGGGCATTTTTAGTTCATTATAGGAGCTGAGAATTTTGGATCTTTGCATGCATGTATTCTATTGATATTCCAAAGAATCTGAAAACACATGATTTGGTGGATTTTTGAGTGCTCAACCAATGAAAAAGAATTCGTGCTGCAATCTGTCCAAGGATGGCACATTCACATGCATGGATTCATGAGGTCATATCTCATTCAAAAATCATCAAAATCGTGTGAAACTTGTTTCATTAGTTAGATATTTGTTTTATCTTGAATATCCCTTTTGAAATTTGAATTTTGGTGTAGAAATGAATTCTCTATGGTACAAACACCACTGACTTGTAGTTCCAAGAATGATTTATGCACACTGAATTTACAAGAATTTCTAAAATATGTTAAACATCTTCAAAAATCATGAAATTTGGTGGGAATGTTGTTAACACCCCCAATATCAGTAGGTAAAATTTTAATAATCCATCTCTTTGTGGACCCAAGTTTAAAGGTAGCATTTTTGCATTATAGTGAATCTGCCAGAATCTGATTTCTCCAAAAGATTGTTTTGCAAACTTCAAGAAATCCCATGTGTTTGGACATTGTATAAAGTAACTAAAACCTATTTTGTACTAAGTTGAACTTGATAAACTTAAGTAAAGGCATTATAATAGGATATCGGTATTGACTTGCTAGATATGGACCGTTGAATTTAGACTTACGTCAATTACGTATGTGATAGGGCATAATTAGACTTGGAGTCGGGATTTATTCACGCACTATCGATTGTCATAAACGCTAAAACTACTCAAGGTGAGTATTCACAGCCCCACTTTTTACCGTTTTTACGTATTTTGGGGTGAAAAGCATGTTTACAAATGAATATGAATAATTGTGAAAATGTTACGAAATGAAATGTATTGTGAGTTAAATTTGATATGTTATGCGGCATGATATAGTGAGTCTAAAATGAAAAAGTCCCCGGTAACTACTATTAACTTATAACAATGGGCCTATAATACACGTGGATAGCGCTATTTGGTTGACATACCCACCTTGAACTGACGAGAATATAGGTGCACTGTATTGAATAAAAATTCTACACATGCGGGATTTAGTCCCACCGCTGAGGTAGAATAGGGGCGTAGCATGTCATAAATGGCAGGATTAGTAGTGACTCAAAGAATAAATATCATGCGATTAACTTGACCCGGGAAATTTACTCACATTTTGATACTAAGCTAGAAATGGAGTGAGCAAAAACGTTCACTAATGTTCAGGCTAGTATCGGTAGTGAATAAAAAGGTTCACTATAACTGGTTTATGAAAAATTGAGTGAATAAAAAGGTTCACTAAAAATTTGTTGCATATAAAATGTTTTGTGCATATGAAAACCTGTGAACTCACCAACTCTCGTAGTTGACGCTTGTTTTAACATGCTTTTCAGGAAATCAGAAGGTAAATGAAAAGGCTTAAATTGCGCGTTTGTTGGCATCATTCAAGACATTATTTATTTTGTCATGTCTGTAATTTCAAACTTCCGTTGGTTGTAATACAACTTATTTTTAAATTTTGAATATTTTGGTATGAATGAATGATGTTATTTATCTCCTATCGCATTGAAATCTTAACTGTCACACCTCGCGTTTCCGCTTTAGCGGGGTGTTACTAGTAGCCTAGGTCTAATCCCCTACTAGCTTCGCCCTCTAGGTCATTGTTTCTTTTAAGAGCATTTTCAATGGTGGTTCTTAGACCATCCGCAATTGGGACGGTATGGAGGCCGGTACCGACCGTACTCCCGGTAACACCGCTGAGGGTGACCGCGGTTCAAACTAGTACCTCCATACGGTTGCAATACCGGGACTACCCCACCCCCACCCCCTTTCCAACGTCTCTCGACGGCTAGTTTTAAAAAAAATTGTTAGCTCTATTTCTTTAATGTGAAAAGTATGTGAAAAATGACAACTCAAGTTCTTACAGAAGACACATCTACATAGGTGCGACAGAGGTCTCGAATGCGTACAAGTCTACATTGGCAGAGCCTCTGGGACACTTCACATAGGTTCTGCAACACAAGCCTCTGTGGATGACGACTTTCAACATTTTGCAAGGATCTTTCCTGGTCACGTGCCACGCACGTGAAGTTGGTTATACACAAGGGAAGGCTCGAACCCACAACCACAAGGGAAGTGAACGCCTTAACAACACTCATAATGCAGTTAGGCTACAAACCTGTTGGCTATAAAACACTCTATTAGGACAATTTTTATTTAAGTATCCAGTTAACCCAATTTTGTTGTAGTAATTGTTTTGATACATCTAAAAAATAAAAGATGGCCCTCGACCAATCAAGTCAAATAAGTAATCTTTTTTTCAAAAAACTTACATTCTATATATATATATATATATATATATGTTTATGGGTTTTATACTTTTATGTTCTCCTCTTTCAAAAAAAAGTTATAATTAGTGCACGTATTAAGTATTGATTAGTATCCTATAAAACACTATATTTGAATGATTTTTTCAAATTTAGGCATCTTATAAACTCAACTTTGTTATAGTGGAAGCTAAAGAACTAACATGATAAGCAAGGTAAAGCTAAAAAACTAATGATTAGCATTCTAATCATTAACAACTCTAATACTAAGATTACAACAAAATTGACCATAAAAGTAATGCAGTAACATACAAAATAGGATAAAGTTTTTGGGATGAATAATGCTACATCTGCTAACAATCCTCCTAATGTTCCTTTAAAAAATGAAACTTAGGCAGAAATTTGGCGTTTAGACTATTGGTATTAACATTTCTGCAAATGGTATTCAAAAATTCATGTACATATATAGTTAAGTGGATTGCATATAATAAAATCATGTATATGCCTAGGGTTTAACTCAATGATGCATATATATCCTCTCTCTCCTGCTAAGGTTTTGATCATGAAATTGCAAAAGAAGAAAAATAGAAGATAAAGAATGACCTGAACATAAAAAAGGGTTAGCATTTACCAACATAATTACTTGAGAACCCAAAATCAAGAGCTAAAGCACAAGACAAAATTGTGTCTGGTCAAGGTCATGGTGCACTTTTTTATCCCAATAATATTCTTCTGCAAGTCATTCAACTAAAGGGTTTATGACTTATTTGGGTAACCAACTATTCCATTTGTACTAATATTACCATCAAACTATTTTTTGTACTCAATATACTATTGAACTTTTTTTTTGTACTCATAATACCATTATGAGTGGTAATAGCCCGTTTTTTTTTTCTTACGTGGCATTTAAAGTTATTAAAAAATGCTTATGTGGATATGACGTGTGTTCCACGTGGATCTGACGTGTGTTTTTGATTTTTTATGAGTATTATGAGTATAAAAAGTCAATGGTATTATGAGTAAAAAAAGTCAAAACCACACGTCAGATCCATGTGGAACACACGTCATACCCACATAAGCATTTTTTTTAATAATTTTAAATGTCACGTAAGAAAAAAATGGGCTATTACCACTCATAATGGTATTATGAGTACAAAAAAAAAAGAGTTCAATGGTATATTGAGTACAAAAAATAGTTTGATGGTAATATTAGTACAAATGGAACAGTTGGTTACCCAAATAAGTCATAAACCCTTCAACTAAAAAGTGTAGTCTCAATCAAAATTCATTAGAGAATTAAAACAAAAAAATTACAAAACAGTAAAAGGATTATGTGAGTGTACAAATGGAACCCACTATAGGGGGGCCTACATTTATGTGAGTGAATCAAATGCCTAAAGTGGTCCATATAACGACACCCTATATATAGAAGAACCTTCAAGAGAAAACCATTTTATTAGTGAAAACCCGTGAGAACCGATTAAAAATTAATTTTTTTAAAGATTTTTTTTCATCAAACGTTATAGAATTGATATATTGTTTCACATATATTTTTTTCATAAGATGAAATCATCCATGAATTTGATTCATAATATAAATAAAAACGTTGTATATTTTCGATTCATAATAAGAATAAAAATTTTATTTTTTCATGGATGATACTTACATTATGAAAAAAAAATATATGTGTAGCAATAGTTAATATCATAGTATTTGATAAAAAAATTGTAAAAAAAATATTTTTTAGTTGGTTTTCACAGGTTTTCACTAATAAAATGGTTTTTATTTGATTAATATCTTATATATAGTTCAAATACAAACCACTTTTTGGTTGTGAACGTGAGGACAACCGAGAGCGCGCCACGTGTCACTCTGAATTTTCGCGACTTAGTGTTATTCATACTGAATAACGCTTTATTCAGACTGAATAACACTAAGTCGCGGGAAAAGTCGCGCGTGTCAGAAATTTTGTTGTCACATGTCGCGCTTTGGGTTGTCCTCACGTTCACAATCAAAAAGTGGTTTGTATTTGAACTTTCACCTATATATATATATATAAAGTTGTTATATGGACCATATATAGGGTGTTGTTATATGGACCACTTTAGGCAAAATAACCTTAAATTATTAAATTCTAAGAAATAATGTTGGAATGGCATTGTTGTAAGAAAGAATCGCTGATGAGGGCGTTTTGGTTATTTAGTGACAAAAAGGGGTTAAAACCCCTAAAACTACCTTCCTTAAAAATGGGTTATGTGAAAGGCAAGAAGGATTCACAATAATGGTTTTGTGTCTACTTAGTGTGTGTCATTGAAGATTGAAGAAAAAGGTAACCATCTTTCCATGTTTAATATTTATTTATGGTGGATGAGAGGAGTATATTTTGGAGTGTTTGCCCATATAAGTTAGGTTTTTAGAAACTATTGGTATTATTGATTCTCAAAATTTAATCTTCATCATCTGGTTTTGGTCCAAAATCCACTGTTGTTGGCGAATCTTTTATCAAACCTTTCAAATTATGAAATGTGGGAATGGATCATTGACCTCTAATGTATGAATCAATCGATCAATTGAAGTTATAGTAAGTGGGTTTATGTTATAAATGATTAAATAGATGTTTCTATCGTTTTGTTGTTTAAAATCAAGTTTGGTGAGGTTTGGGTTTTGTGAGTTGAATTTGCATAGCGGAAGAAGGGTACCTTGAGACAATATAATTTCTTACTAGTTACTAGTGGTATATCTTTGTGCCTTGATTACTTTTCTTGAGCACATTGGATAGCATCTGCCATGGACTTTACAAGAGTGCGTCGTAGTGGAGTGACGGTGTGTATGCGCACATTGTACAAAGTTCGTTTATTATATGTGGATATCTACATGGAAATAAATGTTCATATCAATGACTTTTTGTTGAATGATTTTATTCCCTTATTGTAAAAGTAAGGGAATTAATAAGACTTTTTGGTTTAACCTTCACTATTAGAACTAAACCTATTCATAAAAAATGTCCATTGTACATCAAAGGAAAGAGGGAAAATGTGATCCTTCTGCTAGAGTTAGCTTAGTGATTCAAGTATAGACTTACCTTTAGTTACGTAATAAATCTCAGTTATGGAAGTTATTTACTCGTTGCAAACTCCTGACATGTATTGAGATATTTTAATACTCGTATACATTTGGAGCATGTTGGTGAAACAAATACTACATTATTAAAATGGATCAAAATAGATCCACTCATGTTTTATTTAATTGGTGAAACGACATTATATTTATAAACGGATTCAAGTAGATAAACCTATTTGTTGTTTCATCAATCAGCAAAACTGTTGAGTCTGATACTTGACCACTGCTGCAATTGAAGGTTAATACTGCTGATAATTACCACTGTTGGCTTTGGAGTGTTACTACTGCTGATTGAAGATTGGAGGTTACCACTGCCAGTATGTGATGAATGAATGAAGATCAAGATTACCACTGCTGTACCAGATTGTTAGGATTATGTGCGAGACAGTAACAGGGTTACCGTATCCAATGTTATAGGACACTAGTAGGTCACACCGCTGCACGCCAAAATGAGAACGTTTGGATTACATGAGAGAAATAATTAATTATTTATTAATTAATGAGAAAGTTTTAAATAGTTAGTTAAACTATTTATAAATTAATTAAGATTAATTAATTATGGAAATTATTTGGAGATAATTACCAAAGAATCTTATATGGAATAAAACTCTGATTAGTTTTATCCATATAAATAAAGGGTTAAGGGTATCAGTTTAATAACAATTCAGTTTTAATCCTACAACCCAGAAAACTCTTTCTCTCTCTCTCTCTCACTAAAACCGGCGCCAATCCCGAGGAAAGGGTCGCGTTCGTGTTTCGGGGTAATCCTTGGTGGTGGTCTAGCAACCTTCTCGTGTGGTGCCAGTAGCGGTGTAACCCCTGCCAGCTTTCCGGAAATTCAATCACATAAAGGTAAACCATCGAAAACACCATTTGATTGTATCTGCATCGTTTGGGATTGGATCCGCGTTTGGGGATCGAGTTTTTGTTATCCGCTGCGCGTTTGTACGCAAAGATCCCCAGTAGTGGTATCAGAGCCACTTCCTAAAACCTGCAGATCAGGTTTATCAGTTTATTAGGTTTGATAAAAAAATTGATTTTTATGTTTTAATTCGTTGTTAAAAATTCGATTTTTGTATAAACCTAATCGGTGGTGGAACGGCGGCAGTTAGCCGACCGAACCACCAGACCACCAGAAGCCACCGCCGGCGACACCACAGATGGTGGTGGCCGGCGGCTGTCCCCTCGAGGCAACCACAGCGCCGCACCACAGGAGGTGGTCGCGGCTGTGGTCGATTGCAACCACCGCACCACCGTTTTGTGGTGGCGGTGGCGATCGATGGTGGCCGTTTACGGTTGCCTCGATTGATCGACGACCACCAAGGCCGTCCTCGGCGTGAATGGTGGTGGCGTTAGTCGCAATCGAAAGCCGCACCACAGTAACGTGGTGACGGCAATTGATCGATATTCAAACCACCGATCGGCGGTGGTGGCTATTGCCACTGCCGTTGACGGTGGTGGTGGCTTAGTTGTTTTTTGCCGGAAAACCGACGGTGGTGGTAGCAGTGGCTGCTGCCGTCGTCGACGATTTTGTATAAACCACCGATTGATGGCGGCGATAGTGTTTGTGGTGGTGGCGGTGGTCGATAACCGCCGCAAAGGGGTATCGATCACTGCCAGTTTCGGTTTTCTGATCAAAGAGGGACGGCGGCGGTGGCTCTTTGGCTACTGTCGTCGGACCACCGTTTGCCGCGCTACCACGGCAGCAGTGGTGGTGCGAACCGCTGCCGTTGCCGGTGGTAGCGGTGGTTGTTTGCTAGCGTGGCGTCGGCCACGATAAAAAAAAAAACCGACAGGCGGCGGTGGTGGCTCTCGAGCCGCTGCTGTCGCCGGCGATCCGCGGAAGTCGAATGGTGTTCGGGCCGGTGTCGGTGGTGATGATTTCGGTCGTTGCCATCGGTGCCGGATTTCGAATCGTTAAGTTTTTCGATTAATTTTCGTTAATGGATCCCGCGTGAGATCCGTTTCCGGAAAGGTCTTTGATATGGAAATCTTTTAACCAGATAAGTTTAAAAGTTTTCAGGTTTAAATTAATTAACTATATAATTATCTCTAGCTGAGTTTTAATTATTATTTGAAGTCATAGTCAAACCCTTATGACCCGTGATTTTATCTTTTAATTATTATGTGTGTTGTTACGGGAGGCCTGCGTGCCATTTACAACCCGGTTATATTGTAATATTTTAATTAAAAAGAGACCTCAAGACGGAGTCAAGGAGACGATCATGGAGCTTGGAGCCAGTGGGAGCACCGAGAAGATTTGTCACTTAGGAATTGGACCGTCGTTTTGTGTTGGCTCACAAAACGACAATAGTTAAGGGTTTTTGACTATGACGTGTTATTTAAACTGTGTGGTTGTTTACGATTATTCAGTCTGCGTGGTTGTTTATATTTAATTATATTGCGTAGTTACGTCTTTTAAATTAAATATAAATGGTTTTAAAATTGGATAAAATACAGTTTGTGTTTAAATCCAAAGTTTTTGAAAACTGGCAATTTTTGACCCTTGTCAAAATCATAGATTAGTAAGTGCAACCCACTTTAGGGGCACCTCCGGTGTAAGGTACATAGGGCGTTGTAAGTGCACACACTATGAACGTCCGTGTTCAAACCGAAACTAGAGGGAGATAAAACTCTGCGAATTATCTCCGGGTGGTACCGGCCAGAGTTTGTCCAGGTCCCGGGTGGTGCAATCTATTTTGGTAATTATTTACTCACTGGGTGGTACCAAGCCAAATTGCACTAGAGGGACTAAATATGCACGGACTATTAATATCCGATGTCCCGACGATCTAGAAGTCGTATTATCGAGTTAGAATACGATTGGTATAGTTTTACCTACCATAAATCGCATGAGTCGGACTGACATGATCACATGCTTCCCGACACATGAGAAATATGGATTCTAGTCTAATAAATTTATTTTAAGGGTAATAATTTATTAGAGTTATATAATTATAAACTAAATTGGAATTTATATTCTTCTGTAGATGTCTCCAATTAGCATTCCGTTTTATTCACCTGAGGAATCACTTCGCCTTATTACGGGCAAGTGGAAGCTTACGGGCCAGAACTTTCCAGTTTGGAAGTTGCACTTACAGAATGTTTTGAGTGCCCAGGGTAAGCTTTATGTGATCAATAAGCCCATGTCACGACCTAAAAGCAATGCCCCTGAAGAGGAATTTGCTGAATATTTCAGATTCATGGCAGATGAATCGGATGTAATGTCCATTCTAGTTTTCTCTATGTCACCCGAGTTCACGGGAGACTTAAGAATGAAATTCTGTCACGAGGTCGTAAGAAATGTAGAAAACCAGTTAGGTTTCTACAAGCATACGGGCAAGCTTTTGATCATGCAAGAGATTCTCTCCCTGAAGCTACAAAAGGGTCAGTCAGTTAAAAACCATCTTATTGAAATGAGAAGGCTTTTTAAATGTTTATCACGTCTGGGGTACAAGATGACTCAGGAGGAGTTAGTGTACCTCATGTGGTTCTCCCTCACCAAGGAAGTTCAGGACACAGCTAGTGCCTACATGAAGGAACCAAAGAACGACGTGGATAAAGTTCATGAAGATATCCTGGCCAGTCTAGAGCCAGCACCCGAACCTGCGAATCTCATGGACACTGATATAATTGATGAGCTGGGAGATCTGAGTTGCCCAGAGTGCGGCAGCGAGGATATTTGCGAGCACTCGATGAACATCGACCAGATAGAGATCGGTTTACCCGATGCTCCAGGTATCTTTATAATAGATTGCTTAATCACTTCTTATGAATCATGGGTAATTGATACAGGCAGTGGTAACCACATTTGTAATCATTTACAGGGATTCACTAGAAGAAAGACTCTGAGGAAGGACCGTTCGAACCTGCGAGTTGGCGAAGGCACTCCGTTGATTGCTGAAGCCGTGGGATCTTATAGTCTTAGTTTACCCTCGGGTCTAGTTTTGGAACTGGATAATTGTTATTATATTCCAAATATGATTAAGAATGTATTGTCTTTTGATTTATTGGTCCAAGGTTTTTATTATAAATATGATTATAAAATGATTTCAGTCTTTAAAGATAATATTTTCTATTTTAAAGCTACACCCGTGAATGGTCTATACACTGTAAATCTACAAGACAACAGTAGTGAAATCTATCATATAAGTAAACGATCCAAGGATATTGAGGATCAGACTTACCTCTGGCATTGTCGTTTGGGCCACATAAACAAGAAACGCGTTGAACTACTCCTAAAACGAGGTTTTCTTGGTAATTTTGATTATAAACCTTTTGATAATTGCGAGTCTTGTTTATCTGGCAAAATGACAAAGCAACCTTTCAACAATGAAAACGAAAGGGCTACTGACCTGCTTGAAATATCCACACAGATGTATGTGGACCTTTCAGTCATGTAGCAAGAGGAGGATACCGGTACTTCATTACCTTTAGTGACGACTTCAGTAGGTATGGTTATGTCTACTTGATGAGACATAAATCTGAAACCTTTGAGAAATTCAAGGAATATCAGAATGAAGTACAGAATCTACTTGACAAGAAGATCAAGTTCTTACGGTCAGATCGTGGTGGCGAATATCTCAGTGACGAGTTTGACAATCATCTAATGGAGTGTGGGATTGTATCCCAACTCACACCTCCGTATACACCTCAGATGAATGGTGTATCAGAAAGGAGAAATCGTACTTTACTTGATATGGTACGAACGATGATGTGTCACTCTACGCTGCCAATGTCATTCTGGGGACATGCGCTCGAAACAGCAGCACACATACTGAACAGAGCGCCAACAAAGTCGGTAGAAAAGACTCCATACGAGTTGTGGAAGGGTAAGAAACCCAACATATCTTTTCTGAAAATTTGGGGTTGTGAGGTTTACGTCAAACGACCTACCTCAGAAAAACTCAAGCCCAAATCCGACAAGTGTTTCTTCGTTGGATATCCCAAGACCACCGTGGGATATTACTTCTACAACCCTGAAGAGAACAAAGTTTTTGTTGCTCGAAATGGAAAATTTCTGGAAGAAAAGTTTCTCAGTCTAGAGAACACTAGAAAGGATGTAGATCTACAGGTAGTAGACGAAGAAAACACTACACCAGTTGTTGAGCCAGAAATTCAACATAACAATGTTGAACCTCAATCAGAGCCAATTGAGGAAGTGCAAAAACAGGACCTTCGCAGATCCAGCAGGGTAAGACAAGAACCAGATAGGTATCTTGGGTTCCTAGTCTCTCAAGATAGCGGAGACTTAAATGAACCAACATCCTATGGAGAAGCTGTGTCAGGCAGTGAGTCTGAGCAATGGCAGGAAGCCATGAGGGCCGAGATGCAATCCATGTACGACAACCAAGTTTGGGAGTTGACTGATTTGCCACAACACTGTAAGGCTGTTGGACGCAAATGGGTTTTCAAGAAGAAAACCGACATGGATGGGAACGTACACACCTTCAAAGCCAGACTGGTTGCAAAAGGATTCACGCAAACTCATGGCATTGACTATGATGAAACCTTTTCACCAGTGGCCATGTTAAAGTCAATTAGGATTCTTATGGCCATCTCAGCGTACTTTAACTACGAGATTTGGCAAATGGACGTCAAGACAGCCTTTCTGAATGGAAAGTTAACAGAAGACGTCTATATGGAACAACCAGAGGGGTTTGAAAATCCTAAGAATCCTAATAAGGTGTGTAAGCTGCTAAAATCCATTTATGGATTGAAGCAAGCATCTCGAAGCTGGAACTTACACTTTGATGAGCGAATCAAAGAGTTTGGTTTTACCAAAAGTGAGTTCGAGCCGTGTGTCTACACTAAGTTCAGTGGGAGCATAGTAACCTTCTTGGTCTTATACGTAGACGACATTCTACTCATAGGAAACGATGTACCAACTTTACAGAGTGTTAAGAGTTGGTTAAGCAAATGTTTCCAGATGAAAGACTTTGGAGAAGCCGCTTATATACTCGGTATAAAGATCTACAGAAATAGATCTAAGCGGCTTATCGGGCTTAGCCAAAGTACGTATATCGATAAAATCTTGAAGAAATTCAGGATGGATGAATCCAAGAAAGGATTTATCCCGATGCAACATGGCATAGTGTTAAGTAAAACACAGTGTCCTGTTTCTAGTCAAGATCAGGACAAGATGAAATCGGTCCCATATGCTTCTGCAATTGGATCGATTATGTATGCCATGCTATGTACTAGGCCCGATGTTGCTTACTCAGTAAGTGTTACGAGCAGATACCAACAGAATCCGGGTGAACCCCATTGGGTGGCTGTCAAGAACATTCTTAAATATCTGAGAAGAACGAAAGAAATGTTCTTGGTCTTTGGAGGTACTGAGGATGAAATTAGCGTCACCGGATACTCTGACGCTAGTTTCCAGACCGACAGAGATGACTTCAGGTCACAGTCAGGGTACGTCTTTACCCTAAACGGAGGTGCGATCTCATGGAAGAGCTCGAAGCAGGACACGATTGCAGACTCAACTACAGAAGCAGAGTACATTGCAGCATCTGATGCGGCAAAGGAAGCTGTCTGGCTAAGGAATTTTCTATCGGATCTCAGAGTGGTTGCCAGTATCTCGAGACCGATCGATATATTCTGTGATAACTCAGGAGCCGTAGCGCAAGCAAAGGAACCTAGAGAGCATCACAAGTCAAGACACGTGCTCAGAAAGTATCACCTCATCCGAGAGATCATTGGAAGAGGAGATGTGAGAATATGCAAGATTCCAACGGAGGACAATGTCGCAGATCCGCTGACAAAGCCACTAGCAAGGGTAAAGCATGAGGCACATGCGAATTCCATTGGGATGCAGTACCTGGAAGCCAGTAGCTAGTACTTAGTTTATTAATTATTACTATAGTCTAATTTAGAAACAATGTAATCATGTAAAGTTTTTATTTCACAGTGTGTTGGAAATAAATGGAGGTTTTATTTTCATGATTGTTCTAAATTAACTATTTTTTGCATATTTAACGTATCCATGAATTTACAAAGTTTTGTATGAAATCTAAATTTCCGTAGCCACTTATTGAAATGGGAATTTCAATAGGGAGTTTAACGCTATTATAAATACTTGATGATTTATTCAAAGTAGAGAATAAAAGCACAAGTGATGTGACCAAGTATTTATAGATACTCATCAGAGTGTTTGGGTATTGGAAGTGACCAGTAATCAAGTCTGCTTCATGGAGCCTCAGTCATAAGCACTGACTTGATAGGTTGTCCTTAGACCTGAGATACTTGGTTTGGGAACGCGAGGACTACTGTATTCTTAGCACGTACTAACGCTGCACCGTAACATGGCGGCCATACGGGACGTGACTAGATGCAGCGGAAGCCGTGGATCCAAATGCAAGTAGTCAAGAAGGGATTTGCACCTCTTTCAAAAGAGAGATATTTCCGGGCCCCTTGACGATTAAGATTGGCAGAAAACGCGTGGCCACGCTCGGATAGAATAACAGGGATTATTTAGTAATATCCGTTACTGCAGGCAATCGAAATCAGAGTCAAGAAATACTTGATTTTAAGAAATGAATCCTCCACTCCATGTCTTAAATCACTTTAGAAATATCGTGTGCAAAAGGAATGAACCTGTGTACAAATTCAAGCGTGAATTGTATCTCTGGATATAAGAGATCTTATAACCTGGTTAACCTAAGTGTCTGGCTAGGGACCTCCTTAGGCTAATGGTAACAGTACAGTTACATGTCTAGCACAAGTGGGAGTCTGTTAGGATTATGTGCGAGACAATAACAGGGTTACCGTATCCAATGTTATAGGACACTAGTAGGTCACACCGCTGCACGCCAAAATGAGAACGTTTGGATTACGTGAGAGAAATAATTAATTATTTATTAATTAATGAGAAAGTTTTAAATAGTTAGTTAAACTATTTATAAATTAATTAAGATTAATTAATTATGGAAATTATTTGGAGATAATTACCAAAGAATCTTATATGGAATAAAACTCTGATTAGTTTTATCCATATAAATAAAGGGTTAAGGGTATCAGTTTAATAACAATTCAGTTTTAATCCTACAACCCAGAAAACTCTTTCTCTCTCTCTCTCTCACTAAAACCGGCGCCAATCCCGAGGAAAGGGTCGCGTTCGTGTTTCGGGGTAATCCTTGGTGGTGGTCTAGCAACCTTCTCGTGTGGTGCCAGTAGCGGTGTAACCCCTGCCAGCTTTCCGGAAATTCAATCACATAAAGGTAAACCATCGAAAACACCCTTTGATTGTATCTGCATCGTTTGGGATTAGATCCGCGTTTGGGGATCGAGTTTTTGTTATCCGCTGCGCGTTTGTACGCAAAGATCCCCAACACAGATTACTACTGCTCTTGAAGATTACCATTGCTGGTTCTGAGATTAATACTGCTGGTGTAAAGTTAACACTGCTTTTGTTTTTACCACTGCTATCAGAAGAAGATAAGGAAAGGATTGCGATGACTTGAAGATATATACAAGATACGATATGCTTGGAGATATTTTAGAGATTATCTTGTAAATCTAGTTTCCTTATTGTAATCTGTTAAGTCGTATATATAGCTGATAGGTTGATCATTGTTAGTTACGAGTTTTTGATAGCTTTGGTGTTAGAATTAAGAGCCTTAAGATTATTCTTGAAATCCCTGCAATAGAGAAGTGTTGCACGTCTGTTTGAGCCTGTTCAAACAGATTGGGGCTTGTAGTTGTAATCATTAAGCTATTGAGATCAATATACACAGTTTATTCAAATTCATTGTTCTGTTTTATAATCAAAGTGTTATTCCGCAAACTTCTTTGATTAAGTATTCTGATCTTGATATTGATATTTAGATCCTGTCAAGTGGTATCAGAGCTTGTGTTCAGAATACTCTTAGATCAATGGATTCCCAGGATTCTGTTCTTGTGTCCAAAGTCCCCATGCTCAAACCCAATGAGTTTGAGATGTGGAAAATCAGAATCAAGCAATACATGCTTCTTACTGATTATGCCTTATGGGAGGTAGTTGAACATGGACCTAGTGTCCCTGAACCTGCTGTTGCTGGAGCACCCCCAAAATCTGATGCAGACAAAAAGAGAAAGCAGACTGAGATGAAAGCTTTAAGCACCCTGCTGTTGGCTATTCCCAATGAATACCAACACCAGTTCTGTACCTGTCCAGATGCTAAATCACTGTGGAATGCCCTGGAAAAGAGATTTTCTGGAACCAAAAGTTCCAAGAGAAATCAAAAGGCCCTGTTGAAGCAGCAATATGAAAACTTCACTTCTACAAAGAATGAGTCCATGACTCAAACTTTTGACAGGTTCAACAAACTAATTGGAGAACTTGCCAATGTAGATGTGAAGATGGAGAAGGATGAAGTCAATAGAAAATTCCTCAGATCTCTGAGTGAGGAATGGACTATGTATACTGTGTCATTCAGACAAGGAGATGACTTGGAGGATAAGGAGCTTGAAGATCTGTACAATGATCTCAGAATTTTTGAAGCTGAAGTGGAGGCCAAAAGAAGACCTACTGGATATTCTCATACAATTGCCCTCTATTCTTCTGAAAATCCTTCTTCAAATATTAATACTGCTAATACTGCTAATATTAACCCTGCTAGTAATAACCATGAAAATACAAATGATAAACCTTCTTTGTCACAGGATGCTAGTGGAGATGCAGTCTTGGAAGCATTCCTAGCCAATCATGTAAGATCTCCTTTGATCAATGATGATCTTGAACAAATCAATGCTGATGATTTGGAGGAGATGGACATCAAGTGGCAGATGGCCATGTTAACCATGAGGATGAAGAGGTTTATAAGGAGGACTGGCAGGAACAACTTTGATGCCAAAAGAGGAGACCTTGCTGGCTTTGACAAATCAAAGGTGAGATGCTACAAGTGCAATGAGCCTGGCCACTTTGCCAGAGAATGCAAAGGGAGTGGCACTCATCAACAAGCCAACAATGGAGGACAAGCATATGCTCCAAGACCCAACAGAGGCAACAATTCCAACTCTTCTCAAGCCTTGGTATCACAAGAAGGCATGGGATTTGATTGGAGTGATCAAGCTGAAGAAGCCATCCAGAACCATGCTTTGATGGCCAAAATCACTGAACCTGAACTTCCAGCAGAGGTATCCTCTAAATTATGTTCTGATTCTTTTATTGAAACTGTTAAAAAGTATAGGGATCATAATCAGACTATGAGTGATACCATCAAGACCATGGAAGTTGATAGGAGAGAGTATAGGATAGTCATTGAGAATCTGGAGGACCAAATCAAATCCTACAAAGAGAATGAACTCCAGTTTGAGTATGACTACAATTACTGGAAGTGGGAGAAAAAGGAGTTTGAAAAGAAACTAGTAAAGTCTGGTGAGGAATTAGAATCTGTCAAGAAGGAATTAGAAAAAGCTAAGGAAGATCTTGACAAATTCTCCAAGTCCTCTAAAGCCTTGGAAGAAATTCTAAAGGCTCAAGTTCATGATGAACTCAAAAGAGGGATAGGATATCACAATACTCCTCCACCCCGCAACCACACTTACATTCCTCCTACCACAGATATCTTAGATAGACTAAACAGAGAGGAACTAAGAGAAGGAGTGTGTGATGTAGATCCCTCAAGTAGTGATGATGAGGAAGAACAAAAGGGAAAGACTGAGAACAAATCCCAAGAGACTGTCCCTGAGGAAAATCAAATCCTCACTAATGAAAAGGGAGGTATGCCCTATGTGCCCAGTAAGAATACTACAGCCTCTAGGAAAGGAAAGGAGAAGATAGTTGACCAGGAACCTGCAATTTCACAACCTCTGAAAGGTGGTAAACACACACATAGGAATGAAAGTGATCCTGGTACTTCTAAACAGCCTCAAACAAGTGCCAAACCAAGAGGAAACAAAAGGAATTGGAACAACCAATGGGCTCAAACACATGGTGTTGATCTGAATAAGATTAACAAACCAAAACCCTGCTTTATATGCTGCAATCTCAACCATCTAGCTAAGGACTGCTACTATAACCCTTTTAATCAAAGAATGACTTTTCAAAATCAAAGGGTTAATTTTCAAAATCAAAAGCAGTTCCAAACTAGAAGGACAGAGTATAATAGCAGATGGTCTGTTCCAAAACCTAGTGTTAAAAGACAACTGGTTCAGAAAGAAAAAATCAACCTAAAAAGAAAGTCAGTGTTCAAAAGAAAAAGGTTGAAAAGAAGACTGTGAAGATAGTTACTAAATGGGTACCAAAAGCCTCACTAAGCAATACTATTGCTTCCACAAGCAGTGGTAATGAAAGTGTTGCTTCTGAAAGCAGTGGTAACAATCAAAAAGATATAGAGGTTAACACTGCTGCTAGCAATAGCAGCAGTGGTATCTCAAACACTATTGCCACTACAAGTTCTTCTCTGAGACAACCCATTGTAACTAAGTATTCAAGTCATGAGATCCCTAACAAGGATTATCTTTTAAAGCTTAACAGATTGACAGAGGTCAATTATGTCAATGAAAAGGGAGAACCCAAGACCATATTGGCTTGGGTTCCCTCAAGACACTAACCTATTTTCTTTATGTGCAGGGCAACCCAGACAGGAATGAGAACTTATGGCATGTGGACAGTGGTTGCTCTAGGCACATGACAGGCAATAGATCCTTTCTTGAAGACTTCACTACATTCAATGAAGGATATGCTGCCTTTGGAGATAATCCAAGAGGAGGTAAGGTTTCAGGGAAAGGTAAGGTTACAGGAGGTAAGTTAACCCTAGAAGATGTATACTATGTGGATCAACTCAGATACAACCTGATGAGTGTGTCTCAGGTGTGTGATAAAAAGCTTTTCACTCTGTTCAGTGAAACAGAGTGCATGATTCTTTCTCCAAAGTTTGTAGTTGATGAGAGCTTTATTTTATTGAGAACACCTAGAAAAGATAATGTTTATTGTCTGGACTTAAATGGTATGCCATCAGAAGTTGTGAACTGTCTGTTTTCAAAAGCTTCAATGACGGAATCCTCTCTCTGGCATAGAAGGATGGGTCATATGAACATTAAGACCATGAACTTACTTGTCAAAAATCAATTGGTCAGAGGTCTTCCCCCAAAAGAGTTCACACTTGATGATCATTGTGTAGCCTGCCTTAAAGGTAAGCAACACAAGGCTTCTCACAAATCAAAGACAATAAACACTATCTCTGTTCCTCTTCAATTGTTGCATATGGATTTATTTGGACCTACCAATGTAATGAGTATAGGCAAGAAATCATACTGTCTTGTGATAATAGATGATTATTCTAGGTTTACTTGGGTTTTCTTTCTAAGAACAAAGGATAAGACAAGTGGACTGATCAAACCCTTTGTGAAGAGAGTTGAGAATCAGGTGAATCTTAGAGTGAAAGTCATTAGATCAGACAATGGGACTGAGTTCAAAAATGCTGATTTGAATTCCTTTTGTGAGGAAAAAGGTATTGAAAGACAATTCAGTGCTCCTAGAACTCCTCAACAGAATGGAGTTGCTGAGAGGAGAAATAGGACACTGATTGAGGCTGCAAGAACCATGTTAGCAGATTCTAAATTACCTATCACTTTTTGGGCAGAAGCAGTTAACACTGCCTGCTATGTGCAAAACAGGGTTCATGTAGTCAAGTCCAAGGGAAAAACACCTTATGAACTTTTCAAAAACAAAAAGCCTTTTATAGGTTTCTTTGTACCTTTAGGGTGTCCTTGTTCTATCTTAAATACTAAAACTCACCTAGTGAAATTTGACAGCAAATCTGATGATGGTTTCTTTGTGGGATACTCAATACAGAGCAAAGCAGTTAGAGTATTTAATACTGTTTCTAGAACTATTGAGGAAAGTGACAATGTCAAATTCAATGAACACACTCCCAATGTGCATGGGACTGGTCCAGACTGGCTATTTGACATTGATTCACTCACTAACTCTTTGAACATGGGCAATGCAGTTGATACAGGTCCCATTATCAAAGAGAAGGAGACAAATACACCTTTTGTTCTATTTCCTCCATCCACCATCAGTACAGAAGAGAAAGAATCAGAGACTGAAGTACAAGAGGATGCTTCAGAACACCAAGAAGGAGATAAAGAGACTGAAGAGACTCCACAGCTTGAAAGCAATGTAGAAAATGAGCCTGGAGATACAAGTGAAATCACTCAACCAGATCTCTCAGAATCTGATCCAGATGATTCAAATTTAGGGCAAAACCTATCTGAAGAACCCCTACATCTGACAAGAACTCAAAAGAATCACCCTGCTTCCCAAGTAATTGGTGATGTGGCCTCTCCTATGATTACAAGGAAGCAAAGCAGAGAAGCAGGATATGTGAATACTCATTCTGGGATGTTGACATGCTTTCTTTCCCAGAATGAACCAAAGAAAGTGTTAGATGCCATGAAGGATCCAAGCTGGATAGAAGCTATGCAAGAAGAATTACTACAGTTTGTCCTACAACATGTTTGGGATTTGGTGGATCTCCCAAAAGGACACAGAGTAATTGGCACTAAATGGATCTTCATAAACAAGACAGGTGAGAGAGGAATTGTAATCAAGAATAAGGCCAGATTAGTGGCACAGGGGTACACTCAGGAAGAAGGAATAGACTATGATGATGTATTTGCACCTATAGCTAGAATTGAAGCCATCCGGTTATTCTTGGCTTTTGCATCTTACAAAGGATTCAAAGTCTATCAGATGGATGTGAAAAGTGCATTTTTGTATGGCACTATTGATGAGGAAGTCTATGTCTGTCAACCACCAGGGTTTGAAGACCCTAAATATCCTGACAGGGTTTGTAAGTTGAGGAAGGCACTGTATGGCCTTCATCAAGCACCTAGGGCTTGGTATGATACCTTGTCCTCCTATTTGTTGGAAAACAAATTTGAGAGGGGTGTCATTGATAAGACTCTATTCATCAAAAGAACAAAGACTGATATGCTGTTAGTGCAGATCTATGTAGATGATATCATCTTTGGTTCAACAAAGGAAGACAAGTGCAAGGAGTTTGAAGAACTAATGCACAAGAAGTTTAAAATGAGTTCTATGGGAGAACTAAATTTCTTTCTTGGTTTGCAGGTCAAGCAGAAAAGAGATGGTATATTCATCAATCAATCCAAATATGTTGCCACAATGCTTCAAAAGTTTGGAATGAATGATGCAAAACCAGCAAGCACACCAATGGAGACTCACAAACACCTCACAGCTGATGTTGAGGGGGAGGAAGTTGATGTTCATCAGTATAGATCCATGATTGGTTCATTGATGTATCTTACAGCTTCTAGACCGGATATTATGTTTGCTGTTTGTGTGTGTGCTAGGTTTCAGGTTAGGCCAAAGGAGTCACATCTACATGCAGTCAAGAAGATTTTCAAATATCTCAAAGGTCAACCAAGATTGGGACTTTGGTATCCAAATGACACTTCTTTTGACTTGGTGGCCTACACAGATAGTGATTATGGAGGAGCAAACCTGGATAGGAAATCAACATCAGGAGGATGTCAGTTCTTAGGAGGAAGATTGGTTTCTTGGCAATGCAAGAAACAGACCACTGTTTCACAATCAACAACTGAGGCTGAATACATAGCTGCTTCTCAATGCTGCTCACAAGTGTTATGGATTCAGAATCAGATGCAGGACTATGGTCTTTCTTTCTTGCAGACACCTATATATATTGACAACAACAGTGCTATTAGCATTGTGAATAATCCTGTCAAACACTCCAAGACCAAGCATATAGAGATTAAGTACCATCTGATCAGAGATTGTAATGAAAAGAAGCTAATTCAAGTTCAAAAAGTCCACACTGATGATCAATATGCAGACCTTTTCACAAAAGCCTTTGATGTAGGCAGGTTCATATTCTTGGTCACAAGTGTTGGAATGATGAACTCTGAATAACCCTTCTTCTTGTTAAAATTATTCTTGTACTATCTCTGTATATCTTTCCTTTCTTTTACTCTTTTGTAACTTTTTGATAAGTTTGTTAAATGTGGCAGATGGAGTTTCAGACAGCTCACAAGCAGTAGGATGGAGGTCTCATTATCAATTTCAGTGCAGCAGTCCCTGGAGTGCAATGCTTATTTTCACTAAGTTTTTAACACTGCTCACACATTCGCCCATTAACACTGCTCGCACATTCGCCCATTAACACTGCTCGCACATTCTCCCATTAACACTGCTCACACATTCGCCCAATAACACTGCTAGTTATTCTGAGCAATACCTAAGGTTTTACCACTGCTTTTAATTAAGCTGTTGTAATTACCACTGCTTTTAACTAGCTCATGTGTTTACCACTGCTTTTAATCTAATGCGTGTCATTACCACTATGGGTATCTGTTACCACTGCTTTTAATTTAGTTTGACGAATACCACTGCTAGTGCTCATTACCACTGCTTATTTGACCTAGCCCGTGTGTTCGTTAACACTGCTAATGGTAGTTACCCCTGCTCTAAAGTGTAGTATATAAGCCCTAACTTGACCGCCTTTTTCATTAACGGCTATTCTACACTTTTGCTCTCAAAAACGTTTGCGATTCTTCGTTGATTCTCTCTCAGCGTTCTTGCATTCGTGATTTACGAACTGATTTCATCATCTGTTTAGGTTTTCTTCATCTATTGCTAATGGATTCATTGCGATTTGTCAAAGATCATAACAAGGTTGGATATCTTTCCAAAGGTGGGGACTCTGAAGGTTTTGAGGACATTGTCGATTTCTTGGCATCATCCTACATTGCGTATGCTGCGACCATCAATCCTACAGTCTACATTCAACATATGCAAGACTTTTGGTCGAATGCCGTTGTACATGAAGAAGAAGGGGTCAAAAGCATTCAAACCACTATCTGTGGTCTATCACTTACCCTTACCCCTGCCAAAATCAGACATCATCTTCAACTCAATGACGAAGGAGGTATCTCTATGCTTTCTACTCGAACCATCATGGAAAATCTTTTAAAAATGGGGTATACAGGCTCCAAAACCTCTTTGAAATACCTTAAGGGTAAATTGTGCCCTCAATGGAGATTTTTTATGCATACCCTATTGCACTGCTTTTCAAAGAAAACCACTGGTTTTGGTGAGTTTAGCAGCACTATGGCATCTGCCTTGGTCTGTCTAGCCACAAAACAGGTGTTTAACTTTTCACAAATGATTTTTGATGATCTTGTGTACAATCTTGAGAACATTCCAAATTCTAAAGTTAAAACGTTTTTCATGTTCCCAAGATTTGTCCAAGAAGTGATAACCAAAGAATTGACGGCTGTACCAACTCATGGAAACATCTATAAGAGCTCTGCTCTTGGTCATAAGGTGTTTTCCAATATGAAGAGACCTGCAGAAGGCTCTAATGACCAATTCACTCCATTGTTCTCTACAATGATGAGAGTGAACCACCCCCAAGGTGAGGCATCAGGCTTGCAGCCTACACAACCAAGCATTCCCTCTGATGACCTACCCACACCTATCATAGATAACATCCCTCAGTCCCTTGAGAATACCCCCACCCCCACACTGAAAAAAATATCAAAGAAAGAACAGAGGAGCTCCTTCCTCCTCTGGTTCTAAACCCCAAGAGCCTATAAGCCAACAGTTGGAGCACTCTCCTACTGATTCTACCCAAAGGGAAACCCATGGAGTGCAGCCCCACTCATGTATAAAGAAGGTGCCCTCTAAGGAGAAGGATGGGCATGTGGTTGGTGAGGCTCAAACTACTGATGTTGCACAAGGTGTGCATCAGGACAGTTTGAACATAAGTAAGACCCCCACCACGGCAACTCCTAGTGAGAAATTACAGGGAGGACCCAGGTGCCAAGAAACCAAGGGGGCTTCTAGTGCTTCAGCAAGGCTGAAGACTAAAGTCAAAAAGCTCAAAGATCCAGTAATGGAGGTTAACACTTCTAACCCTGGTGAGGGCAGATTTACACAAAAGGAATTGATGGAAAACTTTCGTACCATTTCCAAGGACTTGAAAGCCTTTGAGAAGAACTTCTTTGTTCATGATGAGAAACATGGCTCTCATGCAGCCAGGCTTGATACATTGGAGGAGTTGGCAACTGCACAGCATGATATGCTCAAGCTCCATGAAGCACAGTTGGTGAAGCAGGCCAAAGTTATTCAAGCTCAGGGTGCTTCTATTGCTTATATGAAGGGTACTATTAGATCTTTGAGGAAGAGGTATCATACCTTGGTTACATTCACAAAGGGGGAGAGAAAATCTAGATTTAAGGGGGAGTCAGTCCATGAAAAAGAAGTTGTGAATGAACCAGGTGTTGAGATGGAGACTGCAGCTAAGGGGGAGGAACAGAAAGAAACTGGTACAGGGGCTGAGACTGTTTTGGAAATGAATGAAGAGACTCAGGTTGCAGATGAACCTGTAGTTGATATTGCTGAACCAGAACTGCAAAGAGCTGATCCAGAGATCAATGAAGATGATCTAACCATTGCTGAACTGCTAGTGAAAATGCCTGAAGTAGTCAAACCTACCAAGGGTATAGTCTTCAAAGAACCAGAGGTTGTGAAACAGATTGATCTTCCTGTTGATTCTAAAAGCAAAGGAAAAGATAAGGTGACTGAAGAAGCAGAGTCTGATTCTGATACAGAAATAGATGAGGCTAAGAGGAAAATAATGGAGTATGAAGTTTCAGAGGCTCTTGCTAGAAAATTAAGCCTGGGGGAGCAAGAAAGAGTAAACAAGGAGATGGAAGAGAGAAAGAAGAAAACTGATAAGAAGAAGCCTGTGAAAAAGACTCAGAAGAAGTCAATTTCAAAAGCAGAGACTGAAAAGAGGAGGACAATGGTGAGGTATTTATCTGCTGCTCTTGGAAAGCCATTTCAATTCTTTTCCAGGTGGACTCTGGAAGAAATTGAGAACAAGTATAATGTCACCAGAGAAGCCATGCATTTGGAAGCCTTGGAAGAACAACAAGTTGAAACTGAAGATGTGGCATTGGTTCAAAGAAAGAGGAAGAGAGATAAGATTGAAGAACAGGTTACTACTGAAGGTAATCCTGAAGATGGTGTGGAAAAGACTAAGGAAACTGTGGCTGATTCTGAGCAGCAAGTTGCCCAAGTAATTGAGAAGAAAGAAGAGGTTGATAAGAAAACAGTTGAGAAGGAGGTTGAAGTGCCAAAGCAGATAGAGGCATAACCATCAAAGGCAATAAGAAAGAAATCTGTTGCTAAAAGGCCAAAGATGAGCAAAGAAGTGGAGGAACCTTCAAATATATCTATGTGGATATACTTTGAGAATAATCAGATAGATTATTTCAAGATATTCAGGAGTGATGGAACTAATGAAGTGTTTGCCAGTGAAATTGGGATCTTCAGAAAGTTGTCCAAAGGTGATCTAAAGAAGATGTATGAGATAGCCTGCACTAAAGAGATTGAAGATTTTGAGGAAGCAAGAATGCTTGTAGAAGATTTGAAGATTATGTTTGCATTCTCAAAGACAAAAGCAGAGCTCAAGAAGAACAGAAAAAGAGATCAGAATGATAGTATTGGAGAAGGAAAAGTTATTTTCTGGAACACTTATGAAAATAGAGTGTTTTCAGTGAATTTTGAGAAAGGAAGAATGAATTTCTTTCTGATGGATAAGAGGTATGATTTTGAGCCAATTGTGATGGGTAGCATGTTGGAAGTAAAGAAGAAAGCTGAAAACTTGTCTGAGCTAGACAGAGAGTTAATTGACAGATTGAGAGAACAACTGCTGGATTTGAATCCAAGTTATTTTGATAAAGAAGTGATTGAGCTAAAACAGAAGAAAGTCACAGGATGGGGAGTTGATCAAAATCTGAGGTATGTAGTACAGTTTGATGATGGATCAGAACTCTGTGATGCTGAATGGGAAAATATCTTGGAAGACTGTACAAGGGAAAACTTGAAGGAGATGTATGAGCAGAGATGCACTGTGATCAAGGTAGTTGTGAATGACAGAGATGATCCTGATCAAGCCAAAAAGGGGAAGTTTGCACTAGAGTGTTTGTTTTGGTTGTTTGAACCATTCAAACTTCTAGGTGTAAAGAATTCCAGCTGTGAAGATGTGAAGCAATGGAGATGGTTTGAAAAGTGCAAAGTTTACAGTCTGAGCATCAATGATGGAGAAATGGAGTATTATTGTGAAGAGTGTGAAACTGATGCACTGGATATTCAAAGGCTGCAGTGTATGATGAAGGTGAATCTGAGTACAAGAGGTGAACCTACAAGAGCTGCAAGGTTGTTGGTGAAAAAGATGCAAACTTATTTGAAGATCAGACTCTCAAACTTAGCTCCTCATGCTGAGAAGTTAAGTTTAGGGGGAGATTGTTGAGTCTGATACTTGACCACTGCTGCAATTGAAGGTTAATACTGCTGATAATTACCACTGCTGGCTTTGGAGTGTTACTACTGCTGATTGAAGATTGGAGGTTACCACTGCCAGTATGTGATGAATGAATGAAGATCAAGATTACCACTGCTGTACCAGATTACTACTGCTCTTGAAGATTACCATTGCTGGTTCTGAGATTAATACTGCTGGTGTAAAGTTAACACTGCTTTTGTTTTTACCACTACTATCAGAAGAAGATAAGGAAAGGATTGCGATGACTTGAAGATATAGACAAGATACGATATGCTTGGAGATATTTTAGAGATTATCTTGTAAATCTAGTTTCCTTATTGTAATCTGTTAAGTCGTATATATAGCTGATAGGTTGATCATTGTTAGTTACGAGTTTTTGATAGCTTTGGTGTTAGAATTAAGAGCCTCAAGATTATTCTTGAAATCCCTGCAATAGAGAAGTGTTGCACGTCTGTTTGAGCCTGTTCAAACAGATTGGGGCTTGTAGTTGTAATCATTAAGCTATTGAGATCAATATACACAGTTTATTCAAATTCATTGTTCTGTTTTATAATCAAAGTGTTATTCCGCAAACTTCTTTGATTAAGTATTCTGATCTTGATATTGATATTTAGATCCTGTCAAAAACAACGTTGCATTAGAAAAACTAGTCAATATTAGTCAACTCGTGTATTATTTCAATGGTGAAACAATATCATTGTTTCAAAAGCAAAATAAAAAATAATTCTTATAAAACCAACCAATAAGATAATAAAATAAATGAAATAATATAAAAGTTGAATATGTTTGAATATTGTTTCATATAGTTTCAAAATTATAGAAGCTTTTACATGACTTTTAGTGAGAATTTTTTTAATGGTGGGTTATTAATAATCATGGGTTTCCCAAAATTTGTGTTGATTGTTGTGTGGGAAGCCCAAACTTTGAACAAAACCCGTGAGATTTGGATTTTATGATACATAAAGACAAGTTTCATTTAACATAGTTGTTGTGTGTTTGTGTTATAATTTATGGGTTTGAATTTTTGTGAGAATGGAAGTTAAGGTGAAAAGTGTAAGAAGGTATTTAATAATTTAAATTCAAGCTCAACAATAATGAGACATTGAGAATTTGAGATGCATTACATCGATTTCAATGAGAAATGCAATTCATGGGTGATAGTGAAATTAAAATCAATAGCCAAGATTTCTTCTTACACTTCTCATCTTAACTCTTTTTTTTCACATCAACTTTCATCATTATTCACACATAAAGGGTTCAGACGCAAATGCTTTATTTCACTAAAATATTCACACACATACATTCGTAATTTGAATATCAATTGAAAATATCATTTCATTGATTTCAATAAATGTCAACATTTCTAGTTTAGTTTGTTTTAAAATATTATTCTTTTTTTATAATGTGTACGTGTTTTTTCCATTCTTCCTTTAATTATGAAAAACAATATATTAAAGGGTTTAGTTCCCCAAAATGTATCCAACTTGTCACCTTTTGCTATTGTATATACTGTACTTTAAAAATTACCACTTAATACATCATACTACTAAAAACCTAACATTTTAAATACTAAATGACTTGTAAACCCGGTAGCCGGTCATTCCGGCCACCTGGTCAACTTCTCCGGTGAGGTTTTTTCAGGCGAGAATTTTTCCGGCAAAAACCTATCTTCTCTGGCAACCTTCGGCAAGAAGCCATCTTTTTCCAGCGAGACTTTTAGCACGAACAACAACCTCCATCTCCGACACCCACCATCTTCTCCGGCAACCTCCATCTTCGCCACCCACCATCTTCTCCGGCAACGTCAATCTCCGCCACCCACCATCTTCTTCGGCGACCTTCATCAACCCTTTCGCAAACTCACCAGCTTACTCCAATCCGAAAACAGTTGTACATTGTCCGAAATCATCAGCATCGTTGCCAGAGAAAATGGTGGTCGTTGGGAAATCGCCGGAAAAGATGGTGGTTGCCGGGAAGTCGTAGGAGAAGATGGTGGTTGCCGGGAAGTCGTAGGAGAAGATGGTGGTCGCCGGAAAAGTTGTCGAAGAAGACGGTGGTGGTCGGAAAAGTCATCGGAGAAGATGGTGGTGGCCTAAAAAGGCGTCGGAAAAGATGGTGGTGGTGGCCAGAAAAATGGTGGTCGCCGGAATGTCGCCGGAAAAGTCGCCGGAGGGGGGGTGACCGGCTGGTAACCTTTGATAGCAGGTCAGATACATTAAAATGTTAGGTTTTAGGTAGTATGATGTATTAATTGGTAATTTTTGAAGTACAGTATATACAATAGCAAAAGGTGACGAGTTGGATACATTTTGGGGAACTAAACCCTATATTAAACAAATAAAGTTGTCTTTGAGATTAGTTAAGATTTGTACTAATTACATATTGTTTGAAGTGTTTCTATTTTTCATATTTATATAAAGATGGGGTCATAAGGTTAATTTCTGTGAGAAACATAAATTTTCTAAAACTTATGAGAACAGCTAAAAAATAATTTTTTGTACTGGGTTTTTTTTTTCATCAAATGTTAGAATTTAATATATTATTTCACATATATTTGTGTTCATATGGTGATATTCTTACATGAATTTGTTTCATCATATGAATCAAATTTTTCTATATTTTTGATTCACCATATGAATTAAAAAAAATCACATGGATGATATTCACTATATGAAGAAAAACATACGTTAAACAATAACTAAAATCATAGTTTCTGATGAAAAAAATATTTGTGTATCGATATTATAGGTTTACAAAAAAAGAAAAAAAATAGATTTTATTTGATTTTCGTCCTACGTGAAGTTAGAGACATTAACAGAAGTTGCAAGTGTAGCCATGGTCCCTTTGGATGCATCCCTAATAAGTAAATGACCCGCTCACCCGTGAGCCAACTTGTCCCTTTTCCCTTGTTTCTTTCTTATATATGTTTTATTTCTTTTTTATAGATAGAACACAAAAAATTGTTTATTCTTTAAAAGGACCACATAAATAAATAGTTACAAATCAACTATGAACTATAGAGAAAGGTTCATGTGAACTCAATTTTGGTTGTGAACATGAGGACGAATCTCAGCCATTCAATTCATCCGATCAATAAAGGCGAATTTGACCGGGTCACCCTCTTTTAATTATCTACACCCCCCATGAATCGCATCAATCCTTCGTGATCGCGTCCACCGTAATCGAAAATGTGTGGCTGAAAATCATTTTTTGCATTTTCTTAAATTAACATTGTTCTCGTATGAACTCACCTCATGAAGTATAAACCTACATTGTACCTCAATAACCATATGTTGATGGACTATTTAAATAAGTTGCATTAGTAATCATGTATTTTTATTTCTTTTATAGAAGAAAATAAAGACTTTTTTGATCGGACATAAATGATTGGAGAGACGTACAGTAGATGGTTTAGATAAAGAGTCAAAATCAACTTTAATAATTCACCATTTATTTCTTCACATACTTATTCTTTTGTTCTTGTCTCTAACATATTTTCAAACAACTAATAATTGATCACACTTGATTTCATTAATACACATGGGGAAAAAGTGAAATCTCAACTTTCCATTCTTATTTATCAAAAAGATTGTATTTTGTATGAGATGCCCACCAATTAATATTAGTGAAATGGGTTAAAATTTAGGTAATTATTTCAGTCATTGGCTTAAAAAACTAAAGATAAATGTTTAGGTTCGTTTGGATAAAGTTGAAGGAACAAGACTAGGAATAGGAATAAAAAAAAGAACAACAAAAGAACAACGTCAGTTCCTTTTAAATTAAACAAGAATGAATGATTTTGATAATTACTTATATACGCATAAAAATACTTCTTGTCATGTGAAACCTGATTTGTTTTTAAATTTTGTCATCATAAGCCATTCTTTCCACTCAACAAGATTCTTATTGTCCGAGGTATTAGCAACAACTGAAATCAATATCATATATGTTACTGCATTACCAACGCCAATGGATGGATGGGACACAAAGAAGTCTTATTCTGCTAGTCGGGGATAAATTGGGTCCATGTCATAAAATCTTCTCTAATTCAACCATGATTTGAACAAAGAGATGAACGTCAATAAACGAAACAGGTGGAGGTTCGCTTTATATATTATACATTTGTTAGCTTAGGATGTTCTAATCTTCAACAATTCTTCTTGACATACAATTAAACGTGGTTCCCAAAGTTAAAATTCACAAGTTTTTAGTGGGTGTTAAATGCAAAGATTTTTTGTTTATGTTATTTTATTTGTGGGTGACTCGACCATGAACACTAACTAATGAGTTAGTTGTCTTGGTTTGAGGTAACTATGTAAGTTTTTGGGGCCTTCTTAAGTGACAAGCTAGATCTATTCTTAAGTGACATTTTGATTGGGGTCATCTATTAGCTCATTAAATCTAACTTTATGAATAGGCCGCCCAAAGTATTTATTGTAACGAGTTAGGTCCTTTCTTGACTAACGTTTTTTTTAAGGTTGTCTATTAGCTTTTTAAATTTAGGTTGTTGAATAGGATCCTAAAATTTTGGGGCCCTTCTATCTTTGGTGACCAGTTATATACCTTTTCAACTGAAGTTTTCATCAGTGTCGTCTATAAGTGTGTTAAATCTAGGTTTTTGAATAAGGTCTTCAAAATTTTTGGGGCTCAATTTTACTTGTGCTTAGATCCTAATTTATGTATAACCCAACGTGTGAATGGCCTCAAAGAAGATCTATCTAATTTATTCCAAAATCAAAAGTGGGTTTTAGTTTCAGAATTTTCCATTTAAAAACAAAAATTACTCTTCGATATTTTCTCACTTTTGTTCCCTGTTTAACTATTGAAATTTTCAAAGGCTCAAAGTTGGGTGTTTATGGTTCGGTTTTGGTTAGTCAACTGCAATAACTACGACTTAGTTCAAACAACATCTGTATAGTATGGTTGATTTACATCTCAAATTCTCATATGTAAAAATTGAAAAAGCTAGGTCAGCATAATATAAATTATTTAGGATGTCGATGTTGGTGGCAGCTTCGTCAGTCGTTCGAATGAAGGTTTGAAGATGTATGTAGATATGCAGATGCATGCAGATGTGCAAATAGGTATTTCGTCGGTTGTTCGGAGGTACAAATATGATGATTTATGTATTGTGTGTCTAAGTCATGTGTTTCGTTGGTCGTTCAGATGTGCAGATGTGTAGGTTTTGAAGGTTTGAAGATCTATGCAGATCTATGCACATGTGTTTCCGCGTCAACGTCTATGGGAACTTCTTTCATTTTCTTTGTTTGAATTTTGAACTTGAATAAGTTTATCTATGCAATTGTGCACTTGAATTTTGACATCTAAGGCGGTTCCCTTTTTTCCGTTTCAATAATCGATTGAATTTCGAATTGTAGATGATGAGTTGTGCTTTTGTGCACGAGAAGAATGGTGTTGTGATGGTTTTCCAATAATGCCCTTGTGCATATGTGCTACTTTGTTTTAAAGTTTGGAAATAACCATTATTCCTTAAATTTAGGCATTTGATCATGGTCTTTGATTAAAATGATCAACGGTTGTGGTTGGTTAACATGATTAACACAAACAAATGGGTCACAAATATGTTCTTTTTACTATTACTGAGTAAGTTAAGGATATTAAGGAATTTTGATTAGGTTATATAGTAAGAACTAAAAAGTAAGACAGTAAAAGGTAAGAACAATCAAATATCGTGTTATAAAAACCGCGTATTGGGTCATGGAGTCCACGAGCTTAAAAGTGGTGCGAGGCATAGGCCTTGAGTCACAATGCGTCACAACGGATGACGTAACATGTCTTTTAGGACAATGATGTATCTGTGTTATTAAAGTAGGATACACACAGTGAGAGCCTTAGAGTCCTAAAATTGTGATAGACTTAAGAACCGATACATCATGTATTACTTCACATGACTTTACATCTACCTCTTATATTTAGTGTACCAATTACCATATATTAGTTTCATACTGTGTTTATTTCATATATATTTGTTCCACATAATGAACATTTATATTTGTTAGTTAAACGAAAAGTACAACTACAAAGTTTCACATAGTAAATTGAATATATGAAACAAATATATAGTAAAACAAATATATCAATATATCAATTCAGTGTATGAAATTCTTGATTGGGATAAAAAAAATCATATAAAATAATATTTTGATAATAGTTTTTCCAAACCACACAATATAATATTCTCATTTGATTATGTACTGGTAAAAAAAGGTTTTAGATGGTGTGATGCGTGGATTGGCAGTGAGGCCAAACCTCAAGCCTTATGACGTTTTCAAGGCGTGATTTATGGCATCAAATTTCTAGTTCATATAAAGTATTATATATAAGAGCATATGGTTTGTATTGTTATTCAATGAATTAATAGTAATAATCAAGTTACGTATTAAAAACAACCAAATAAAACTTTAAAAAACGTAAAGAAAAATCAAATATCCCATTAGGAGAATTGTGCAGTAGGCCATGGCGTGCCACGGGCATGACGTGGCGTGAGACACAAGTTGTAACGCCCCGTTTTCCCAAGTTATGTAACTTAACAGATTTTATTAAGGTTAAGTTAGAAATCTGACTAATTGTGTAATTTTGGAGTTAAGGGTTGTCTTGACGAATTTTGAAGTTAAGGGTTAAACCAGTCAGGTATAAAAAAGAGGAGAAAGCCTTAGCCTCTCCTTTTGTGGTTTGATCGACTCTAGAGAGAAAGGGAAAGGGAGAGAGACGAATTGGGAGAAGAGAAGGTTAGGGCTTGTGCGATTTTGCAAGCTTTTGGAGAGAAATCATCGTGCAATGGTGGGTTCAATTGCATCAAAGGTATGAGTTTTACGCATGTTTGTTGTTACTTTGAGTTCAAGTTGGGAGTTAGGGTTAGGTTTATGAATTTATAATCGTATGAACACCAAATTAGGTGTTATTGGATAGTAATTTCATGTTATTTTTTTAGTTATCGATTGGGTATTATGTATAAACTTGCATGTAGTCTTTAAACGTGGAATTTGGAGTTTTGGGATGAAAACCCCGGTTTTTGGTCGAAGCCCGCGGATGAATGTCGATCTGGGGTATTGGCGGGTTACTCGCGGGTAGCAACCCGCCAACTGGTTTGGATGGTTTTTACACTTTTTATAATCGGGTTCGTTTGGGGTTTTCTTGAATGTACTTCCTTAAGGGATGATGAAAAAGGATGATTGGTGAAGTTTGGTAGAATTTGGGTTAGTGTTGCTATGTTAATCACGTAAAAGGTCGAGATTAGACTTAGGAACCCATTTTTGGGTTGGATTATGATATGTGTGTGTATGTATATGTTCATAGGTGCTACGAGTTGAATATATTGGCTTATGAGAGTGCTTGATTACTATCATTTTGTCAGGTGAGTACTCTATCTATGCTATGTATGGTTATGTGATTGTTAATGCATGTGTGATTATATGTTTGTATTGGCATGTAAAAGGATATGATAGTTCACATGATGGTGGTAACAATCACATGCATATGTCCTTCTTTGGGACTAACTACGGATTAAGAGGCCTGATACCAGCGTCATATGTTCTTCCTTGATAATATTGAGCCGTAAGGAAGGGGTTATGTTGCATGCTAGTAGTTGCTATGTGTTATGGTTATGTATGGATGATGGTATGTGGTTTAGGTGTATGTTCACTAAGCGTAAGCTTACCCTGTTGTTGTTTAATCTTTTGTGGCAGGCACATCGTCTAGTAACAAAGGAAAGACACCCGCATGAAGCTCCGAAAAGCAAAGCATCTCAGCAATCGTCATGTTTTTTTTATTAAGTTTTTAAAGGAACTAGTGTTTTGAGGATATGACAGTTTTACTAAATTACTTATGCATGTTTTTTGTATCTTCATGGTTTGATAACTGGATGTTTTCTTTTATGAACCTTTAACATTTTTCCTTTTAAAATGTTATGAACAAGTTTTTGGTTGAAATGTTTGGAAATTAATGAAGCTTCCGCGTTGTTGGTTATTTTTCCGTTAATTTACGTTAAAAATGAAATCGAGTCGTTACACAAGTCTTGAAGCCATGGCGTGTCATGGCGTTTACGTGGCGAGGTTTTTTAGAATAATGGTAAAAAGTGTCAAATTTGGTGAGATGTGTGGGAAATGGTTATCAATTGTCAACCGTTTGAGAAATGGACGAATATTAGGATGGAATTCACTAGATCAATTCATTTTTAAATCACAATTCATGGAAGAACATTTAATTAGAAATGATCAACGATTTAAAAATACTTATCACACTTCTTACATGATCCATGTAACACGAAATATATAGTTAAACAAAATAATAATAATAAACACAAATTATGCTCATAAAAAACTTATTTAATTTTAAAACACAAATCTAAAATATCTGAAAGTTTAAATAATTAAGGTGAATTCTATCTCCACCCCATTATTAGGAGTAGAAGTTGGTGGTGTAAGTGTATATATGAGACCTAAAGGTGGGACCCAGTAGTTGGGCTATCAGTACCGCAACCCTCACAACCTAACTGCCACATCAGCTTTTCTCCAACCCTCTCAAAACCCTCTGCAACCCTCTACAACCCGTACCCTAACCCTCACAACCCTCTCACTTTTTAATTTATTTAATTAGTTAATACAAATAAATAATAAAATCATTAAAAATATATTACATTCTAATATTTTAAAAAAACACAAACTTAAATAAACTAAAAAAAATTACAAAATTAAATAAACCTAAAAACAATTACAAAATAAAATAAACTAAAATTTAAAGCCATGTTTTACTTTTAGCCGGACCTTTTTCACCAACGTCGCTTCCAATTCGATACCCTCAAGGGGGTCATGCGGGGCTTTGTAGAACGCCAAGTCTTGTTCGAATATTGCATCTAGCTGGACTTGGAGCTTTTGTTGTTCGACATCCGTCAATTGCCTTTCGAGTTCAAGTTTTTTCAACTTGTACTCCATTTTCTCGGACAATTGTTTATTACACGACTCATACATCTCGGGCGGGGGTACGGAAGTCTCGGCCCCTTTACTCCTGATGGCATTTTTCTCCTTGCCCCGACCTATGGGTCGTTGAGGTTACGGAATCTCTTCTTGAACCTCGTCGTCATCTCTACCAAAGTGAGCATCGGATGACCCGGACGTTCTATTATGTTTTGTACAGCGAGAGGAAGACCCGGACATCAGTGGAACCGTATCCCATTTGAGGCAATGTCGTAGTATCTCCCAAGCATCTTCATAGGGGAAAACATGCCCTTTCACGGCCTGGTAGCGGGAACGTACCAACTGTAGAAGTTCTAAATCGTTTTTTTCTGCTTAGCCTATTGTTCATGATGTTGTTGCTGTATATCCCATTAAAGATCGTTATCTTTTTAGTTAACGCCGCCCATTTAGTATTCATTTGGTGAGAGCTTCTATACGGTTCCGTCCCAAGCCAAACGTAAAACGACCACTCGACTACCTTCCAAAATTGAGCTACAAGTAATAATATATACAATTAAGCTTCAAACATATATATTAACCAAACATATATATACTTCAAACATATATATATATATATATATATAAACCAAACATATATATAAAAGCGAACATAATAAACTTCAAACATATATATAAAAGCGAATAAATATGTTATACTAGAAGTTTGCGAGATACCGGTTACGGGGTTCTCGGACTCGTTAATCCACGCCTTGACTAATGTTACTTCCTCCTCGGTAGTCCACTTTTTTTGGGTTTGCGATTTTCATAGGTTTATTTTGGTCTTGCGGGCTCGGGCTCGGGTGAATCCGGAGCTGATGATTCGGTTGGGACCCGTTGCGTTTCCGGAACAAGGGAAAGTGTATCACTTGAATCGGAACCCTCCCCAGTTTCACGAGGTACGTAATCAGGGTAATGCGTATTCCTGCGACTATAATCTGTATTATAATCATTATATTGATTATAATCTGGATTGTAACCGGATGGACCAAATTGGTTAGGAAAGTTTGATTGAGAATATTGGGTAGGAAAGTTGGGTTGAGAAAAATGCGTCGGAAAACCGGGTAGAGAAAAATGGGGAGGAAAGAAAGTTGGATTGTAACCGGGGTTTGGCTCTTCAAATTGCGGTATATATGGTTGTTGAGCGTAATCGGCGAATCCGCTCGGACCTCTCGAGCCACCCGCACCTCTCGAGCCACCGACACCTCTCGAACTACCGGTGCCCCTCGAACCTCTTGCTCGTGAACCACCTGCACCACGGGACATGTTGTTTGGATTCATGATGAAAGAATATGAAATATTAGAAGTTGGATATTTAGAGATGTTGAGAAAATTGGTGTGAAAATAAGTTAGTATATTGTTGTTTATATAGGGGTTGTGAAAATAAGTTGTTTATTATATAGATAATAGAAAAAAAATTAAAAACTAGCCGTTCAATGGCTTTTTAAAAGAATTTTTTTAATTTTTTCCCCGTTGGATAACAGCTATGGAAGCCCTCTCACTACCAAGTCCGCCGGCATCGAGAGGTCGCGTACCGCAGCCCGCCTACCCGCTGAGTCCGCCGGGCTCAAGCCTGCTCAGCTTGGGCATGCGGTATGCATAGCCTACGGGGGTGGAGATAGCAACCCCATAGTTAATTATAAACTACTTCAAGTATATTTAGCTTCAATCATTAACTTGAAATATAAAATTAACTAGGAACTTTTAAATTAAATTAATAAAGATTGAAATTTGAAATACATATCTAAAGCTTTGAGTGATTGATGTGAAATAAAAACAATCTGAAAATTGATTTGTAATTTCTAATTCGTAAAAAGTAGTATGATAAAATGTATATGTAAATTAAAAGCATGAAATTCTTGGTGCAAATTATTGCAGATACGTTTTTTTTAATGTGTGTATACGTGGCAGTGGAGCTGGCAGCAATAGCCTACGTGGAGAGAATGTAGTTGGGTCCCATTTGGCCACATCAGCAAGCCTTTATAAAATATGGTGAAAGAGAGCGTGTATGTCGTGTGATTTTCACACCCCTTTCGAAAGTTACAACACTTACCCACCACCTTAATCGTCAATCCGGGTTGACATCCAAAAAGTCTATTTTACCCTTTCTTCTATATTTGTAATTGTTCAAAATTCTATAACTTTATATGACAAAAATGAACTTTAAAACAAAAATTGATGGCTGAAAAAATAGTAACTACTGCTTGTCTATTCAAGTAAAGAATGTGAAATGTATGTAGACTTCAAAATAAATCAATTGTTCTAAATTTGATTCATCCATACGCGTTCGAATCTAGAAATTAGTATCTTGTGACTAGGCTTAGTCTTCTAAAATTTGAAATTTAATTTTACAAGTCACGGAAAAGGCAAAACCTTTATCCAACAAAAAAAAGTTCATCAGGTTTCTTTTTCGTATTGTTAAATACTATTGTCTAACATATTATCACTATATTTAATATAGATTCTTTGTTTAATAAAATAATAACATGTCAAAGATTCATAAAATTAACCACAACAACATAAGATTTACAAAAAAGAAAATTGGATAAGGCCAATGCATGCATAGCTCAGTTAATGATGGATGGGGAATAGTTTGTCCCAAATCGAATCGGTCGAGCCCAGACATCCCATAGCCACAACGTGGAATGAATTAGATATGTCTTCTGCATTATGAAATTGACAAACGATTGTGGACGGTAGGAGTTGCTGGTATCGACATTTTGTCAAAAATACTAATTAGATAAAAATCATTGTTCTTATTTACAACATAGGATAAAATTTTCTGGTATCAAGATTGAGTAATCAAATTGTTGGTATATGTTTCCTTTGTTAATGTTAACCCACTTTGATTCTATTCCATGAAAAAGATTTCACACAGAGAAAATTAAAATAGCATAACTAAGATCCTGGGGGCAATTCAGTAATTTCACCAATTAATCTTTCTCTCTCCTATAAAACCCACAGTCTCACACTCCACACCACCAGTAGTACTCCAGAAACAAAATTCCAATTTAGCAAGTGAGGTTTTTCCTTTTCCGACAATGACCTCCACCGGCGAGAAGCACCAAAACGATCCTCCGCCGCCGCCGGCAGCCGCCGAGTGCACGGTGGAGGAGGTGGCGCTGGTGGTGCCGGAGACCGACGACCCGTCCGTACCCGTGATGACATTCCGGGCATGGACCCTGGGCGTGGCCTGCTGTGTCGTCTTAATATTTTTAAACACCTTCTTCATTTACAGGACCCAGCCGTTGGCGATATCGGCAATTCTGATGCAGATCGCCGTGTTGCCCATCGGGAAGTTCATGGCCGCGGTTTTGCCGACGAAGGAGTACGGGTTGATGGGCCGGAGGTTTAGTTTGAACCCGGGTCCGTTTAACATGAAGGAACATGTGATAATTACGGTGTTTGCGAACTGCGGGGTGTCGCAGGGCGGAGGCGATGCGTATTCGATTGGTGCCATTACGGTTATGAAGGCTTATTACAAACAGACGTTGAGTTTCTTGTGTGCCTTGATTCTTGTCTTGACTTCTCAGGTATGTGTTTATTTATTGATTTTTGTTATTACAGTTTTATATCGGCTAGATTTGGACCAAATCTTTTCTGTACATGGAACCTTTATTTACTTCTCAAGGGGTTTTTGAAGATTACATAAGAGTTTCATATATTCTAACATTTCTTAACAGTTTAATGATTAATTATTATTTGTGGCTTGAGAGAATTGGAATCTTAAGATAATTGTTGTGTGATTTGGATATGGCCACCGAATTCTATGCTCAATTATCTTGTTTGGATGTCTCAACGACAAATTGACAAGACCATATGCTAATTTCATGTCAATTGTATATTTTTATATATAGAGACTAGAGGGCGAAAAAGTCAAGTTATTTCATTTATAAATTAAAAAAAAGGGTAGAAAGTGTAAAACCTAATCGTTCTGTGGATCAGAAAAATCAAGGGACGATATGAATCATAGAAAATATGAAATATATGAAAACTCATTGATTATTTAAATACCGAAATATGAAAACATTTTATGGAATTTCAAAGGATTTCATCGTTTATCATAGTTTATACTATTTTTTTGGTTTTCAAATGAACTTGCCTATATATATGGTGGTCAGGTTCAAATGGAAACTCAAATTTGATTGTGAACATGGGGACAGTCGAGAACATGCTACGTGGCATATTGTCTTATTCAGAGTGAATAACACAACATTCAGTATTATTCAGGGTGAATAACACAACATATTATTCACTCTGAATAACACTGAATGTTGTGTTATTCACTCTGAATAAGACAAGATTATTGAGAATGAGTATGCCACATGGTGCGCTCTCGACTGCCCTCATGTTCACAATGAAACTTGAGTTCGCAGTCGAAGTTTCGTTTATATATGTATATGTATATAATATATACGAGGAATCAGGTTCAAATAAGAAGCTTTGATATTTGTAGGAACAAAGGAACTCATTTGAACCATGTGTGCCTGCATCACATGTGGTTCATATTGAGTTACTTTGTTCCTACAAATTGGAATGGTTTTTTTATGAACATGGCACTATATATGAAAATTATTATCATCATAAGGTATTGTTTCATGTTATTTTTTCACCTAAAGTTGGAATTTAATATATATTTATTTCAAAATGTGTTTGAGACAATGGGAACACAAAATTCAAATCACAGATAGAAAAAATATCATGTAAAGACCAGTTTTTAAATTATCATAAATTATAATAGTATTATATACATATCATGATGATATTATAATTATGTTATCATATCCTCATTGATTTGGGTTCTTTAGGAAGAAAAGAAAAAAAAAAAGATGTTATTTAGATGGAAAGTTAGTAATTACTATTTGTTTTAAAAGCATTGATTAATGTTATTTGTTTAATTATTGTATAGATATTGGGGTATGGATGGGCAGGAATGCTAAGAAGGTATTTGGTTGATCCAGTAGAGATGTGGTGGCCTGCAAACCTTGCTCAGGTTTCTCTCTTTAGGTCTGACTACCTTCCACTCTCCCTTTATTTATTTATTTACTATTTTTTAATAAATACTGTATTCCTTTTTGATTTGGGACCTTTTTAGCAGTTGGCAGCATAATGCAAAAGTTATGTTCCTTTTCATGTTCATGGATGGAGGAGGAATTTAAATCTCAAAAAGATACAAATATGTCACTTGTGAGAATTAAAGAATAAGGATAAAAAGAAAATCGAATCAAAAACCACTTTCTTCCATCATCCTTATTCCTTACGCACGAAATCTCATTAGATTAATGTATAAAGAGCTTTTGATATATGGTCCAAGTCTAACTTATACAAGTAGGGGTGTTCACAATGCGGTTTGAGATAGAACTGCATCACATTTGTGGTTTGAGAATTTTCTCAACCCGCAAACCGTCCCCATTAGCCTCAAATTTACTGTGCGGTTTGGCCCTATCACACTTTATACATACAATTTAAAAATTATAAATGATTAAGTGACCCTACTACAAGAAATAAAGATGTCACGATCCCCCATTTCAAAATACATATTGTATAATTAAAAATAGTCTAAGAAGCAGCTGAAAAGGTAAATTGTTTCAATACGAAAATTCGAAAAAAGTGACATTTCCTATTATTATTTTTTCATGAATTCTTGATCCTTAAAGCGACTTTCAATTGCCAAGGCCCTAAAATTATGTAAAATTCAAATAGTAAATTAAGATATTAAATTATACTCTCTCTATATATATGTTTAATATTAAAAATACTAAATCTAAAAAATATGTAGTCCACTGCTGTTTGAACCACGATTTGAAAACCCAAAACTGCAAACCGAACCATATAGTGTGGTTTGGTAAAATTGCAAACCTCAAACCACACTGCGAAAGTTATAAACCGCACTTCGCTGTGCGGATGGTTTATACGGTTGACAGTTTGGATGAACACCCCGGACTCTAACAACTGTAACCTTTTTATTTGGTTTCAGGGCATTACACGAAAAGGAATCCAAAGCGCAAGGCATGACACGGATGCGGTTTTTCATGATCTTCTTGGTTCTAAGTTTCGCATATTATGCGCTTCCCGGCTACCTTTTCCCCATCTTGACTTTCTTCTCATGGGTTTGTTGGGCTTGGCCACACAGCATCACCGCGCAACAAATCGGCTCCGGTTACCATGGTTTGGGCGTAGGTGCCTTCACCCTCGACTGGGCAGGGATTAACGCGTACCACGGGAGCCCGTTAGTCACGCCTTGGACTTCCATCGTCAACGTCGGAGTAGGCTTCATCATGTTCATTTACATCATCGTCCCCCTTTGTTATTGGAAGTACGACACGTTCGATGCCCGCAAATTCCCAATTTTCTCTAACAAACTGTTCACGGGCACCGGTCACGAGTACGACACTACCCGAATCTTGACACCGCAGTTCGACCTAAACATCGCTGCCTACAACAGTTATAGCAAACTCTATTTGAGTCCTTTGTTCGCGCTTTCAATTGGATCAGGATTCGCCAGGTTTACCGCCACACTCACGCATGTCGCATTATTTCACGGCGGGTAATTACCCTTCTACCAAACAACCCATGTTTTCATTAAGGCTATATTTAGCAAAAACTAGCTAATAGCTGATAAACCAAATAACGATATTGAACTTGTGTTGTAGGGATATATGGAAACAAAGCAAATCTGCGGTGAAGAACGTAAAGCTGGACATCCACGCGAAACTGATGCAAAGTTACAAACAAGTGCCGCAATGGTGGTACCTCGTGTTACTGGTAGGGAGCATAGCGTTATCGCTCGTTATGTGCTTCGTTTGGAACGAGGACGTACAGCTGCCGTGGTGGGGTTTTCTCTTTGCATTTGGTCTCGCTTGGATCGTTACGCTCCCGATTGGGGTCATTCAAGCTACCACCAATCAGGTACTATTAATCATACATCACCAAGTTCCAATTCATTTATAGAACAAATTTGAAGTTAACTTTGAGTTTTATTACAGCAACCCGGATACGACATTATAGCGCAGTTCATAATCGGGTATATTTTGCCCGGAAAACCGATTGCAAATTTGATTTTCAAGATCTACGGACGAATCAGTACCGTTCACGCTCTCTCCTTTCTATCGGATCTTAAGTTGGGCCACTACATGAAGATCCCACCTCGATGCATGTTCACCGCTCAGGTTTGTTTTTTAAGTCCTATAAAGTAATCTATTAGTTTAATTAAACGAGACTAGTAACGTTTGAAAACGATATCATCAGCTGGTGGGAACTCTAGTTGCCGGGACGGTCAATCTCGCGGTATCATGGTGGATGTTGGAGAATATCGATAACTTGTGCGATATCGAGGGACTTCATCCCGAATCTCCATGGACATGCCCCAAGTTCAAGGTCACGTTCGATGCTTCGGTTATATGGGGACTCATCGGACCACAACGACTCTTTGGACCAGGAGGATTGTATCGGAACCTCGTATGGTTGTTCCTAATCGGAGCGTTTTTGCCGGTGCCTGTGTGGGTGTTGAGCAAGATATTCCCGGAAAAGAAATGGATCCCGTTGATCAACATACCTGTTATATCCTACGGGTTTGCGGGGATGCCGCCAGCAACACCGACCAACATAGCGAGTTGGCTTGTCACGGGAATGATCTTTAACTACTTTGTGTTCAAGTACCGGAAACAATGGTGGCAGAAGTACAACTACATTTTGTCGGCTGCGCTTGATGCAGGGACGGCGTTCATGGGGGTGTTGTTGTTCTTCGCACTGCAAAACGAGGGGGTGGATTTGCATTGGTGGGGGGCGAAACCGGACCACTGTCCGTTGGCGAAATGCCCCACGGCTCCCGGGATTAACGTTACCGGATGCCCGATTTTCTAGACACGAGTAGGGTGTTATAGGGAAAGATAGAATAAGTGACCAAGGGGGGTGTTTTCTTTGCACGTTTACTGTAAATTTGTTTTAACTAGTGTTTGATTTTGATTCCAAAGAAGTTAGCCAAGGGGTTTGTATTAGAGTTGCAGAATGCAGCAGATGATTATTATGTTTTGTTTTATGTCTCACAATTTGAACACATGTAATGTAGGTGGTTTAAGGGGTATTTTGGGTATCTGGTCAAATCAAACATTACAAATGCATTATGAAGTCATTCATCAAATTTACTCAATTGGATGTTGAATAAGTAAAGATTGTAAAAAGATAGACAACAAAGGACTATTGGAGGTTGCTTCTACGGTGTCCCCTACCTACGTTTATCGAAAATGTAAAAGATAAAAGTCTACCTTTAATACTATAAAACAAAATTGTTATTATATTTGGAAAAAAGCAAGGGCTATTTCCTAGATGCTTATCCAGTTAAATGCTTATCTACTCATATTACTTTACCTAATGTATGTAGCAAACACCATGAATCTTATTCGAGTAAATGAATGAAGGAAGGGATTTTGGCGGCTATGACCATAAGGGCACCCCACCTTTAATCTTATACCCATTATCTCTCCCTTTTAGCATCTCATACACCCAAAATGCCGTTATGAGGTCCGTTATAACGGACTTTTTAGTAGAAGACAAAAAAATAACACATTTGACTAGTAGAAGTCAACAAAAAAGCCGTTATAGGACCGTTATAACGGTATTAACGCCGTTATGGCGCCGTTATAATGGTCCGTTATAGGGCCGTTATAATGGTCCGTTATAGGACCGTTATAATGGTGCGTTATGCAAATCCGTCATGTAGAATTGACTTTTTTTGTCGCCTAGCCAAGAGGACCGTTATAACGGCGTCATAACGGCTTTTTGGGGGTATGAGGTGCTAAGAAGGAGAGAAAATGGGTATACGATTAAAGGTGGGGTGCCCTTATGGGCATAGCCGCCAAAATCCCATGAAGGAACCACAAGAGTGGTAGCATAAATGCCTAACGGGATATGGTGGAACATCTCATTCATCCAGGTTTGAGTCCAGACATTGGCATCAATATAGCCAGCTTTAGTCTCAGATGGCCCAAAAACCTTATCCCAAAAAAGTGTAAATGAATGATCAAGAGTCTTACCCGGTAAGTGAAGGCGATAACTTTTACCATGGTTAGTGTTTATCGGGTAAATTGTTGCATATGTACCGTTTTGGTGGACAAAAATCTTACTTGGTTACGTGAAAGTGTGCTTAAATTTTGCCGATAAGCATTTACCCAGAGAAGCATTTGTTAAACGATCCACAAATTACAATTTTCGTGCATATCGTTTGTTAATAATTTTGATTTTCCCCTTGTGGTTTAGAAACTAGGATTTTTCTTTTTATGGTTTTTAATTTATTGTTATTTTTGTATTTACGCTATTTTCACCTTTAAGTACAACATATTAAAATTGGAAAGAATTATAAACCATGAAGATGGAAACAATAATAAATTATATATCATTACAACCAAGGTAGTAAAACCACATATTTTAAAGGAAAGTCTCAAATCTTAACAAATGATATAAGCAAATCTTGTAATTAAAGTTTAAGGAGACGTTCGGTTCGCAGAATGATTTATGAAGGAATGAAATCTATCAAATGAATTAGAATCTGGATGGAACTGAAATAGAATGTTATCATATTTGACCGAGTGTTTAGTTGACAAGAATGGAAAATGTAATCTGTCAAAAAAATTAACCATTCCAATTCCGTCCAATTTCTGCGAATTCCGACAAACCACAACACCCCTAAATTATTTAAGGGAAAATTTCATCTATATCCTTAAAAACTTGTAATATTACTTGTATATCCTTGTAAACTTTAAAATTACATATATGTCATTCTAAACCTCTAAAACTCACGTATATATCCTTCCCTTTAATTTAATTATAAATTAAACATTTAAAAATATAAATTATTATCTTTAATTTGAATTTGATTTTTAAATTACCTAACTACCCCTTTTTATTTGCTTCCCAAAATCAAATGGGTTTACCCTCTTCTTCTCCTAAATATCAAATGCATTTACCCTCTTCTTCTCCTATTGCCGACCTCCCAAAAATCGCCTGCGATTAATGGTTGACCTCCCAAAAATCGCCTGCGATTAATGGTTGACCTCCCTGTAATCGTCAACCTCCATTATCCCAAATGATCCATCTCCGATCAATCCATCTTTTGTATGTGATTACTCTATTCGCCCCCTTATTTAAAACCTTTCTCCACGTTATCGATCTCCACATATACGGAAGTCGATTGGATGTTTTGGACCTTAGAATCAGAAACTGATTTTGATTGAATTCTTTCCCAGAGTTGCAAAATTACAGTTCCATATCATATTGTTGTTAGCTATTCAGACCTTCGAAGTTTGAATCGAGATTGGAGTTCGTTTCATGAAAAATAAAATTTTTTCACTTGAGTTTTGATTAATTTCACGGATCTAGATTTCAAATATACAATTCGATAGTGTTTAATAACTTAGAATCAGAATATATATACTGGTTTTGGTTCAAATAAGATTGATAATTGATTGACCTCATATTTCAAGCGAAGGAATTGGAGTTTCAAACCACCATTATAGTAGGGGAAGTTATAAGATCAAGATGCAAATTTTGCAGGGTTTGATTTTAGATTGTAGTAGCTGTCACTATTGAAGTCAATTATGGTCCTTCTCAAAGTAGTTATATTAGACTGCCTTTTAGCAATATGTTGTTGTTATAGCATTTGAGAAAGAAAAATCACAATTCTAAACCAAAATGAAATCATGAAAAAAGATTGTGCAAGAAACTCATGAACTATTAAGAAATTCTAAGTTTTGATTTGGCATGAAAATGCCGGTATTTAATCATAACAATTCCAATTTCTTCAAACAGCGTTGACAGATAGGGTCGGTTCACCCGAAACATACCACACCCCCATCTGTTGCCGTAAGCGCAATTATAGCATCGAGCAGAAGCACTCCGCAATCCTTCTGGATTTCTTTAGTCGAGCACCTACAAGCAGCCATCCGAGGCACCCGCAGCTGCTGTGCAGGTGTGTACGCAGCCTACACACCGAACAGAATCATGACCAATTAGACTATGATCGATATCGATTGGACCCGCTTCATGATCGATAACTTAGAGAAAGGTTTTAAAGAAGGGGGTCAACAGAGTAATCGCATACAAGATGGATCGATTGGAGAAGATGGATGATTTGGATAAGGTAGGTCGACGATTACAGGGAGGTCAACGAATAATCTCACAAGATTTTTGGGAGGTCTGCGATAGAGATGAAGAGGGTAAACCCAGTTATTTTGGGAAGCAAATAAAAAGGGGTAGTTAGGTAATTTAAAAATCAAATTCAAATTAAAGATAATAATTTATATTTTTAAATGTTTAATTTATAATTAAATTAAAGGGAAGGATATATATGTGAGTTTTAGAGGTTTAGAATGGCATATATGTAATTTTAAAGTTTACAAGGATATACACGTAATATTGCAAGTTTTTAAGGATATAGATGAAATTTTCCCATTATTTAACATGGAATGGAATGGAAGTCTTCTCTATGGGCCCTTGGCCGATGGGTATATTATATATATAACTAGTATTAGCCCATGAATCTGAAAAAGGCCCAACCGTTCATTCATTCGGATTCCTAGTTGCGTATAAGCAGCCATTGATTTGGTGACGTGAGGGTTCTGCTGCCTGCACCGCCGAACCCAACCCAACCCAGGTCACCTATCCTTCTTGTCTTTCTCTATTCTAAAATCTTTACTGTAATGCACTCTAACTGTTTGATGAAATGACTGTTTAATTTATATGCTGTTAATGATAGGGAAAATAGCCATTTAAAGTTTAAGTTTGTGAAATCAGTATGTTTGTAGTTAGTTAATCAATACAACAGTTTGGAATTGGCACCACCACTAGTTTAGGAGATTGTTAGAATTGGGAAATTTGAACCAAAGGAATATATCCAAATTGTACAAAACTGGGTTACTGATTAATCAACAGAAAAATATATTTTGACCCAATAATTAATTTGCCTTGGGTTATATGGGTGGGATTGTTTTTTACTCAAGAAAATGAGAGTTTATATCTTGTGTTGTTCATAAAACAAGATTGAAAACTTGTTTTAGAGGTTGGCAGTTACAGCAGCAGCAGCTGCCAGCTGCCATTTCCATTATCAAGTGGAGGGAGTAACAGAGCAGTCAGTGAGTGTGTTCATTAATTATCATCATCAGTGCTTAAGCACACATCACAAGGGGTGCAACCCAACATCTAGCTACTCCGGGTTTAAAATTAGCTTATACAAGTATGCACTTGGCACCTCGTAACCCATATTATAGCTTAACCGAAACCCCCTTCATTCTCTTGCAAATTCTCAATCACACACACCAAATGGCAACTATCTTTTCTAGTACACAGTTTCTTACTACTAGGCCAAAACAACGAAACCAACCTCCTTTACTTCTTTCAATTTCATTGGTTATGTGTGTTCCTAGTCGTTTTCTGCGATTTTACACTAATGTTCATGTAGGCGAATATGTTATGTGTCTTTGCATCCTGACTTGATTACAAGCCACAACTATCGTCTCAGATCAATATGCAAAGCTTAAGAGATTCTGTATTGAGGCATTTAAGGGTTTCGGTCTCTAGAAGACAGCTTTACTTAGTGAAGGATGTGAATGCAACCGGCAGCCTCCACCGACAACTTTGCACATCCACTCATGATGAGGTGACGGCTAGAGTGATTGGGCTAGTGAGGAAATTTGACAAGATTGATGCTACTAAGGTACTCAATCGCTATCAAGATCTTACATATAGCCATTTGTGACTAAATTGTGTCTCAAGAAAAATGGTTTTCTTTTTGGTAATCCATCCTTTTAAAAGGTGGACTTAAAGTTTGGCCAAGGGTGCATTTGGTGTGCCGATGGTGGGATGGGACTGAAATACTGAATGGGCAAGTGAGATAGGCGTAGGGGTGTAAACAAGTCAAGTAGTAGGTTATTCGAGCTTGGCTCGAATATTTTTTGAATCATCAAGCTCGAGCTCGATACTCGTATATGTGCTCGAACTCGCAATCAATTATCTCGTTTATTGGCTCTAACTCGATAATTTTGTAATTTTGTTGTATAATTTATGAATATATGAGAATGTTTGGCTTGAAAAAGTGTATGCGCGAATTACTCGGCTTGACTCCAAAATTTAATCGAGTTCTCAAACGATCCAAGACAACCGTTGGGGTTATGAGGCTTGGCTCGTTAAGTTAAACGAGTTTTATTTTGTAATCAAGCTCGATAATATTAAGCTTGAGCTCGAGTAGCTCATTAAAAGCTCGAATAGTTTGCACCCCTAGCTAGGTGGGTGAAAGAATTCTAAAGGTTTTGGGGTCATAGTATGGCATGCTTAATTTAGTAATTTACTGATTTTGTCCCATCTTGCTAATTTTTGTTCCACCTACATTTGTAAGGGTTTGTTTGTTAGCAACTTAACGAGCTTAACGTGACTTGCAACTTATTTGGTTTGTTATATATATGGCTGTTTGGTAGTGGCTTAATGTTATAGAAAGTGGCTTATTCACTAAGCTTCTAGGGGAGAGCTTTATGCAGAAAGCCAACTGTTTGCAAACATGTCCCTCCAATTAAAAAACACACTGCTTTCATCTACAAAAAAAAACCTTCCCAAACCAAAGGAGTGTTAGCCTAGTGGTAAGGCTTAGGCACTACATAGTGGTGAACCCGAGTTCGAGCCCTGGGGGATGCATTCTGGAGGTACGGGGGCTTCAACCCCGGGCTGCATGCTTTAGCAGTCGGGCTTCGGCCCAAAATTGCTGAGGATTAGTCTGGGCCCAATGTGGTCTGGGATACCTCTTCCAAAAAAAAAAAACCTTCCCAAACAAAAATATTTCCGATCTATATGGACAGATTAATCCATACAGACAGTTTTATCCATACATGACTTAATAGAAAATCAACCAAACAACCCCTAACATAGAAACAAATGTTTTTTCGTCCCATCAGGTCTTGTTTTTTTCCAGTCTAACGTCACGCCAAATGTAGGGCATGCTTTTGTAGCGGCATGTCCCATCCTGTCCCGCGTACCCGAAGGCATCAATATGCTAACTTCAAATATTCTGTTGATATGCTTCTTGATTTTTTTTAGGAAATGTGATGGTTACCCACCTTAATAAGAAATCTTTCTCAATATTGAAACTGAAATATCATAGGTTTGCTTCAAAGCTCAAACTCTTTCTCTTCTTCTATATGCTGGCAAATTACCTACTTTAACCTTTTATATGTGTCATTTTTTAACAGGTAACTGAATCAGCTGATTTTCAGAAAGATTTGAGCCTCGACAGCCTGGACAGGGTGGAGCTCGTCATGGCCTTTGAACAAGAATTCTCCATAGAGATCCCAGACGAAGAAGCAGATAAACTCAAATGCTGTGCCGATGTCGTCAACTACATCACAGCAAGCCCAAAACAGGAGACTGCATCCAAGAGTTCTTGATGACTTGTTTCTCATCTAGAAACCACATTTCAATTCAAATTTCTCTCTGACTTCTCGATTATTATACGATTTAAAACCTCATTGATGTGGTTTCTTGTACAAATATCAAGTATGCAGCCACAAATCATGTATTTTTAGCAAGTTTATGTACCCTTTACGGTATTTCAACCGGTAAGGCCTTGGGTTTGCTCTATCTGGATGTTAAGTTGGGACCCATGAAATTAGTTGAGGTGTGCATAAAACTGGCACATATACACAGACAATTACTAAATATATATAAACTTATAAACATTGTATCTCTTATTCAAATACATACAAGTTGTTACATTAGGGTCCATGCTACAATATGTACATTCCTCTCCCATAGACAAGGACCCCCCCCCCCCCCCCCCCAAAGGAAAAAAATACAGACACGTTCGTATGAAATGAAACCATGTTCCACAACTCATTATTGTGACTGAAGCGCCTTCTAACACGAGATGTGGCTAACGTTGAGGTCTCTTCCTAGAATGTGTGAACCACGATGTTTCCGCTGCTTTTTGTGTTCTGTGGATATTTAGGTGTCAAATGAACGTCATTGGCAGTGTATGTGCGGAATCCGTTCTTGGCTGATGACAGTTTTATCCCTCTGGATTCGCCTGTAAAAGCTCGGTGGCAAGGAGAGGTGTTTGGTAGCTCAAGAATTCTGAGTTTGCATCTTTTTTCCATGTTTGGAAGTGCATGGAGATGGGAAGGAAGATCAATGACGAAATCTCCATATTCATCGGTTATGCCTTTTACCCAATCTGATTTACTTGTCTTCTTGCGTGTATCGCATGTAACCGCCATTGATGCACCTGATATTTGATATAAAAATCAATACAACCTTAAAGTGTTTGATAATTTTAATTCTGAATTATGGATCACGTATGCTCTATAAGGTTCAACTGAGTAACGTAAATATTTTGAGAACATAGAAACCATGTGTTTAATGAAATATCCATGATGAATAACCCTGAGATATTCATTATAAATAGATGGTTTTATGGTTCAAATGCATGGAAACCAACTATTTAATGAAGTATTCATGATGAATAGCTCTAAGATATTCATTATGAATAGATGGTTTTATGGTTCAAAAGCATGGAAACCAACTATTTAATGAAATATGCATGATGAATAGCCCCAAGATAGTCATTATGAATAGTTGGTTTTATGGTTCAAACGCATGCAAACCACCTATTTAATGAAATATTCATGGTGAATAACCCCAAGATATTCATTATGAATAGTTGGTTTTATGGTTCTCGTTTGAACGTGCCTGTACAGATATATACCTGGGATTGGATGCGATTGAAGAGGAGAATTTTTATCTAAACAAGCGTGACAGAGAAGGGAGCCTGTGACGACAACCGTAGAGAGCTTCTGATCCCCATATCCGGCTGACGTTATCAACTCATCACGTGTGAATAACTCCGCCAATGGGTTTCCAGCAGCTGTTTTTAAAACGAAGAAGAAGACGAAGAAGATGATGGCCATGAGAGTGGTTTGTGTGTGTGTGTTTTCTTGAAAATGTGTTGGTGGATATGCATGAACTAACTTAGGAGCAACGCAATGGGGAGACAATGATAAGGTACCTGCCTTAGCCTTGGAGCTCTTATATTAATTTATGTGATGGTAATGGTATGTTTATTGTTTTTTATTGAAGTTACATTTTTTAGTGTTAAGAAAATAGTAGTAATAAAATGGTTGTATTAGGTCAACGTTGTTGTGGTTGTGTACCTACTATGATCTTTGACCCATGATCTTGATAGCTAAACATTCCAATCTCCACAAAACTAATAGACTAAACCATTAAATAATAACTTCCTTCATCGATACTTCTTTCTATCTATCATATATTCATTTCTAGCTTTATGTTGAACACACACACATAAAAATATCTTACATATATAAACCATTGTGGATTTATATTTTATAATATTACAGTCTCTTTCTTTTACAGACCCTATAACTCAGATAAACTTACAAACCAATTTTTTTGTTGTATATACGAAACAACAGGTGTGAAAATGCAATGTTTATAGAACGTTGTTATACATGTGAAATCTGCAAGACTATTCTTCGTTTACACATTAAACAGTGTGAACGTTTTACATATGAATCAACATTGCACGAATATTGTATTTTCACATATGTTGTTTCATATGTAAAAGAATGCATAAAATTCAGTTTGTAAATTTAAACAAGTTATTGGGTGAGCGAAGGATTATGCATTTATATTAGTTTAATTTGGTCAACAAGAAATCTTGTTGGAGTGAAAATATAGGTGTTACTAGTTAAAAATGTAAGACAAATTTTAATCATTAGGGTAATTTTAGTGTTTTTTATGGAGGAGTGTTATTTTAAGATTTAGAAGCAATGGAAAGGAGGAAAGGAAAGGGGTAGGCAACCAACCAAGGGTGTAGTTTGTGTACATCGTCAAGCCTACTCTAACCATCCTTATATTTTCTTAAACAAGAAAAAGAAACTTGTTTATCATGTTGCTTCTTTTTTCATTCACAGTCAAAATCACACTTGTTTGGTGGGAAAGGGATGAAATTGGTGTAATCATACTTTTTCAATAAAAATACGTACATAGCCAATGCCCGTCGAGGATCGGCATAATAGATGCATAAGCGTGCTACCAGAAAACCCAAGAAAAAATAACAGCAAAGTTGTTGGAAAATCTGGGTTAACTTAGGTGTCATTTGTCTTTTAATAGGTATGAAGTCTGATTTCATATCTAAGAAAATAAGAGGTGGATGATGTATCTCTTAAAGTTTTAGGAGGACGATAAGAAGGCTTTAGATCCTTTCTTAATAATAAAACAAATAGTATTAAGTACACAAACCTCTTAATTTTCAGACTTTTGTTTGTTTACCTCTTAACAGTTCCATTAAGAGACAGCCTCTGAATCATTAAGAGGTAAATCTTTTTTGGTAAAAAAAAATGGACTGCCTTTTAATGGTTCCAAAACCCTCTGAATGATTTTGCATCTTGAGTGTCTCTTAACCATTCAGAACCCTGATTTCATGTTCAACAATTACCAAACAACCATATTTCATTTCGCACTATATCATAAGAGACTCTTAGGTGCTGTTTGTTTTTTAAGTGGTGCTGAAGACTGAATCTGTTTCCACTTCTGATTGTTAAGTGATGGTGCTGAAAACTGAATCTGAATCTGTCAAGACCGTTTGTTTTTATAAAGTGTCAAACATCTGAATCTGAATTTGATTATTTATAAGAACTAAAATCAATTGAAATGCGTCAACTCAATCAAGTACAATAGTAAACTTTAACAATCCAGCAACTTAATGAGCTTTATAGAGCAATCTAAACAAGCTTAATGAGCTTTATAGAACAATTTAAACAAGCTTAATGAGCTTAATGAACAATCCAAACAAGCTTAATGAGCTTAATGAACAATTTAAACAAGCTTAATGAGCTTAATGAACAATCCAAACAAGCTTAATGAGCTTAATGAACAACCCAAACAAGTCCAAGTTTAATGAACAATCCAAACAACTCCAAGTTTAATGAAAAAGTGAAAAAGTGAACAAAAAGTGGTTTTACCATCACTTTTTCAGTAAGTGGTGAAAAATTGATAAGTGGCACTTAATAAAAATAAAAAACAAACAGTCTGAATGGGAAAACCACTGACCGAATAAGTGGTTTTGCCCCAAAAAGTGCTGAAAAAGTGATAAGTGGCACTTAATCATTCTGACCACTTATGTTTTAAGAGGTATTTGCTAAAAAACAAACAACCACTTATTAGTCTTTTTAAACTTACGTCGGCCTTAACATGTCCAAAGTGTAAACCAATCTTTTTCTTGATTTTTCCTTTCAATTTGATTTGAATTAAATTGTGGTTTGCAGACTGTCAAAAGTATACAAGTATTAAAGTATACTTTTTTTTTTCATGGTGTAAGCCCAACTTTAATGGTCCAATTTGTAAAACAATCATCTAAGATATTATAATGAACATTAATCCAATTTCTAGTTTTCATTTCTTAATCGATGAGGTTCTCTAAATTTGCAAAATTCCTCTATCTATCAAAACCAAATCCAAAATTTCAAATCATCATTCGGCTTGTTGTTGTCCAAAATTTCAGTTGTCGTTGGTCAGTCGATTCGAACTTTTTTAACTTGCTCACTACTATATTAATTCTAGAAATAGACATTTGCTTTATAATTCTTTATAATTTTTCTTCAATAATGTTATATTGGTAAAAATTTCATAATGAACATAAATGTTATGTTTTTTTAGTTTAAAACTCGTAAGATACCCAAACCGCTTAACATGGTTAGACCAAACCACCTTTTTATGGTCCGGTTTGGTCACTTGTAGCCAAAGCGTTTGGTTTGAAAAAAATTCTAAACTGTCATTGTGGTTCGGTTTGTGGTTTCAGGGGTTAAATCGCTTAAACTAAAGCACTACCTCATCTGTCTCCTACGAAAATTGACCAAACAATCCCAATCTCCCAAGTCCCAACACTGCCCAATATGCCTTATTTGGTATTGTCTCAAGCATGGTCTACTAGGAGATCCATCTAATCTAAGGGTTGTTTGGTTCGTTTTTTAGTTGAACGATTAACAATGGGATGAGCGAGTAAGCCAATATCGAACCAGTAGATATGGTTGTGCAAATAAGCCACATCCTTTATATAGCCCCATTAAGCTTCTACCAAACAACCCCTGTATGTCCTCTATTCAGCTATTTGGATTCTCAAGGGCCTTCTTTGTCAACCATCATTCCTACATGTATTTTAATAAAATTGGTCCAAGAGCTACTATATAAAATTCAATCCTTCAAACATTTCTATTTCCGTTAGACCGTTACATTGTCATATATAAATAACGTAGAACTATGAGTTTTTATCCTTTTTCATATTACATCAAACGTAAAACAGTAAATTTTGTTGTGTTATCTCATGTACCATACCACCCTAAAAGACATTCCACTATTAGGAGGTATGGTTTATGTTAGACAGCATATAAACTTAATACATTGGAAATTCCATTAATTAAAGGGTTTAGTTCCCCAAAATGTATCCAACTTGTCACCTTTTGCTATTGTATGTATCCAACTTTAAAAATTACCATTTAATACACTAAAGTTTCAAAAACTACCATTTAGTACATTGTAACCTGCTATTAAAGGTCAACAGCCGGTCACCATCTTCTCCGGCGACTTTTCCCGTGACCACCATCATCTCTGGCGACTTTCCGGCGACTTTCCGGCGACCACCATTTTCTCCGACGACTTTTCGGCCACCACCATCTTCTCCGACGACTTTTCCGGCAACCACCATCTTTTTCGACAACTTTTCCGGCGCCTTTTCGAACCACCATGTACAGCCCGTTTCCGGCGACTTTTCCGACCACCATGCACAGCCTTTTCCGACATTTTCCGTCGACGACTTCCCGCCTTCCTTCGACATCGGCTTCGGCGACCTCTGCCCCGATGGCGTCTGTATCTCCGGCGTCAGAACCCGAGGGGAGTGTTATATGATTGTGGGAGTTTGGGAAGAAGAGATCGTGGCGTCGGAAAATGGAGGGATCTCAAGGTGGTCTGAAGGTCGCCGGAGAAGATGGGTTCTTGCCAGAAAAAGTGTCGCCGGAAAAAATGGTGGAGTAACCAGTGACTGTGGGTGGTTGCCAAAGGTTCGTCGGAAAAAATGGTGTAGTAACCGGAAAGTGTCATCGAAAAATGGGTTCTTGCCAAAGGTCGTCGGAGAAGATGGGTTCTTACCGGAAAAAGTCTCGCCGGAAATAGTCTCGCCGGAGAAGATGACTTGATGGCCGGAATGACCTGTTACCTATTCAACAAGTTTCCCAATATATTAAATGGTAGTTTTTGAAACTTTAGTGTATTAAATGGTAATTTCTAAAGTTGGATACATACAATAGCAAAAGGTGACAAGTTGGATACATTTTGGGGAACTAAACCCTTAATTAAACATTTAAGGTCAGTCACCTTTATTAGAAGACTTATGATAGGGTAAATATTTTACCCTCATAACTAACGTTTTTGCTTATTTTTCTCACCACTTTTACATGTATTTAGTCAAAACTACTTTAATTATCGTTACATGCATTCTTTTAATAACAAATATATTTATGCAAACTCCCAGCGTTATATTACCTAAACTTACGTTAATTTATGTGTTTTCAGGGATCGGTGTCATGGGCCAACTTTTGCGGACAACCTAATTCTCGAAGATGGACCAGAATGGATGATGGGCTGCTTTCGGTGGGCCAGCCGAAGCCCACGGTTGTTGGGCCGAAGCCCATGTTGATTTTGGATCCAATAATTGGTTTTCTTGGCCCTTGGCCCATGAACACTTATATATATATATATATATATATATATATATATAGGGGCCTTTTATTATACACCCCATCATAAGGTTACACTCCATACACCCCAAATCTTAGCCTTTCATCTTCTAATCAGCGGTCAAGATGAATCCTTAATATTAATTTAATTTCCATTTTTATTTTAGCCCATAAAATAGGCATCCATATAAAAGCCAAGGGTAAATTCGTCCATTGTCAACGAATTTGAATTTAATTAATTATGCAATTTAAAAATGTATAGGATAATTAAGGAATTATCTACCAAATCAAATCATGTATCCCGAATTTCAAGCTCTTCCTCAAAATAGTTTTTTATTTCCCAATCAAAAACGCACATTCAAAAACTCTTATTCGTAAATTTCCCAGTTGAAGATCAAATTCATGGGGCATGCATTCTTGATGAATCTTAATTCATTCGATGATAATTGTTTTACCAACTAAATTAACATATAATATTGATTACTAAACATTGTTTCAACGCCAATATAAATTCATGTCATGTATTTATCAAACGAATTTTTTATTTATTAATAATGAAAAGTTAAACAGTCTTCCAAAATGTATCCAAAAACTAATACATTCAACGGACATGCGTCTGAATATCAATACATTCATCGAAACTGATACATGCATTCATTGTACATGCATCTGAAATAATCTAAGACATATAACAGACATGCATCCGAAGTTCAATACATTCATCGAAAAATTCATATATTCATCGAATGATCATCGGAAAAGTCGTACATTCATCGGACATGCATCTGAATTATCACTACATTCATCGAAAAATTCATACATTAATAGGATATTTATCGAAAATTTTATACATTTTATCGAACCTTAAGCTGAAATATTAATCGCAAAATTTATGCATTCATCAGACCATCGTCGCATCTTCGACGGTGACGGTTTCTCCTTCGACTTTCCGGTAGAAGACGACGTACAACCACTATATGCATCGTCTTCATCAGAGAGTCTCCTTCAACTTTTCGGTGGCCGACGACGTACCGCCGCTATATGCGTCGTCTTCATCGGACAATTTATCCTTCAACTTTCCAGTGGCCAACGACGTACCGCTGGTATTTGCATCGTGTTCGTCGGACAGTTTCTCCTTCAACTTTCTGGTGGCCGACGACGTACCATCTCTATGCATCGTCTTTATCGGATATTCATCGTCTTAAACCATCGCCTTCAATAGATTGATATGCTTTAACATCAGCCTCACCATCAACCAAAGAATCAAAACATGAAACTAGAATATGAAAAATAATTGTTGTTGAAGATGATTGAATATCCTTTCTAAAAAGATGATGAAAATCAAAATGGATGGATATGCACCAAAAATAAGTGCCCATAATAAATGCAATTGAATGCATGATTTAAGGATATAATAATAAATAATTAACTAAAAAATGTAATTTGAAAATACCCACATTACCCTTGAAAACGTTAAAAAGAAAAACAAAAAAAAAATAATCATTTAAAACTCATCTAAGGCAATGGACGGTTAAGATCTTGGGTGTATGAAGGGTAACCTTATGTTGGGGTGTATTTTAACCTTCCTCTATATATATATATATATGTGTATGTGTAGATCATGAATGGTATGCAAGATAACTCTCAACATAACTAGTAGTAGTAGTAGTAGTAGTAAACACTCCTTAGATCATCATCATCTTGGTTCTCGGTTTTTTGCACAAACCGAATCCAAGACCCTTTTGGCTTTTATCTTCCACAAACACTCCTTATTACTTTGTAAGTTCGGTTTTCCTCTCGGTGAGGCCGAACAACCCTTTTGAAACACTTGGTATCGGTTGCTTTCGGGTTTGGTAACACACTTTTGTATTCCCGAAAGTCATACCAAGTGTTTGGCATTATATTACTTCGTTTAATCTACGTATCATTTTCCTTTATTTTAAGTTCTTATATCATTGCAATTGTGTGTTTGAGTAGTTATATAGATACATATATATATATATATATTTATGCTTGCATGTTAAATTCATATAATTAAAATATAAATATATGCATAAGATGTATATATGCATATACATATAAGTGTTTGGTTAACGTTAAGTTACAATTCTTTTAGTTGTGTTTAATTACGTGCGTATAACTAGTCAATTCTCCAGTTTACTTTTATATCACTTGTTTAAATTTTAACTGGTCAATTCCAGTGCCTGCACCTTATCAAATGTTTTAATTATTGCATTTTATAATTACTCTTGTGATACTAACGTTTTCTTGTTCAATTAATTATTAGTTCAAAAACAGTCGTGAAACACACCCAAGCATGATAGGCTAATTTCATAGCTTGGGGTGTAAGGTTTAATTTGGAATGAATCTTTGGTAAAGAAAAAAGTCTTTTATAGACTCAATTTTACCACTTTAAGCTTAATGCCTCATTAAAGATTGTATTTGGATTTTTACCAGTTAAATAGATGTACGAAAATGCGGTACCTTTTCAGAAGTTACTAAAATGTTATTTTGGGGATATATGAGTGGGTGACAACACTCGTTGCTATTATCTCACGTCTTTAGCATTTCATTAAAGAGTATGTCTAAAAGTTAACCGGTAATAATCCAAAGACATGAAAATGTGTTAGTCTCTTAAGGGACTACAATTGGCACTATTCTTGAAGTTGGTATCAGATCTTGTATCCCATTAAAGACTATAACTACTTATTTAACGATGAGTCAGATGCATGAAAATGTGTTAATCTTTCAGAGGTTACGTAAGTGTTGATTTTTGATATATTTTAACATTTCATTAAAGATTGCATCTAAACTCATCGATAAATAATTGGGCTATATGAAAATGTGATAACTTTTCAGAAGTTACTTGGATATCATTTCTGCATAATTGAGATTATTAAATTACTTTTCATCCAATTTACCTATTTTTATTCCAACTAAAAGACTTTACACCCCTGGCTCCTCTTTACAATTGTTCTCTTAAAGTATCTCATAATCAACCAACCAATCAAAATACTTTTTCATCCAAACTCCAATTGAAGTTAACTTTCACAAAGACTGAATCTCGAAAGATTGTTTTCACCGCTTCCCTGTGGGATCGATATCTGGTACTTGTACCATTTTTATTACTTGTTTTTAGAAAAACGACAGTAATTAGAGGTTTATACTTGGACCAAAGATTACTTGTTTTATTTCTTTTTGCACACCTGTTTTTGGCACCGCTGCCGTTCAAATAATAATTAAAACATAAAAAGAACAGGGGGTCCTGAAATCAGACGAACAACTTAATTTTAATTTTATAACTATTACTAATAATTGTTATAAACAACTGTATACACCTAATAAAACTTTTCTATAATCATAAATTTTTTGAAGATCTTCACAAACGTTTGATTATGTTTCTATCATTTTTTTTTTTGTCAAATTTCATGTTTTTGCATTTTATTGTCATAAAAAGTCAATACCATGCTAAAGGCATCCAAAAATCTGCCAAATGCGCCATTTTTCTCATACATCACCATCATAAACTACTTTATACATTTTCACTGCCAAAATTGACCTGATTTTGACATATAAAGTAAGGTATATATAGCAATCCCCTTATTTTGGCTAAATAAATTTTAAAGCATTTTACATATTGAATTCCAAAATGGCATAAAAATACAGAAAAAAAAATTAATACATAAGGTCCAAGAAATGAAACCTTGCAAGATTACAAATATTACAATAATATAATGATTGCTAGGATACAAAAAAAAAACATATTAAAATATTATCAAAGAATAGGCTTGATAGAGTTTGCGACAATGAGTGAAAGAACTAACATCGTTCACTCAGAAAATCAAATCAAACAAACCCATTAAATCTCATGTAGCAAACACCCATTAGGGCATTATTTTGCCCATGTTTATATTAAATCTCCAAAAATCAAATTTCCAATAATGCCATTTCTAACCACTTTTGGGGAGAAAAATAACTTTCAAAGTCAAAAAGTATATAAAACACACACAATAAAAATACAGGAAAGAGACTAGTCATATGCAAAAGGTGGCTTGCTTCTTGGTTCATTCAATTTACACCCAAAAAAAAAACAAGTTTGATGATGCCGATTGACCGAGATTTAACGAGGTCTAACAAAGCCTTGAATTCGGGATTTATTCGGTCCAAATGAGGACCGATCCTAACAAGGCCTGTTTCAAAAGATGATGTTTGAATTGAACATTCCTTTCAAGTCAAGACCTAGCATATAACTTGTTAGAAAGGAAAAGAATAGTGATACAATATCAAAGTTATGTTTTCAAGAAATACATTTAGGAAGAGTTGAAATCGAAATCCTTGGTGTTGAAGTAAAGGTTGCTTGGTTTATTAGAGAAACTTGTGATTGTAGGCACAGGGGAGAACCCACTGTACTTTCCATCTCTCTTTGCTATGCATAACTTCGCTATATACCTCAGAAGATCATGCTTTTGAACAAACTCCTGACTTGCATATTCCTCGAACGACATCCACTGCACATTAAATTAAACCATAATTCCATCTATTAACTCATTCAAACTCTTTATGCATCGATTTATAACATAAAAAGGTCAAACGTGTTGTAAGGTTGTGTCTTCAAACTAGCTGATAAGCTAGCTGGTAGCTGATAAGCTAGTTGTTGACTAATGAGCTAGCTAGTAGCTGATAAGCTAGCTTATGAATAAATTATGTTTGGCAAAAACTAGCTTATGAGTATGTAAAATGACCAAAAAGGGTATCTTGGGGTATAATTGGAAAAAGCTACAAGAAGCTCCTAAGACCCTACTCCAATTAGTGTTTCAATAAGATAGCTTATAGCTTATAAGCTAACTTATGGTCCATCCAAACATGTACTAGCTTATAAGCTAGCTTATTTTTGCCAAACACAACCTAAGTTTTTATAGAAGCTAACCTGGGCTGCCTCTATTTCTCTTTCTTGCATCTGAATGTTAAAGGACAAAGGTTGTAACATGCACATGAAGAACAAGTCTGACTTGTCAAAAAAAGACTTGTGGCTTTGTCTGCAAGATGAAGGAAAAAGGTAATGATTTTGACTCAAATATATAGTAGGAAAGGAAAATCTAATGTGTTTCCTTACCTGAATGCTAATATTTCTACGAATTTGGTGTCTATCTGAAGCATCAGAAACATACAATTAGTTAAACAGAGTGTAATCTTTCTTATTCAATTGTTGAATCAACCAAAAGATTAAGTGCTTTCAACTTACTCCGGTTTCTTCTTTTACCTCTCTAACTGCGGCACTACAAATATCTTCACCCTGTCGAATATTTACTTTCAAAATATTGAATGTGTTGAGGGAGAGGTATGATGAAGATGAATACGTTAACAAATGGATGGACATACCTCATCAACAACTCCAGTAGGGAACTTCCATATGCCAGTTCCTTGGAACTTTCCACTCTTCTCTTGCACCACTAAAACCTAAAACCAGAAAGAAATTTACAAAACAGAATACATTTATATATTTGTACATGGCCTTTTACATAATCTACATCATAGCATATATAGCATTAGAAAATCTACATGCATGAACAGAGAACCGCTTCATTACATTAAAATACATATATAGGGTTGGGTTCCGGTGAGAAGTTGAGTTAATACAATCAACCGTTGGATGCACACTAGGATGAGATACACCAAGATGCACCAGATGAATCCTCGAATCAAGCACGATTCATGGATGGGTTTGAGATTATAAGTGATCAATTGTTCAAATCTACTTCTCATGTTAACTCAACTTCTCACACGATCCTTAACCTATATATACATATATATATAGGGGCAGGTTCAAATGTGAACCACTTTTTGGTTGTGAACGTGAGGATAGTCAAGAGCGCGACATGTGGCAGATGACTAGGCGCCACGTCAGGTCCACGGCGGATGACTAGGCGCGATTCATGGGAGGGCATTGAATTAAAGGGGGGGGGGGACCACACTCAAAGCCGCCTTTATTGACTAGTCTCCGCCACGTGTCGCGCTCTCGGCTGTCCTCACGTTCACAACCAAAAAGTGGTTCACATTTGAACTTTCCTCTTATATATATATATATATATATATATATATTCAAATGAAGAAAAGTTCAAATGTGAACCACTTTTTCATTGTGAACATGAGGACGAATCTCAGTCACTCATCCGGTCAATAAAGGCGGCTTTGACCGGTCCCCCCCCCCCTTTAATAATCTCTACCCTCCCATGAATCGCGTCACCCTCCGTGATCGCATCCGCCGTAACCGAAGATGTATGGCTGAAATTCGTCCTCACGTTCACAACCAAAATTGAGTTCACATTTGAACCTGACCCTATTCAAATGTATGTATATATACGTATTGTGTTATGGTACATTGCTTGCGACTTGACAAGCATCATGGAAGTTGCCTATGGACATCGCCTAAATGTAAGCAACCTGGAGAAGCAACTTTGATGTCGCTCAGGAAGAAGCAAAACCTACTATCCATTTTTAGCGACATGGTAAAACAATTTATTCACTTTCAGGAGGAACCTTCTAAATTGTTTTTCATCATTAGACCGAGCTACAAAATTGACTACTAAAGGAAAACAAACAGGTTTCCAGATGACGTGACAGCTTCAGTTTGTATTGTAAGACATATTGATAGAGGAAATACCTCTCCATTTTCATTCATCACAAAAGCACCGATGCCCACTCGATGACTTGCATTTGCTGGCAAAGTATTTGTCGTTTCAGGAATCCAATGCACAAGCATCAAGTGCTTTGGTTCAGCATGGTGATAATAGAAGCCTTCCTAAAAGAAAGACTCACAGATAAATTGAAGTTTCGTAAGTTGACCTAGTATGTTTTAACAACCATCAGGTTGGGTCTCGAAAATTTTAGTATCTCTCAAACCCATTGCAAGGCAAGCAACTCATTTTATAATAATAATAAATAAATAAAACAAAATAAAAACAGAGAAGCCTATCTAGCAGGTGTAATGAAATAAATGTAAGCACCAACTTACTTTAACAACAGGTTCAATGAGGTTTACAAGCTCGATTGGCAATTTGATCCAAACACCCCTTTTACCCTACACAAATGTTGACCTTGTTAGTATTCAAAGAAACTATATAAAAGTTATAAATATTACTTCAACCGTAAGAAATTCATTAAAAATAAATATCTCTACCGTCATTGTCAAGCATTCGTCAGCCATAAATACACACAGATCCCTAAATCCTAATCAATACCAATTTATCATTTAGAATGTAAGTCTAATATATGCCTTGGTCATTAGAAAGACTTGTGATGCATTACCAAATGATCATCCAACGGCAATGGCAATGGCAATGGCAATGGCCATGGCCATATCTATCAATAACAACAATAATCTTTTCATCCTGATCAAACTGGGATGTTATCATCAAGTAGGAACCAAGTATTCAAAACTAAAAGTTTCATAACATAAGAAACATCAACCAACTGTTCCTGACATGAACGGTGAGACCTTATCAGAGGACTAGAAATTGTATATGTATCATCTGAACATGCATTAATTATTAATTTTGTATGAGGTGCACAGTGGCCTGAGCCACTATTGAACTTATTTGACATTGTAAAGAATTTTACAGCCCTTGATGATGCTACCACTGTGATTCGTTTTGTGCCGCCACTGATGCCAGAAAGCTAAGGGACTCAAATTGTGAGAAAATTCTTAGTGATCTAGTGTCAGAATGCCCTACGCAAGTTGCTAGAAAATGGCCAAAAACCAAAGCTAAATTATAAGTAATCTCCAAAATCAGGCCTAACATTACAAGCAAACCTCAAACTGCACAAGTTTAGTAGTCCGGAGCTCAATCCAAATCAAGATTTGCAGCCCCCCTCCCCTTTGCACATGGAGAGAGCCTTTCTACAAATAGATACTAGCTCCTTCACTTGAGCCATGGTATAACAAGCCTTAAGTTCTGGATCCCACCTATGTGGAACAAGCCTTTCTCAAGCCAACACTATGCCACCACGTGGGATTAGATTTCTCATTTACTTGATCTCCATTTTTGACAATCTTTACGTCATTAACTAGCTTTTCAGGAGGGGTACACAACCTCGTAAATATAGTTAACCAATAGATCACGGGTCCTCATCGATATCTGTGTCCAGAAAAGGTGAAAACTCACTTCGATCTTTCCCTCATATATATGATTATATGAAGTTAACACTGGCTATTTTGGAGCAAGATTACAGCTTTTTGTTATTCCTTCTCCCTTGAATGTTCAATGGTGTGTGTGCGCCTAATGTTCATTGGTCTCTGATCTATTCATCAGGTTCATCTCATTTTCGTTTATCTTCATCTACCCTTCGACTTTCAATGAAGTTCCAGTTCATTTCACATTGGTCTCTCAAGTATCTCCTCATTTTCATCTGTTAGGTTCATTTCTTTTTCACTTACCCTCTGACTTTCAACTGTGGCACAACTCTGACCTTGGGTTTGGTGATGGGAACTTTTGATGATCTATGAAGGCTTTTTGGCAGGGTCAATAACACCAACAGCAATTTGAGTATCAAAGTATCAACAGAGCTGAGAATTGAGTACAAGCAATGAATAATAAAAGAAAGCACAGACTGACAGATGCTCATTGATTTGAAAATTGAAACAGATAACAAAAAGTACCTGTTGTTTCCAATGCAGGATTGAAGCTTTAAGTAAAGAAGTAAAGACAATTGGATCCATGGGGGGCTGTGTAGTAGACATTTCCACAATAACACCTCCATGTTCATCCTCTTTAGCAGCTAACAAATTATCAACCTGTTTCTCTGACAATACAGGTACAGGAGATGGAGAGGAAGAACTAGCTGATACCGACATGGATCGTACATTTAGACGGATTCCAAAAGTGTTCCTGAATTTACCTTAAAATCAAACATAAAACCCAAATTAAAAAACAAACATAACCAATCCAAGTTAAATGAGCAAAGAGAGAATTGAAAACTGAACACAAAAAACCAAATCCTAAGTGGCATAAGCACAATCAACTGAATAAAGATTTGATCTTGAACGGGTTTAGTTCCTGAAAATGTATCCAAATCATCACATTTTGCTGTTGTATGTACTGAACTTAAAAATATGTAGCATTTGCTTGTAGGAGACTTGTAAAACCTACCAAATAATGTATTCCTTTAACTTTTCATCCGATAGCCGGTATTTTTAAGAGTTTAGTTATGTAATTAACTTAAAAACCAAGAAATCCTTCTTCTTGGATTCATTAATGTCCATGAAGTTCTAAGCTTCATTCTATCACCACGGTAGCAGAACAAATTAAAAACGACAAATTGAGTAAATACAATAGCAAAAAAGACACATGTTTCAGGAACTAAAAACTTAGAAATAGCTTGCAACCAGATAAAAGGTAAAGGAGTACATTATTTGGTAGGTTTACGAAAGTCTTCTGGTATATTAAATGATAGATTTTTATGTTTCATTACATACAAATATATATACATTTTGAGGAACTAAACCCAATCTTTGAATTAACCTAACAAGCCCTAATAAAAATGAAGCAAAGAAAAACAAAATTGATATTTTTTGAGTTGGAAAGTGAGAAATGAACCTTCTCTGGTGAGCAGGTGGTTTGGGTTAAGAGGTAAGAAGGGGCGATGTCTGGTGATGAAACAAGATAATAAAATTGATGAAGATGGTCTTCTAGGGAGAAGTCTCATTATCATTTCTTTTTTCACTCTTCTTCTTGTTTCAACTATAATAATAATAATAATTCTTATTACAGAAATTGGTTGAATATAAAAATGGTATTGTGTTAACTAGTGTACATGATGATTCAAGAAGATTATATATAGAGCAAAGAAAAAAAGATTGAATTGAAAACAAGGGCGAGAGAGTGTTTGCCCGGGGAGGACGTGAAGTTGGGGCTGGAAATTGAAGACGTGGCCAAATAAAAAATTGAAAGGGATGGATGGGATGTTGAAGTTTTGGAGTCTATTTAGAGTGAAGTTCATTTTTGGTCCCTGAACTATGTAAACTCTAACATTTTTGGTCCCTGAACTAACGAAAGGTGTATATCATCCCTGAACTATGCACTTTCGTTTTGGTTTTGCTCCCTCTCACTAACGCCCGTTAACTTTATCCGTTAACCCAATTAAATAAGGGGTAATATGGTCATTTTACCTCTTTTCTTTACTTTCTTATTTCTATAAAACCCATCAAACTTTAGGGACCTGTTTTGTAAATATAGATAACTTTTTCTATCTCCCCACTCTCATCCTCTCATCCTCATCCTTCCCCTTCTCATCGAAAAAATGGTGGTTTCGTCACCACCATCACCGATTCACCGCTACCCCCATTGCACCACCGTGACACCCCTTCCCCTTCTCAACGGAAAAAATGGTGGTTCTGTCACCACCATCACCGATTCACCGCCACCCCCATTGAACCACCGTAACACCCCTTCCCATTCTCACCGGAAAAAATGGTGGTTCCGTCACCACCATCACCGATTCACCGCCACCCCCATTGAATCACCGTAACCACCAACTCCCACTTTTTCTAACGACGAGGGGAGATGATGAAAGGGGAGATGATGACGACGATGATGATGATGGCGGTGAGGGAAGACCGTCGATGTTGTGTGCGTTGTGTGCGTTTGTGTGTTATGTGTGTGTGTTTGTGTGCGTCTGTGTTGTGTGCGTCTTTGTCTTTTGTGTGTGTTGTGTGTGAGAGAGAATGTGTGTTATCTATATTTACAAAACAGGCCCTAAAGTTTGATGGGTCTTATAAAAATAAGAAAGTTAAGAAAAGAGGTAAAATGACCGTATTACCCCTTATTTAATTGGGTTAACGGATAAAGCTAACGGGCGTTAGTGAGAGGGACCAAAACTAAAGCGAAAGTGCATAGTTCAGGGATGATAAGCACCTTTCGTTAGTTCAGGGACCAAAAATGAACTTCACTCAGTCTATTTATGAATTTCTAGTTAATGAACCTTATAATATACGGGTATTTTAAACATGTTATTTTAATTTTTAATAAGAATAGACCTTTGTATGACAATTGCCATTACCAGTTAATTAGTTATGTAAATTATATGTTACACGACAATTGCTATTACAATAGATGTTTTAGTTATCTAATTTTAATAATGTAGTTAAATTAAAAAAATATTCAATATTAGACTCATTTTGAAGGTATTGTGGAGACGATTATAATGGTATAATTTATTAAAAAGAAAACCGAAAATTTTAATACATTTTAATTAATATATATTATTATCTTAATATGATGATAAGGATGTAAAGTGAAAAGTGAGAAACTAAAAGATAAAAAGTAATTTATTCAAATAATTATATGGTTACAAAATGTAAATTATAAGGATAATTAAGGTATTAAAAAAATAAGAATAATTGATGACATCATCATTTAATGATTCTTCTTTAATTGGCCAATGAAATGCCTCAATTTCATAATCATGACATCAGCAAAAACCTTTTTTTAATATATATATATATATTAGATTTTTTAGGAGGCAATAAAGTTGTTTTTAAGTGTTTGTTTGGGTAAGATGTTTATAACTTAGTGACTGGTAAGCATTCTCCCTTGTAAACACTCCCAAACACCAACTTCATCTATGATTGGAATAAACTATTTTATAGGAGTAAGAGGGATTGGTTTTCAAAAGTGTTTATTGATTTATTGGCTTTTCAAAAAGCCAATAAGTCAAAAATATTGTTTGGCAACATCAAAAGTGCTTTTAAAAATAGTTTTTTGATTCCATTGAAAAAGCCAGGAATTAGTGACTTTTTTAAAAGGCTTTTGGTTTTTTGATAACAAAAAGGCATAAATACCCCATTCATCTCTTCCATGGCCTCAAGCTTCCATCGCCTCCAACCTCTCTGCTTGCATCCATGTGACGACCTGCTCCCTCTTATTACCGGCAACCTGCTCCCTCAGCCACTAACAACGACCTACTCACTTCTACCGTCGGCGATGACCTACTCACTCTTACAGCCGGCGGTTGTTCCTTCTCCACTCTAGCGTCGGCGACCTGTCTTCTCTTCTCCAACGCTAGCGATTCAGTCTTTCTCATCTCTTCTCGCCATTAGGTAAGGATCTCAGGCTTTGCAAAAGTGGTGGGGGCGGGCAGCGGACGGCGAAGGATAAACGACGATTGGCGACGGATGACGGTGGTGGTGGAAGGAGAGGAGAAGCCCTAAAGAGTTGTGTTGAATAGTTGATATGTTGAAGGTAGCTTCCAACTGCCAACCTAATAAATGAAAACCTTAGAGGGCTTTTTGGTCACTTTACATCTAAAAGTTAATCCAAACACTTTTGACCAAAAGCACTTTTGAGGCTCAACAAGCAATCCCAAGCACCATCTAAGTAAGACGTGGTTTGTATCTCATTGCATACTGGGTTTCAATCTTAACAAAGTTAACTCTAATTTGGTCGATTTATCTTTTAGTTAAAAATTCTCTTTAAAACCTTACCAACCCTCCTCATACATTTGACTTTTGGCCCTGTTCCAACCACACCAGTGTCTTCTTCCATCTTCATTTCTATGTATAGGCTTTTGGGGCAAAATTAAATGTATATGGAATTATGGACCCTAAAAAGTTACTCCAACAACAGGTTAATTCAACATAAAAGCACATGAGACCTCCCCGATCTAATTGATTTTGTTGATACTACTCGAGAGTTTCTTGTTTTGGGGAGTTTTCGATCTAGAATTGCTTCAATGAATATTAAAAGTGATACATGCTAGAATGAAGAAAAGTACCACCGAGTCGCACAGAGGCCTACTCGCGCCACGAAAGCCCTAGATCGTGTGCGAGCCAACTTACGACAACGTGAATCGAGACTTGAAGACCCTCGCGTCGCGAGGCTGCAGCTCCGGCCACGAGATGCTGCAGGCTGCAGCACCATCTATCTGATTTTCTTGCTTTCTTTTAATTATCTAGTTTCCTTTTCCTAATTATCTAGTTTCCTTGTTTTAGTTTATTTAGTTTCTTTATCTTAATCGTTCCCTTGCTTAGTTTTAATTCTTAGACTATTTAAAGATCCCTTAGCTTGTTATTTTATTCATTCAATTCAATTTAATCAAAAGCTTTTGCTTAGTTTATCAGTTACGAATTTTTTCGTTTCTTTACGTTTCACGCTTGTGAGTGTTGTTCATTTTTGGGTTTGACGATTGTCGATCCGCTCCATGTTTCTCACTATGTCAAAAAGTTGGCTTTGCAATTTTTTATTGTTGATCCAGCTCTCCTAAGACCTGATGAAATGATAATGATCATGTAACTTTACTTAGTTAAAAGGACGGTCACTTTACTGTTCCCTCCGTACTTATCAGCCCATAAGGAAACTGTTTGTTATAAGCACCCTTATGCACAACATGCAAAAGTATTTGTTTATAGTAAATAGTACAATAGGACCACTAAGAGTGCAACACGTGCACATAGTAGGTCTACATGCATTTAATGCAATGGGTATAAATGGACGTGAAGAAGATGTTCTCCATACTTCTTCTTCATCCATCTTATACCTCAATCCTTTCTTTCTTAACCCTTCTAGTTCTTTTTTTCTAATCTTCTCACTTAAGTGCATAATGAAAGAATTGTAACTTTGATTGTTTAGATTAGACTTAGTCTTAATATCTTCCGCAAACAATCTAATTTCAATTTAGATAATGAAAGAATTGTAACTTTGATTGTTTCTAATCTTCTCAACCAGATTTTGATATGTAGTGTTTAATTTCAATTTAACACCTTTTATCACCGTTTCTTTAGTAATAACGTAATCCCATCCGTCGACTCCATCAGCCCATTCCCACCGGAACGAAGGTATAAGCTAAATTTATCGTCACCGAAACTCATTTTCAAAAACAAATAAAACTTTGTGAAACAAAGAAATATATCAAGACAATACAAGAAATAAACAAACTCTTTGTGTTTTCGAATTGTACATCTGGTTTGTAGAACAAGTTCTTCTTTTAAACCAATTTTTGAATTAAAGTTTACAGACACAAACAGTCAAAAATCGTACATATAATACCTTTCTTGTGAACAAACAGTAAAAATCGTACATTTTCACGTGAATATAAAGTAAAAAGACAAGATTAGGGTTAGGGTTTCATGGGGGTGGTGACACGTGGCCCAACCAAGAGACGACACATTGACTGGGCCGCTATTCGGGGAGGTTTGGGAGCGGGTGGAGCTGACATGGCGGTGAGGTGGACCAATGGGAGAGAGGCATGTGGCACGGGCCGCTCTTCAGGTCGGATTGGGAGCAGACCACGTGGACAAGGACGGGCCGAGGTGGCGATGACGTGGAGTGGCGTGGCCCAATGAGAGGCCGCCACATCATGCGGGCCGCTCTTCGTGGGTGCCCTAGTAGCGGCCGGACCAAAAAAACACCAAAATCTCTTTTTTCGCCGGATAGCGGCCGTCGACGCCGGATAGCGGACGACCGGTGGCGGATCGGTGGGTATTTTGGTGATCGGGGGGGAGAGAATGGGTAAGAGGTTAATTGAATTTTCTGAAATGGCTAGTTTAATTTATTTCTCTATTATTTTATATGTTTAACTATCATAAAAACAAATATAACTATTTTTAAAATGTCTATATAATTAAAACACGCTAAATACTTAAATAAAAAAATATTTAATCTAATTGTTAATCATATTCTTTTTGAAACTACTAATTACCTATGATATATGAAGTTGATCAATTTTATTTTTATTAATATGAAGTAGTTATTTAAATCATAAGTTAATGTAGATTTTTTCTAAAATTTGTTTTAACAAATTCTAAATTTATAGTGTATATTTACAATAATAATAATCAATTATATATTATTTTAATAATATATTATATTATTTTACTTTTTAATTGTTTGTATTATTTAACATATTATATTATTAGAAATTTATTTTAATTATATTTTTAAAGATTTGTCTTAATTATATTATAAAATATTTGTAATTGATTATTTATTTATTAAAGATGTTCTTTTTGGTCATTTTACATACTCATAAGCTAATTTTTACTAAACATAATTCTTTCTTAAGCTAGCTTATCAACTAGTTTGGCAAACATAGCCTTATATTAAAAAGTAAAAGATATATTTGTTAATAATTATCATGATTCATTATATATAGAGACAATAATTTATATAGCCATTCACAAAATACCCATTCACCTCCTAACCATTCTCCCACGCCGATTCGTGAAATAACCCAATCCGTCGCCCCATCGTTCGTCGCCTAAGGCGACCGCCACTTTTCCGGTCAAATTTTAAGGTTGCCGGCGAGAAACACACACCCGTCGCCCCCCAATCCGTCGCCCGGGCTACGGTTAACAATTTTTCACTTCTTCCCCTTATCAAAGTTTCAAGAATGAGATGTTGGCCCCCTGAACTTCCGTCGCCCTACCAATAGTCGCGAGGGGCGACGGTTTCAACAAAAACCCTATTTTGACCAAGACTATTACCTTCTTCCCCATTTTACTTCCTTCTTCTTTCAGCCGTTGCCCCATACCCTTTCTTCACCATTTTTTCTTCACAAACTCAAACTTCCTCATCATCTTCTTTCTTTTACTTCACCATTATTCTTTCTTCACAAAATCCTTCTTCCTCATCATCTTCTTTCTTTTACTTCACCATTTTTTTTCACAAGATCTAAATTACTTCACTCTTCTTCTTTCACAAGAATTACTTCCCCACTTCTTTATTTTTTCACAATCGTCGCCTTATAATCCGTCTTCCCGGGCGACTATTGATTTTCCGTCGCCCAACCGTACGAGATTCAAAGAGGTGAAGGTTGCACGTGTTTTTGTTGGGTCACCTACGGACATCGTTGCATCGTGTTACCATCAATGGCGCATAAAGTAAGTATTCAAGTGTAATTCTTTTGTAGATGTGTAGATTATAGATATGTGAAGTTTTAGATGTGTAAATAATTTATATGTGTAAATAAAATTATTAGATGTGTAATTTAGATTTGTAAATAATATTATTAGATGTGTGAGTTCAAATGTGTAATTTAGATGTGTAATTTTAGATTTGTAAATAAATTTGGTTTAATTCTTTAGATATTTATCTTATAGATGTCTAATACGTTTTTGTGTATATACGTTTTTGTTGTTTGATGTGTCTTATTTTAATTTTAGACGTAAATTATTTATATAAATAGTGGGTGTAATTTTAGAAGTGTTTTAGACGTATATAATTTTAGTGTTTAAAAAATTTGACAAATTGTTTTATACATAATTCATAGATGTTTATTAAAAGTAAATTGACATTCAACTATTTTAAATATTTCATAGGATGATTTTGACTCGCCCAAAGTTACGATTGTTAGGATTATGTGCGAGAAAGTAACATGTTAACCATGTCCAATGTTATAAGACACTAGTAGGTCACACCGCTGCACACCTAATTGAAAACTTTTTGTGTGTAAGAGATAATTAAGAAGAGAAAGAAATAAATAATAAGTTAATTATTTATCAAATTAATTAATCAGTAAATTAATTAATTAATTAATTAAGGAATTAATTAATAGAGATAATTATAAAGGGAATTATAATCAGATACAAACACTGCCTTATCTATATCTATAAATAAAGGCTTAAAGTGTTTTTACCAATAGATTTTTCCCATACAAAAAATTACTCTCTCTCTCTCTTAAACCGCCGGCCTCTCTCTCTCTCTCTTACACAACGACCGGAATTTTTTCCGATCAGTCACGGTGGTCTAGCAACCCTCTCGCGTGGTGTCAGTAGCGGTGTACCCCCTGCTCGCATTCCGGAGTTTATTCGCTTAAAGGTAAACTATCGAAAACACTCTCGATTCTATCGGTTAGGTTTAAGTTGGATCCGGCTTTTGGGAATCGTTTTTTTGTTATCCGCTGCGCACCGTTTGTGCCTACGGTTCCCAACAGTGGTATCAGAGCCACTTCCTAAACCTACAAGTCCGGTTTATATGTTAGTTGGTTTAAATTAGGTTTATAAAAACATTGCTTTTATTCAGTTCGTTATTGAAATCAATTTTTTCGTAAACCTAGCAAACCGACGATCGGCGGTGGAACGACGGCAGTTAGCCGGACTGACCACCGGGCCGATCGCCGGCTGTCTCTCATCGGAAAAGAGCGCCGGTCGCGCCACAGTTGGTGGTCGCGGCACCGGCTGTACCTCCGCCGTGATCGAACACCGCACCACCGATTGTGGTGGCGGTGTTGGTTGCGGGTTAGCGCCGGCCGTGGCTGGAAGCATCGCGGACCAATCGCCGCACCACCGATTGTGGTGACGGCGTTGGTTGTGATGATTAATCGACGATAGTCACCGTGAACGACAGCCGCACCACCGATTGTGGTGGCGGTGTCGGTTGCGAATCAAGGGCCACACCACCGATTGTGGTGGTGGCGATTGATTGTTTTTAACGCCACCGAGTGGCGGCGGCAGCAGCTGTGGCTGTTGTCGTTTGATGGCCGACGATGGCGGCGTGGTTGTTCGCCGGAAAAACGAAGGCGGTGGTGGCAATTACCGCTGCCATCGCCAACGTTCTCGGATAACCACCAAATTCGATGGTGGTGTCGGGTTATTGATCACAGAAGCGGCGATGGTGGCCGATTGGTTGCCGTCGTCGCGGCGATGGTGGTGGTGTCAAGCCGCTGCCATCGTTGGATGGTGTTTAGCGGCGGCAACGGTGGCATAAGCTGCCGTTGTCGTCGCCGGCGATTAATTAGAGGGTGGCGGTGGCCGATAACCACCGCAATGGGGTATCAGCCACTGCCGGAAGTAATGGTGGCGATGGCGGTGGCGGCAGGATGCTGCTACCGCTGTCGTTTCTCTCACCTGGTGGCGACGATGGCCGCCGCTGCCATCATTAGTGGCGGTGGTGGGGTCTAGTTGCTCGACCACCGCACCGCGACTCCAAGCGGTGGCGGTGGCTGTCTGTTTTTCGAGTCGCCGGAAGCCGTCGATGGTGGTGGCAATTGTTGTCGTTGTCGTCGGAATTCCAACCGATGGCGACGATTGTGAACGGTGGTGGAGACACGGTTGTTGGTAGTGGCCGTATGCTGCTATCATCGATCGTGTGGATTCACGATCAATTGTTATCAGTTGGATGACGATACAGTCGTGTGGTTTTCCGTTTAGGCTTCGAATTTTAAGAATCAGATAGGTGTAAACCCTAGAGATTAATTTTTTATTAAATTAATTGTTTTAGTCAAAATAAAAATCTTTTAAGATTTTGTTGTGGATGTCATAGTCAAACCCTTTTGACCCGTATTTGTATTTTCTATATGTTTATTTTATTCATTGGTTACGGGAGGCCTGCGTGCCATTTACAACCCGGTTATATGTAATATTAATAGTAAATAAACCGAGAATTGAAGACGGAACCAAGGAGACAACCATGGAGCTTGGAGCCAGTGGGAGCGCCGAGAAGATCAAGTTTTATGTTGTCACCTAGGGATAAGACCGTTGTTTTGTGTTGGCTCACAAAACAACATAGTTTAAGGGTTTTTTTGACTTTGACATGGTTTTAATTGTATGGTTGTTTATATTTAATAGTTATATGAATTGTGTAGTTGTTTATTTACGTAATTGCTTTTTAAATTAAATATAAACGGTTTTTAAAATTAAATGTTTTAAAAAGAAAAATTGGATACAAATACAGTTTGTGTTTGGATCCAAGTTTTTGAAAACTGGCAATTTTAACCCTTATCAAAATCATAGATTAGTAAGTGCAACCCACTTTAGGGGCACCTCCGGTGTAAGGTACATAGGGCGTTGTAAGTGAACACACTATGAACGCCCGTGTTCAAACCGAAACTGGAGGGTGATAAAACTCTGCGAATTATCTCCGGGTGGTACCGGCCAGGGTTTGTCCAGGTCTCGGGTGGTGCAGTCTATTTTGGTAATTATTTATTCACCGGGTGGTACCGGGCCAAAATGCACTAGAGGGACTAAATATGCACGGATTAAATATCCGATGTCTCGACGATCTAGAAATCGTGTTTTCGAATTAAAATGCGATTGGTATAGTTTTTACCTACCATAGATCACATGAGTCGGTTTGACATGATCACATGCTTCCCGACACATGTGAAATATGGATTCTAGTCTAATAAATTTATTTTGAGGGTAATAATTTATTAGAAGATTTTAATAATTATAAACTAAGCTTGGAATTTTATTCTTTATTGTAGATGTCTTTTTCTGTAATCCCGTTGTATACCCCTGAGGAATCACTACGACTCATCAATGGAAAATGGAAACTTACAGGACAAAATTTTCCAGTTTGGAAAATGCACCTTGATAATATCTTGCGTGCACAGGGTAAGTTTTACGTTTTAGAAAACCTGTATCACGAACTAAGAGTAATTCTCCTGAAGAGGAATTTACTCAGTACTTTAAGTACATGACGGATGAATCGGATGTCATGTCAATTCTGATTTTCTCTATATCATCCGAGTTCGCGAATAGATTAAGAGATAAATCCTGCCACGAGGCCGTGAAAGATAAAGAAAGCCAGTTAGGTTTCTATAGACATACATGTAAGCTTCTGATCATGAAAGAGATACTTTCACTAAAGCTGAAAAAGGACCAGTCAGTTAAAGACCATCTTATGGAAATGAGGAGGCTCTTTAAATGCTTGACACGTTTGGGGTACAAGATGACTCAGGAAGAGTTAGTGTATCTAATGTGGTACTCGCTCCCGAAGGAGATATGTGACACAGCTAGTGCCTAAATGAAAGAACCAAAGACTGACGTGGCAGCACTACATGAGGACATTCTGGCCAGTCTAGAGCCGAAACCAGCACCTGCTGATCTCATGGATACTGATTGGATTGATGAGCTGGGGGATCTGAGTTGCCCAGAATGTGGTAGCAAGGATATTTGCGAGCGCTCGATGAATATCGACCAGATAGAGATCGGTTTACCCGATACTCCAGGTATCTTTATGATAGATTGCTTAATCACTTCTTATGAATCATGGGTAATTGATATAGGCAGTGGTAACCACATTTGTAATCATTTACAGGGATTCACTAGAAGAAAGACTTTGAGGAATGACCGTTCGAACCTACGAGTTGGCGAAGGCACTCCGCTGATAGATGAAGCTGTAGGATCTTATAGTCTTAGTTTACCCGCGGGTCTAGTTTTGGAACTGGATAATTGTTATTATATTCCAAACATGATTAAGAATGTTTTGTCTTTTGATTTGTTGGTAGACCAAGGTTTTTATTATAAATATGATTATAAAATGCTTTCTGTCTTTAAAAATAATATTTTCTATTTTAAGGCAACATCTGTGAATGGTCTATATACAGTAAATCTACAAGACAATAATAATGAAATCTATCATATAAGTAAACGATCCAAAGATATTGAGGATCAGACTTACCTCTGGCATTGTCGTTTGGGCCACATAAACAATAAACGCGTTGAACTACTCCTAAAAGGAGGTTTTCTTGGCACTTTCGATTATAAACCTTTTGATAATTGCGAGTCTTGTTTATCTGGCAAAATGACAAAGCAACCTTTCAACAAAGAAAATGAAAGGGCTACTGACTTGTTAGAAATAATTCACACAGATGTGTGTGGACCATTTAGTCATGTGGGAAGAGGAGGATACCGGTACTTCATTACCTTTACTGACGATTTCAGTAGGTATGGTTATGTCTACCTTATGAGACATAAATCTGAAAGGTTTGAAAGATTCAGAGAATTTCAAAATGAAGTACAGAATCAAGTTGGCAGAAAGATCAAGTTTTTACGGTCAGATCGCGGAGGCGAATATCTTAGTGATGAGTTTGACAATCATCTGATGGAATATGGGATTGTATCCCAACTCACACCTCCGTATACACCTCAGATGAATGGTGTGTCAGAAAGGAGAAATCGTACTTTACTTGACGTGGTACGATCGATGATGTGTCACTCTACGCTACCAATGTCATTCTGGGGACATGCGCTCGAAACAGCAGCACATATACTGAACAGAGCGCCAACAAAGTCAGTAGAAAAGACACCATACGAGCTATGGAAGGGTAAGAAACCCAATATATCTTTTCTAAGGATTTGGGGTTGTGAGGTTTACGTCAAACGACCTACCTCAGAAAAACTCAAGCCCAAATCCGACAAGTGTTTCTTCGTTGGATATCCCAGGACCACCGTGGGATATTACTTCTACAACCCTGAAGAAAACAAAGTTTTTGTTGTTCGAAATGGAAAATTTCTGGAAGAAAAGTTTCTCAGCTCTGGGAACACCAGAAAGGATGTAGATCTATAGGTAGTAGACGAAGAAAACACTACACCAATTGTTGAGCCAGAAATTCAACATGAAAATGTTGAACCTCAATCAGAACCGATTGAGGAAATGCAAACACAGGACCTTCGCAGATCCAGTAGGGTAAGACAAGAACCAGATAGGTATCTTGGGTTTCTAGTCTCTCAAGACAACGGAGACTTGAATGAACCAACATCCTATGGAGAAGCTGTGTCAGGCATTGAGTCTGAACAATGGCAAGAAGCCATGAAGGCCGAGATGCAGTCCATGTACGACAACCAAGTATGGGAGTTGACTAATTTACCCCAACACTGTAGAGCTGTTGGACGTAAATGGGTTTTCAAGAAGAAAACCGACATGGACGGGAATGTACACACTTTCAAGGCCAGACTGGTTGCAAAAGGAATCACGCAAACTCGTGGTATCGACTATGATGAAACCTTTTCGCCAGTGGCCATGTTAAAATCAATTAGGATTCTGATGGCCATTTCAGCGTATTTTAATTACGAGATCTGGCAAATGGACGTCAAGACAGCCTTTCTGAACGGAAAGTTAACAGAAGACGTTTATATGGAACAACCAGAGGGATTTATAGATCCTAAGAATCCTAATAAAGTGTGTAAACTGCTAAAATCCATTTATGGATTAAAGCAAGCATCTCGAAGCTGGAACTTACATTTTGATGTACGAATCAAAGAGTTTGGTTTCGCGAAAAGTGAGTTTGAGCCGTGTGTTTACACTAAGTTCAGTGGGAGCATAGTAACCTTCTTGGTCTTGTACGTAGATGACATTCTACTCATACGAAACGATGTACCAACTTTACAGAGTGTAAAGAGTTGGTTAAGCAAATGTTTCCAAATGAAAGACCTTGGAGAAGCCGCTTATATACTTGGCATAAAGATCTACAGAAACATATCTAAGCGACTTATCGGACTTAGTCAAAGTACGTACATTGATAAAATCCTGAAGAAATTCAGGATGGATGAATCCAAGAAAGGATTTATCCCGATGCAACATGGCATAGTGTTAAGTAAAACACAGTGTCCTGTTTCTAGTCAAGATCAGGACAAGATGAAATCGGTTCCATATGCATCAGCAATTGGATCGATTATGTATGCCATGTTATGTACTAGGCCCGATGTTGCTTACTCAGTAAGTGTTACGAGCAGATATCAACAGAATCCAGGAGAACCTCATTGGGTGGCTGTCAAGAACATTCTCAAGTACCTGAGAAGAACGAAAGATATGTTCTTGGTCTTTGGAGGATCTGAGGATGAAATTAGAGTCAACGGCTATTCTGACGCTAGTTTCCAGACCGACAGAGATGATTTTAGATCACAGTCAGGGTACGTTTTCACCCTAAACGGAGGCGCGATATCATGGAAGAGCTCGAAGCAGGATACGATTGAAGACTCAACTACAGAAGTGAGTACATTGCAACATCTGATGCTGCAAAAGAAGCTGTCTGGCTAAGGAATTTTCTGTCGGATCTCAGAGTGGTTGCCAGTGTCTCTAGACCGATCGATATATTCTGTGATAACTCGGGAGCCGTGGCGCAAGCAAAGGAACCTAGAGAGCATCACAAGTCAAGACACGTGCTCAGAAAATATCACCTTATCCGAGAGATCATTGGAAGAGGAGATGTGAGAATATGCAAGATTCCAACAGAAGAAAATGTCGCAGATCCGATGACAAAGCCACTATCAAGGGTGAAGCATAAGGCACATGCAAATTCCATTGGGATGCAGTACCTGGACGCCAGTAGCTAGTTTTAGTTTATTATTACTATAGTTTAATTTAGAACAATTCAATCATGTAAAGTTCTTAATGTAATAAATGGAGGTTTTAATTCATGATTGTTTTAAATTAACTATTTTTCGCATATTTAACATATCCATGATTTTACAAAGTTTTGTATGAAATCTAAATTTCCGTAGCCACTTATTGAAATGGGAATTTCAATAGGGAGTTTAACGCTATTATAAATACTTGATGATTTATTCGAAGTAGAGAATAAAAGCACAAGAGATGTGACCAAGTATTTATAGATACTCATCAGAGTGCTTGAGTATTGGAAGTGACCAGTATCAAGTCTGCTTCATGGAGCCCCAATCATAAGCATCGACTTGATAGGTTGTCCTTAGACCTGAGATATTTGGTTTCGGAATACGAGGACTACTATACTCTTAGCGCATTCTAACGCTGCACCGTAACAGGGTGGCTATACGGGACGTGACTAGATACAGCGGAAGCCGTGGATCCAAATGCAAATAGTCAAGAAGGAATTTGCACCTCTTTATTAAAAGAGAGATATTTCCGGGCCCCTTGACGATTAAGATTGGTAGAAAACGCGTGGCCACGCTCGGATAGAATAACAGGAGTTATTTAGTAATATCCGTTACTGCAGGCAATCTGAATCAGAGTCAAGAAATACTTGAATTCGAGAAATAAATCCTCCACTCCATGTCTCAGATTCATTTTAGAAATATCATGTGCAAAAGGAATGAACCTGTGTACAAATTCAAGCGTGAATTGTATCTCTGGATATAAGAGATCTTATAACCTGGTTAACCTAAGTGTCTGGCTAGGGACCTCCTTAGGCTAATGGTAGCAGTACAGTTACATGTCTGGCACAAGTGGGAGTCTGTTAGGATTATGTGCGAGACAGTAACAGTGTTAACCATGTCCAATGTTATAAGACACTAGTAGGTCACACCGCTGCACACCTAATTGAGAACTTTTTGTGTGTAAGAGATAATTAAGAAGAGAAAGAAATAAATACTAAGTTAATTATTTATCAAATTAATTAATTAATTAATTATGGAATTAATTAATAGAGATAATTATAAAGGGAATTATAATCAGATACAAACACTGCCTTATCTATATCTATAAATAAAGGCTTAAAGTGTTTTTACCAATAGATTTTTCCCATACAAAAAATTACTCTCTCTCTTAAACCGCCGTCCTCTCTCTCTCTTACACAACGACCGGAATTTTTTCCGATCAGTCACGGTGGTCTAGCAACCCTCTCGCGTGGTGTCAGTAGCGGTGTACCCCCTGCTCGCATTCCGGAGTTTATTCGCTTAAAGGTAAACTATCGAAAACACTCTCGATTGTATCTGTTAGGTTTAAGTTGGATCCGGCTTTTGGGAATCGTTTTTTTGTTATCCGCTGCGCACCGTTTGTGCCTACGGTTCCCAACAACGATAAGGAACAAGTTGTCACTTGCGGCCGAAATAAAGGGAAAATTGTGCACCGAGGGACAGGAGTTATTTAGACACACTCCATTTGGTCATTGGTTGGACTACAACAAAAAAGATCTTGGAGATTCGTTGCTTATCATCTTGTTCCTACAACATGAGGTTGTTGTGGATAACCCGGAGCCAGAGACATTGTATTATAAGATCGGGAAGCACCAACGTCGTTATGGTCGAGAGGAGTTCATGCTTGTGACGAGACTCCCTTTTGACATCCCACCGTCCCTTAACGATTCTGATAGGAATGCCTTTATTCATAGATTATTTCCACGGACCGTGCGAGATGCACGTAGGGGTCAACCCTTCCGTCTTCAGCTAGGAAAGTTAATGGAATTGTATGACGACATGAGAAACCTAGATGTTAAAGATAAGGTTCGTATATGTTCCCTTGTGATGGTGGAAAAGGTATTTATGGGCCACCAGAAGCATATGTTTATTGACTTGGTACTCTTGAATGCTGTGGAAGATTTGGATGTATGGAACGATTATCCATGGGGTTCTTACCTATGGAGTTGTACATACGACCACATGAACAATGCATATGGTAGACGGAAGGAAGGAGTAAAGGAACACATGACTATATATGGCTTTTTATACGCATTTGAGGTTGTTTATTCACCAATTAATCTACTACTTATTTAGTGTTTATTTTTCTTCGTTGCTAGGACTGACTATATATTTGTTTAAATATAGATTTGGATTCTGGAGATGTGGCCTAGCTCCCTAAATCATTTTAGGATTATTGACGCGCATCCTAGAGCTTTTCGCTGGGAGAAGAGGAAGAAGTTATTGACTAAAACAGATTGCGTACAGTGGTGTAATTATGCAAACGTATGTTTTTTTACCGAGCTTTGCAAGTGTAATTTACATAGGATATCTTACTAATTTATCCCGACGTTACTTGTTATTGATATATTAGGAAGGGTTTTACCCATGTGAAGGCCTTGTAGCGGATGAGTGGGAGCAGATGCAGTCCTGGTATATACGGAGCCAGCAGTGGTTTCAGAGTGCCGCAAGTAGGCGAGCGGCCAAGAGGCGGAGACGAGGCCCATCGGCAATAGTTGACGACCGTGACGATCCTATGGATGTAGACCAATACCATGATAAATGGGAGACGTTGGAGCAAGTAAAGAAGGATGTCGAGCAATCAAAGAAGGATCACATCGAAATGAAAAGAAGGGTGTCAAATTTAGAGGCACAGATGGCCACGATGCAGGTAAATGGTTATCTGTTGTTGTCTATTGTTGACGTTGTGCATTCATTTGTTAGGTGTCTGGACGACATTCGGTTTCCACGCCTCTCCATTTCTCGCAGCCGGAGACGGCCAGACGATCTTTTCATATGGGCGACGCATGGAGTGGGGGCATGAGTTCGTCGTCCCATTACACGCAGCCTGTGTACACGAGCAGCTATGGCGGCATGTTTGGGCCGTCATACGTTACACCTTCCTCCTACGGATTCGTAAGTCTTTCATTAGAAACAATTCTATGTTGTATCTATTATTATTTCACGTTTATACCTTGAATTTTATATTCTTTTGCAGGGACAGAGTTCGAGTTTTGGGATGGCTGGGTCTTCATCTTTTATGCCGACTTCGAACACACAAGCTGTAAGTCATATTGTAATCGTTTATTGACTTAATTATTGTAATCGTTTATTGACTGAATTATTGTAATCATTTAATTTTTTTGTGAGGTTTTCTACAACCTTGTTTACTAATTATGGCATATATTTTTTAGGGTTTCTCGAGTGATACAAGTAATTGGGACCCTAGCTGGAACTTCGCGTTCGAAGTAATTGCTGGTTCGGGCACAGCGTTTGGTAGTGGTATGTCCGGTCCATCAGGGACATCATACGGAGGTGGTCTTGACACTGTCACACCGCCTCCAATCACGAGGGAGGTACCCGACGATGGGTCCGAGGATGATTATGAGACTGAGTCCGAAATTGAGCCCGAAACTCATGTTCCGATGGTGGTGGATAAAACACCCCGGCCCCAACGGGAAAAGAAAAAAGGGCTAAAGAAAGGGCTAAAGCAAAGACCACCATGGACACAAGGGCTTTCAAATTTTTTACGTAGAGGGGGGAAAGAGAAAGAGAAAGAGAAAGGGAAAGAGAAAAAATAGACGTAATATTTTAAGAGTTGAAATGTATGTTTATCTTTGACATTTCGTAATATTTTGTTTATCTTTGAGACTTATTTATGTGTGTCTTCTATTTACCAATGTAACTTTTTGGCCTTTGACCACAATTATATTCATTGTACGATGTTTTATTACTTATGTATCTCTTTAATATTTATGTAACTCTTTAGTTTATTATTTGAGACATGAATGGTGGATGATTTATTTAATTGAAACAATGATAACAGAAAACTCGTACAAGACATTGAAAGTTAAAGACACTACTACAACAGAGTGAACTTCATGACACATATCACACCTACTCCACCTCAATATTATTTAGGTCAAGCTCTGAATTCCTTGACGTCAAAAGTAAGCTCTTGAGTTGGTGGATCTTTCACAAGAGTGGCCACCAACCAATAATCGGGGTCCATGTTGTACTTGTGTAGGATATTGTAAAAATCACCCTTCACGATAAGATGGTCAGAAGGAGATCCAGGTGATGCCTTAAATCCTACTTTTATGTCCATAGGATAGCTGATGCCTTCAACCCTTATCACACACTTATTTTGATTGTTCAAACCCCACCTTCTTACAAATTCGTATGGAATTTGCTGAAAAAATTAAAAGGAAATAAATTATGAAGTAATTATCTATATACTTATTTAACTGAAAAAATAAAACTTACCCAACGGCTAGTGTCCATTACAAATTCATCAAACTTAGTCATAAAGGTACGGTTAGTTGATGATGCCGATGATGCAGATAATGCCGATGATGCCGTTGCTGCCATTTTTTATACGTTACGAAGTGAAAAGGATAGAGGAAGTATTGAATAAGTATTTGATAGTTGTGTGTTTTGGGTTAATGAGATACCCCCAATTTATAAGCATTCAGAGTAAAAGCATTCAGAGTAGTCACATGGGTTAAAGCATAAGGCAGTTTACTACTTACAAGGTAAAAGCAAATGTCACACATTGAAAGCAATAAGATTAGTTCACTATTCAGTCACATGGGTTAATTGCAGAAGGCAGTGTACTACTTAGAACCATTAATGGTTGATAAAAGCATTCAGAGTAGTCACATGGGTTAAAGCAGAAGGCAATGTACTACTTACAAGGTAAAAGCAAATGTCACACATTGAAAGCAATAAGACTAGTTCACTATTCAGTCACATGGGTTAATTGCATGGCTTTTATCATTATTGTTGATGCCTTGTATGGTTGTAAAATATAAGTAATAATGTGATTCTATTAGAACACTATTTGATTCGAACACTATTGAAAGGGGGATGATTTCATTGAAATTAAAAGAAATAACAGCAAGTAAAAAGCAACCCTTGTTTGAAACATGAAAGGGGGGTCATTTAATTGAAAGCATGAATTACACAACTACACCAGAAAACTGGTACAAACATATCACACCTCCTCCACCTCAAAAATAACATCGTACAAACTCATCATCCAGTAGTAGGTCGATCTTGAACAAGCTTGAACTTCAACCAAGCGGCATCTTGTAGCTTGTGTTGGAGAAACATGAGATGAAACTCGCCGCACATGCAGAAACATCCATTTGGCATAAAAATCAGCTCCATAGGATGGCCCCATCTTCCAAACCTTATTACACACTTCTTGTGATTGTTCAAATTCCACATATTCATAAAGGGTAAAGGAATATGCTGAAAAGTTTTGCAGATTTAACAAACTATCAACATTGTAAATACAACATGAAATAAATTGAACTATAATGTGAAATAAGTTGAACTATGAAGTTGCAAAAAAAGCTTACCAAAATGCCAATCTCAGTTATTTCTCTTTCATTCTGAACTGTGAAGTAAAGGGGGTTAGTTGACGAAGAAGCCATTTGTAGTTTGCAGTAGGATGTATGAAAGAAAATTTCTCCAGTTGTGTGGTTTCGGTTAATGAGACACTTCCTATTTATAAGAAGGTGTAGCTTCTCAACAATTCTTGTGCACCGATAAAGCAATACTGAATTATTACTGAAGGATCACGTGAAGGATCAGACCATGAATCATCAAGTGTATTACAACCATTAATTGTTGATAAAAGCATTTAGAAGTAGTCACATGGGTTAATTGCAAATCCAGGTTAAAGATAAAAGCAATAGTGTACTACTTACAAGATAAAAGCAATAGTAGACTAGTACACTATTCAGTCACATGGGTTAAAGCATAAGGCAGTGTACTACTTATAAGATAAAAGCAAATGTCACACACTGAAAGCAATAAGACAAGTAAAATCATTGATATTTTTCGTCAGAGTAGTCACATGGGTTAAAGCATAAGGCAGTGTACTACTTACAACCATTAATTTGTGGTTGATAAAAGCAAATGTGAAGTAGTCACATGGGTTAATTGCAAAACACAGTCTACTACTTACAACACGGTAGTGGTTGATAAAAGCATTCAGAAGTAGTCACATGGGTTAACTGCAAATGACAGTCTACTACTTACAAGACGGTAGTGGTTGATAAAACCAAATGTCACACATTGAAAGCAATAGTAGACTAGTACACTATTCAGTCACATGGGTTAAAGCATAAGGCAGTGTACTACTTACAAGATAAAAGCAAATGTCACACATTGAAAGCAATAAGACAAGTAAAATCATTGATATTTTCCATCAGAGTAATCACATGGGTTAAAGCATGGCGGCTTCTTTCTCCACCCCTGCAACAAATCCTCACCCCCTTCTCTCATATTTATTTTTAAAAAATGATATGTATCTATATGTTACAATTTAGCCCCTTATACTTTCTTAATTAATTACTTTATTGTTGGACCCTTGTGTTGTGAAGAATCAGAAACCACTATCTTTATTATGCTTTATAGATTAATTCAGTTAATTTCCTTTAGTTGTGAACATTTCAGTTTCTGTATGCCCTTGTTTGAGGTTTGGAACCTCAAGGGCCTTTATTGTCATTTTGTGTAACCTTCTCTTACCTATAAAAGGTAAGAGATGTTTAGGGTTTTTATATGGAATTCATACATCATCTATTTTGGGCAAAACTCCATTGTTGCAAGTTCTTCAAGCTTTATATGATTTCAATCACACTTTCTTGATTTCCATCCATTTCTTTGTTCTTTCATTGTTATTTGGGACAACAATTGGTATCAGAGCCAACCTTGTTGATTCCTTGGTTTTTATTTTTTGGTTTTTGATAAGATTTCAAAAGGTTTTTAAGTTTTGGGTTTTTCAAAACTTTTGGATTTTCAATCCAAAAGGTGGTTTTAAAAGGGTAAAATTAAGTGTTAAGTGATTCCCCAATGATTTCTAAGCTTTTTCCTACAATTTGGGGGTCTAAACACTGATTTTTAAGAGGTTTTAAGCGTTTTTGGGAAATTTTTCGGAGCTTTCTGTGCAGGTTTTCCGCATCGGAAAACAAGAGCTGAATTTTCAGCTTAAATTTTCCGAGTCGGAAATTGCATCTTCTCCGAATCGGAGAACTCTCCTTTTCCGAATCGGAAAACACTGTTTTCCGAATCGGAGAACGAGTCTCTGACTTGGGGTCTTGCTCCTGAAAAGTCTCTCTTCCAAAATTTCCCTTTTTCCGAACCCTACCTTTCCGAATCGGAAAATTACCTTTTCCGAATCGGAAAAGGCTGTTTTCCGAATCCAACCATTTTGAGCCAAATCCGAATCGGAAAACATCTGTTTCCAAGTCGGATTTCGCCTCTTTGAGCTGAAACTCTTGTAGTTTTGTTTCTCAAATCCGACACTAAGCTTGCTTTCAAAACCCTTTACTTTTTCCAAGCTTTTTGTGTCCCGAGGCGCTCAAAATTCCCGTTTTTCAAAAACCTTTCTTCTGTTTTAAGCCAAGCGAATCGTACGAGGAGGTCTCATTTTTTTTGAAATGTCGAAGGAAATCCTTGGGATAGGTTCAGAAACTCGCCCTCCCGTCCTGGTGATGGGCGAGTACCAACAATGGAGACGCATGATGATTCACTTCCTCGACCTGCTTGATGAAAACCTGATGAAGTCCATTAGAGAAGGACCTATCCGACCGACCGTCACCGTCGCCGCCGTACCAAAGACCGATACTTGTCCCGAACTTCCGGCGTACGTGGTCGAGAAACCTGTTGAGATGTTCAATCCCGAACAAAGAGCCCGACATCTCATTGACAAGCGTGCACTGACCATCCTGATTATGGCTCTCCCAAACGATATGTACGCAAGAGTGGACAGTCTGACCAACGCACGAGACGTTTGGTTGGAAATTGAACAACAGATGCAGGGAGGTGACTTTGCTGTGGAGAGTCAGAAGGAAAGTGCCCTCAATGCTTACGAAGGCTTCAAAGCTAGGGAAAACGAATCCCTCATTGACTCGTATCAAAGATTGAACGCTTTCGTCAACGACTTGAGACGGCTCGGGGTTGAGAAGTCAAAGTATGAAGTAAACGTGAAATTCTTGAAGAATCTCAACCAAGAATGGCAAAACATGGCCATCAACATCCAGCTCAGCCGGAATCTGGGAACTTTGGGTCTACATGACCTGTTCAGTATGATGGTACAACACGAAGATTTCATCACCGGCGGACGCTCCAAGAGAGCAGTTGATCCTCTGGCATTGTCGGCCGTGCCCTTTGGAGGACCAAACACTGCTCCCGTCCAACCAATGCCATACAACAGCGTCTCTCCCCAGTACTATCCTGAAGAATACAGTCAAGAGTTCAACCCGAACTATGGCTCAAGCGTACAACATCCCGACGAACCGGTGATCATTTCCATCTCTGATGATGAACTCTTCCATGTGAATGAGTCCCTTGCCCTCATTTCACACAGCGTACAACGACTGAACGCAAATCGTGGATACAACCGTGGACGAGGATCCGGTTTTCCCAGTGGAGGAAGAATAGGGCAAGGTAGAGGAGGTCATTATCAACCTGAAAGGAGTCAGTACGGAAATCAAGGGAGAGGAAGCTATCAACAAGGGGGTATGCCAGCATACGATCAAGGAGGTTATAGGAGCAACCAGGGAAGGTTCAGAGAAGATCAAGGCAGATATAGAGATCAGCCGAGGAGAGACAACACTTATCTTGACTACCAAGGAGGTCAAGGTAGTCAAGGAGATTGGAGAGGACAAGTCTCAGACATCAACTACCGGAATAGCTTAAGGCAATACACTCCGGAATCTGGGTATATTGAACGTCAGGGATACGAGATTGGATATGGAGGAAGATATGAGAGTGGAAGGCTAGATCAAGGGCCAGGATACGGGTATGAGCAGCATAGGGGTGATCAAAGGCAAGATGAGAGAGTGAATCACGGGAAAGGCATCTACCAAGGAGGCGATTCCAGGGGAAACAGCTGTAAGCAGGTTCAAAGGGAAGATCAACCGATTCACAATGATCAAGGAATTCAACGGGCAAATCCTCCCCCAGGGTCCCATAACCCAAAACCCCACTCCTCAGCAAACCGCAAGTCCCACTACCACTTGTTACAAGTGTGGAAAGTTGGGACACTACGCTCGAGATTGCTCCGTAAAGTACAAGGATGCTGCGTACTTTGAGCGGAAGGCCTCACTGATGAGGAAGAAAGAAAAAGGGGTGGCCTTGATGGTAGATGAAGAGAACTGGGTATGTGAAGAGGAGAGTTCAGACGAGGAAGATCACTTGGTGCAAGGTCCCTGCTTGATGGCTGACTTTGAGGGATCAGAAGCCGTTGGACCAAGCACTTATCAGGACATAGATCCGTCTGAGGTATCCTCTATCCCTGATATAACTGACACTATGGCAATGTTGGAATCTAAAATTTGTGAATTGGAGAGATGTCTCCAAGCGGAGAGGACTCTCGTCACGAAATTTAGAATCGACAGTGCAATTTATAAAGACTCTCTCGAGGATTTGACCATAGTCTATAACCGTGAAACACTTGAGTCTGGAATTAGAGAGTCCAATTTAGCAAACAAACTTAGTTGTCTTCAAAAAGCCCATGAGGAACTTAACAGTAACCATGGGGAGCTCAACATTAAATTCCAGTTGCTTTCGGAAGAAAGAACTCGGTTGTTTTCTAAAATACAAGAGCTTGAGGTCAACAATTTTAAAAGAGGACAATCTGAACAGACTTTAAGTATCCTCACTCATCATGCCAAAAAGAATCCCTTTTACACAGCTAAACCCGGCCTAGGTCTGTCTGAAAACCACGTTTTAGAAAAAGCACCTTCTCATCTATACAACTTTGAGGATATGGCAGCCTCCAAGCCCAAACCTGCCATAGTGGGAGGACATGTGACCGAGGAATTTGTTAGGCAGACTGTCACATATACCGAAGTCATAAACGGTGAGACCATAACCACGACCATCAGTCCAACGAACAGTACCTCTAGCAGTCCACCCACTAGCCCTACTCCCAATAAACCAATCTTTGTTTCGGCTAGTGATCCAACCAACTCTAAACCCACCTGGGAAGGCATTAAGGCCAGAACCCCTAGAGTAGCAATGCCTCCCATCAACTACACAGACCTTAACTCAAGCTATGAAACTAGGGAAATGGAACTTTCAGAGGAGACCTTAGTTATCCCACCCGAGGATACTTCCGCAACTAAGTGTCCCGACCTAGTCAGGCTAGAAAAGGAGGTGTTTGCTCTTAGGTTAAAAGCCATGGATTTGGATGCTTGTCAACATCAGATCCTGAATCTGAAAATCATTGTGTCGGAGAAAGATTCCTTGGTTCGCAATCTGGAGAAAGACTTGCTTGAAGCAAATGACGAAAGAATTAGGCTTTCTTCAGAATGTGAGACCGCAACCTCAGCCTTCACTGATTTTCAAATCAAGGTTGCGGATCTTCAGGCTCGATACGTTATCCTAGATATCCACTTTGAAATTTTAAAAGAACTTGATCATGATGAACGGATAATGTATCGCCAATCTTTAACCAACCAACGGGTGTCTAACTCCATTTTAAAAAGGAAAGTGATGAATCTTGAAAATCTCTACTTTTCAAACTCAGTTGATGATAAGACTGCTCCAATCCTCAACCATCCAATAGTTGCTCCCCAACCAAAACCTGTCTTAGATACTGAGGACTATTACTCCATAATATCAGATGACGATGAACCCCCTAATTCACACCATAGGATAGCCGAACCCAAGACTGTCCAAGATCCAAATGTTGAATATGATATGAAGGTTTTTTTAGATGAGGATGATGATCCTTCAGGCTTTATTCCAAAGAAGCCAAAATCTGTTGTTGTCAAACCTGAGCAGTCTGCTGAGTCACGAGCTCCTATTTCTGAGAAAAGCAATCCAGAGGGTGGAAAATGTGTAGGTACTGACAAAGGCAAGTCAGTTAAGCCACACGCACCCAAAGGACTCCAGAAAAAGCATTCAAAGTCTAACGATGCTCGTAACTCAGTCAAACCCATTAAAAGTCTTGAATTTCAGTCAAGTTCCTTTGAAGTGGGTGAGACGTCTCAGTTACAACCAAAGCTACCTTTCAATTCCACTAAACCTAAATTTTCTAAAAAATCATCTTGAAAAGGTGGTAACTCCATTCCCACAAAACCGTCATCTAACTCACACCATGCTTATCATGCAGATGCGAGGAGGAAAGATGGTGGACCGAATGTGAAGCCACCAAGAAAGGATCATCATGGGAGGAACAACTCTTTTTCTGCTTTCCCTAAGAAACATAGTACTAGCCGTGCGGGTTTAGGCTATGTTCCACCTAGTGTAGGAAAGAATTTGAACATGTCTGTTAATTCTAATCGCAACTTGAACGATGCTTTTAATACTTTTCGCAATGACATGTGCTTTATGTTTGATAATTTCCTGCGTTATGGTGTGCCTAACTCTTTCTATGCTCCCAACTCTAATGTCAAATCCCGAAAGAGAAAGGGGAAGAAAAAGAGGAAAAGGAAAATCCTCCTCGTCAGTGAAGTCTCCTCAGCCTAAGGAGAAATCCGAAAAGGGGACTTCACCGACAGATTTATTTGTATCTAACCCACAGGAACCCATTTGGCAATGGGTCCCTAAACAAGCTTAATTGTCTTGCAGGTCAGTCATGTGTGGTACTTCGACTCCGGCGCTTATAGACACATGACTGGTCAGAGATCCTTCCTTTTCGACTATGTTGAAAGGTTCGAGGGATATGTTAAAACAGCCGACAAGACGCTTAGGCCAATGGTGGGTTATGGGAAAATTACGGATGGGAAATACATCATTAAAGATGTAAGGTATGTCGAGGGGTTAGGCTTCAACATGTTCAGCTCCAGCCAGTTCTGCGACAACGGATACTGGGTGAAGCAATTTCAATACGGGAGTAATGTGAATGATGAAGATAACAATGTCATTCTTAGTGCACGAAGGAATGGCAATCTTTACTCCACCGTCTTCCGTTCAATCCCTCAGACACACCCTCAGTTTGCAGCAATATCTGATCCAAGGAATGCAATCTGTCTGCTCGCAAAGGCTTCAAAGGAGGACAGTTGGTTATGGCATCGAAGACTCTGCCATCAGAATTTCAAAGACATGAACAAGCTGGTTTCGAAAAATCTAGTCAAGGGACTACCAGAAACTCGCCTTTCCAAGGATACACTGTGTCCTGCTTGTGAACAAGGAAAGATGACGAGAAGCTCTCATCCACCGAGGATGGATACTAGTAGCAAGAGTCCCCTTGACATGATTCACATGGATCTTTGTGGACCTACCAGAACCGAGAGCTTAGCCAGAAAGAAATACATGTTAGTTCTCGTTGATGAGTTCTCTAGGTTTACATGGGTTGAATTCCTGCGAGCCAAGTCTGACGCTGCCGATCGAATCATTGCCTTCATCAAGCGAATTCAAGTTCTCTTGGGTCGCCGAGTGAAGAAGTTGAGAAGTGACAACGGAACCGAGTTTCGCAATGCAAAGTTGCAATCCTTTCTTGAAGACGTGGGAATCTCTCACAACTTCTCAGCAGTGCGCACACCTCAGCAAAACGGGTAGTAGAAAGGAAGAACCGGACGTTGGTTGAAGCAGCGAGATCCATGATGGCTCATTCTGGAGCTCCTCAATCATTTTGGGCTGAGGCAGTATCAACAGCATGCTACACGCAGAATCGGACTCTAATCGTCAAGCGGACCGGTAAAACCGCCTACGAGATGATCGAACAGCGTAAGCCTAACATCGATTACTTTCGAGTCTTTGGATGTAAATGCTATGTTTTAAACGACCGGGATGATTTGGGAAAGTTTGAACCCAAGTCTGATGAGTCTATCTTCATCGGATACTCACATAACTCTAAGGCTTATAGGGTTTTCAACAAACGGACCCGAACCATCCTGGAAAGCTCAAATGTTGATTTTTCAGAAACCGAAACTTATTCTGTAGCTAGTTCAAGTAATGTAAATGCAGCCTTTCCTGAACTATTCACCGCACCACCGAGCACAGATTCTTCCACTAACTTTTCTGCTCTAGACTTCTTAGACCTCGCAGATTATGATCTACCCAACCTCACGGGTCCGATTATAGTTCCGGCTCATGCTGGTTCAACTTCTACTTTCATGACTTCCGATGCCTTCATCACTGAGCCATCTACAAGTACATCAACAAACTCAGTGTCTCAGGAATCTACTGCGGTTTCTCCCCCTGAAATCTCTTCATCTGCCTCACCGGAACCCTTCCAAGAGCCAACTCCTCAACCTGCTCTTGCTCCCATCCCAGAAGATGCTCCACTACCTTCACCTAGCTCAGCTCAAAGAACTTATGCTCAGGTAGTGTGTGAGCCCCGGTTGGAGGCATCACCGCAGCATAATCCGACGGCCGGATCGTCAAGTAGAAACCAGCAAGAGGTCTTTGCCGTGCAAGATGAGAACGACGCCACCAACAACCGACAGGCTTATGTCACTCACCCTCACACTCGCAGATGGACAAAAGATCATCCCCCTCCCAGATCATCGGGAGTCCCTCACAACCTGTAACCACTCGATCTGCAAAGCACACTGAAAATCTGATCCTATTCGGTGGGTTCTTGAGCGATTTTGAACCATCGGATGTTTGGCAAGCTCTCACCGATCCCGACTGGGTGATCGCCATGCAAGATGAGCTGGCCGAATTCGAGAGAAACAAAGTTTGGCGCTTGGTAGAACGACCATGGGGAAAGACTATCATCGGCCTCAAGTGGATACTCCGGAACAAAACCAACGAGAATAATCTCATCATCCGGAACAAAGCTCGCCTGGTCGCCAAGGGTTATCGCCAACAAGAGGGTATCGACTATGATGAGACGTACGCGCCAGTAGCCCGAATCGAAGCGATCCGAATCTTCCTTGCGTATGCTGCACACAAAAACATGACAGTCTATCAGATGGACGTCAAATGTGCCTTCTTGAATGGAGTTCTTCAAGAAGAAGTGTACGTAGAACAACCGGAAGGGTTCGTCGATTCTCGATTCCCGAATCACGTCTACATTTTGGACAAGGCGCTTTACGGTCTCAAGCAAGCTCCGAGGGCATGGTACGAAACACTCACTGACTACTTGCTAGGAGTTGGCTACAAGAAAGGTACAATTGATCCCACTCTGTTTCTCAAGAGGTCAGGTAAAGATTTAATTATCGTTCAGATATACGTGGATGACATCATCTTTGCATCTACGAAGCCTGAGATGTGCCAAGAGTTTGAGAACACCATGAAATCCCAATTCAAAATGAGCATGATGGGCGAGTTGACGTTCTTTTTAGGACTTCAAGTTCGACAACGCCCTGATGGCATTTTCATAAATCAAGCCAAATATGTTCAAGATCTTTTAAAACGATTTGATTTCGGTGGTTCAAACTCTGCGGCCACACCAATGCCCAGAAATTTTCAACTATCTGCAGATACTTCTGGTAAACCGGTTGACCAGAAAACCTATCGGGCAATCATTGGTTCCCTTTTATATCTCACGGCCAGTAGACCAGATATCGTCTTTTCCACGGGTGTCTGCGCTCGTTTTCAGTGTGACCCACGGGATTCACATCTGTCTGCTGTCAAGAGAATCCTTAGGTATCTGAAGGGCACACCGGATTTTGGCCTTTGGTACCCAAAGGATTCTGGTTTTGAACTAATTGCATATACAGACTCAGACCATGCTGGTTGTAAGCTAAACAGGAAAAGCACTTCTGGTGCCTGTCAATTTCTCGGGGACAAGTTGGTCAGTTGGTCATCCCGGAAGCAGAATTGCGTCTCCCTATCCACCGCGGAGGCAGAATATGTAGCCGCCGCCTGCTGCTGCTCGCAAGTTCTGTGGATGAAAACCCAACTAGCTGACTTTGGATACACCATGCATCGAATTCCCATCTACTGCGACTCCAAAAGTGCGATTCAGATCACGGCAAATCCGGTTCAACATTCTCGGACGAAGCATATCGACATTCGATATCATTTCATCAAAGATCACGTCGAGAAAGGTAATATTGAACTATACTTTGTTGAGAGTGACTATCAGCTTGCTGATTTGTTCACCAAGCCGTTTGACGAGAAGCGTCACTTTTTCCTCCTAAGCAAGTTAGGAATGCTAGACCTCCCAGCCTGAGGTCTAGGGGGAGTCGGGAGTTCTCATAGTGTATGCCTGTGTGTAGGGGGAGTCTGTAGGAACTCTGTAGATATTGCATGAATCGAGGGGGAGTACTAAGTCCTGTATTTAATGTTTGGTGTGCTCACTAACATTCTCGGATCCACATCACCTTGGATACCACTCTTATATTCTATTTTGTAGGTGTGGATCCTCACTACGACTTCTGGTTACTTCAGATCAGAACTCGCGCAAAACCTTGTCGAGACGTACCAGGTAAGTCTCGTTTCTCGGGAGTCGAGCGCTGAACTTGTAAATTTTTGTGAACTTGAAAGTTCAGGGGGCGGTAGAGTACATGTCTTGAACCTACAAGTTCGGGGACTAACTTTGCCACTTTATGGTTTCTGAAAGTTCGGGGACTCGTTTTGCAAATCTTGTGAAACTCATAGTCCAGGGTCTGTTTTGAAACTTTCTGAAAATACAAGTTCAGGGACTTGTTTGTAAGTTTCCCCAAACTTCAAGTCCAAGGGTGGTTTTTGCCAAATGGTGAAAGTCGGGTTAAGAGAGCCAAAAGGAGAGCCAAACACAGTGTTTTTAACCCAAACACAGTGTTTTTAACCCAAACACAGTGTAAGTCAGTAAAAATATAAATACCGGATTTCAAGATTAACTTTTCACAAATTTCAAATTTTCATCTTTTTCTCTCTGGATTCTCACCCGAACCCACTTCGCGCTCGATTTCGATTCTCGTTCGTTTGTGCTCCGATCGTCGATCTTTTTACATATTCGGATTCCTGGTAAGTAAACGATCAACCCTTATATAGTTATAACATCGATATCTTCTGTTTTAAGGCCTGGATCAAAGCCTAAAGTTTTAAAACTTACCCGAAACCCAAACTTCTTGGAATGGGATTTCGGGGTGTTATTTCGATCCCATTATGCTTCTAAACTTGTTATTTATCATTCTAGATCTTTCGTAGATAGTTTAGAGTACAAAATCAGTAGTTTCTGGACGGTTTTTGAGCCTGGAATGCGAAACGGTTTCGGTTTTCCGACTCGGAAAACTTGAGTGTTCAAGTTTTCCGAATCGGAAAACTTGAACATTCAAGTTTTCCGCATTCAAGGACGATGACTGTTCTTGGTATTTTCCGATTCGGAAAACCAGATAAATCCGAATCGGATTATCAGGTTTTCCGAATCCGTCTTGGTCTCCATTTTTAAGTGTATCTTTTCCGACTCGGAAAACATGGAACTACCCTTATGGGTTTCCAAGGTTTTCCGACTCGTTTGAGAGACCAAGTCTTGCCATTTTTTTTCTTCTAAGTGTTGAGACATTTTCCGAATCGGAAAACTATGTTTTCCGAATCGGAAAACCTACGTGTTTCTATCTCAAATTTTTCTAAGTGTAGGAGTTTCCCGATTCGGAAAATCACCTTTTCCGAATCGGAAAACTTGTATTGTGTGGTATTTTTCCTAAGTGTTGAGTTTTCCGAATCGGAAAACACTCTTTTCCGAATCGGAAAACTCCCCTCGTATAGTTTGCTCGTTTTCCGACTCGGAAAATACGAAAAACTCATTATTGGGTTTTCGAGGTTTTCCGACTCGCGCTTAGTCGAGGGTATAGTCTTTTCACGTTGCATTATTTCTAACACTTAATGTCTTGCAGAAATGGCTGATCAACAACCTATTGCTCCTACTTCACCTGTCGCCAATGCTGCTGATCTCGCTCTCATCAACCCGACTGAAATCCGCGAGATCCATCAGAACAACCAGTTCGTCGACCTGGCGAACTTCACAGTCCAAGACGATGTGGTCCTCGAGATACTCCGAGCTCATCCACTTGCATACGCAATGCAAGCCACTGCTGACATCCCGATGATCTATCTGCAGCAGTTCTGGAACACTTCACGTGTCGAGAACCGAGACGGGGTGCCAACTATCATCGGCCGGGTGGACCACACTGACCTGGTCCTCACTATGGAGGATCTTCGCAGAATCCTTCGTCTGCCAGCTGCAACTCCGGAGGCCCCGTTTGACCCTCTCGTGTCTGGACCTGAGCTCTTCAGCGAAGTGCTCGCCCTCGGGGTCCACTACACCGAAAACAACAGGCCGAAGGGAATCTCTCAGATCACTCAGGGAATGCTGCCCCCGATCTGGTACTCTTTCTTCAACATCCTCAATCGCACGCTCTCTTCCAAGACTCACGGCGTGGACAAGGCATCCACCCAGTTCTGGCACATCATCCATGCGGTCGCCTACGGGAGGCGGATCGATTTTGCTCAACAACTTTGGGCAGACATCCTCAATGACGTCAGAGCTGGGCCAGCACGTGCGAAACACACATCCATCCCTTGGATGCGCTTCTTCAGTCTGATCATCCGAGATCACATGACTCAGAACCGTGCTGTCCGACGCAGATCAAGCCATCTCCGCTTCGAAAGCCAGCAGATCGGCCGAGCCAACAAGAAGAATCTGAGGCCTGGTCAGGTAGAAATGCACATTCCGGCAAACGTGCTCAACATGGCAGACCGTAGGTCAATGAGTGTTAGGATGTACCGCATCTCCATAGGCTTAGAAGACACGTCTACGGACTCCTCAGAGCCGAGGAGCCCTGCCCAAGACGTGCAACCCGTCTTACCTAGAAGCCGTACCTCTGGTACGGCGGGCCAGAGCTCCAGTGGGGAGCTTCTGGCTCGGGAGTGATGAGAGTTGACGTTGGGAGGAGAGGGTAGAATAGTTGGTACGTCTGCCACTCCGCACACTTCTCGAGCCGGTGCATATCAGACAATGATCCAGAACCGAGCCACTCGTGCCCGCACTCCTACTGTTGTGGAGGAAACTTCTGATGCCATCCGCACACGCGAGTTCACAAGTCATTTCCGGGTGAAGCAGTACATGGGCGTCCTTCAGCAGTCCCCGATCCATTCGTCATCGGAAGAGCGCAGATCGCCGACACCGCCGCAACAACCTATTGGGGAGGACGTGGAAGCTTCCCCACAAGAACAAGCACACGTCTCTCCACCATCACTTTCAGCGGCCGTCACTACTCAAGCAGCAGAACCATCCGGCGATCCTTCCGGCAATGACTCCGACGGTCACGAGTCCTCCGAGCACACTCCTTCGGACCGTCGTGAGCCCGATGACGAGGCAACTGATTCAGAACAAGTGGACTACGGATCCGACTCCGAGTTCCAGCTTTCAGAACCACCGAAGGGCGGGAAGGCCCAAGTGGTAGATTTGGATGAAGCCACCTCTTCCTTCAATGACGACCGAATCTCCGGCGATCCAGTACTTGCCGAGGATCTAGCGTCAGACGATCGGACCGTCAGTCGTGAGGCAGAAGGTGAGGCCGAGGTTGCTACCGGCTGGGGAAGAAATGACAGCGAAGAAGAAGAGAGAGAGAGGGGAGAAAAGGAGAGAGAGAGCAGAGACAAAGAGACCGAAGACGTTGAGGTCCAGTTAGGCGAGCCTTGGGCTCAATTAGAGGAGGCGGACGCAGAAGTAGAGCCGCACAGGTTAGAATCGGCAGTTCCTCATTCCTTGAGTCCATCCACCACAGAGGCAACCCACACTGAGACTGGGCACCCTACGGTGTCTGGTCAAGACGCTAGCCGCCAACTAGCGCATTTGCACACCCCAACCGACCACTCGACCATCTCTCAACAGATGGTCGTTTCATCTTCACACGGGGAATTAGCTCAACTTCCACCAACCACTCACTTGGAGTCTGTTGGTGTTGAAATGAAGAGGAACCGCCCCACCTCTCGACGTCTTTCCGTGCACCAGTAGTCCTAGAGCCCGTTACTGAGACCTTTAGGGTCATTCATTTGGATAGGACACTTTTGGATGCATCATCTGCCCGCCCAAGTGGCGAGGCCGGAACGGGGAGAGTTGGCGCGTCGAGTGACGCCCTTCGAGGATCCACCGGAATCCCCGACACCGTCAACATTATACCAGCGGTGACATCGGGCCGAGAGAGCACCTCGGTAGGACTCTACTCGTCAACTGGAGCCCAAGTGGCACCAGGTTTAGCACTTCCGGGACCGGGTCCGACAGACTCGAGCAAAGTCTATAAAGATGCTCACGCAACATCGGGGCTTCTGAGCCTGACGGATTCTGGTGGAATCCCTAAAACCACCACAGTAACAACGGGACTTGTGAGTCCGACGGATTCGGACGACATCCTAAAAGTCGTCCAAAGCAGGTTACTAGCGGTGGAGGAAGCCAACCGGGCTCGCGATGCACGGGTCGAGGCACTTGAGAAAGCCTTGGCCGAGACGGAGAGGAAACGACTGGCCGATCTTGAGGCGTCACGCAAGCTTCAAGAAGACCGGGATGCGGAGCTCTACGAGCTCAAACGAAAGATCAAGGGCAAACACTCTGAGGCTGCCCCATCTACTGAAGCTCCCATTCCCAGGCCATCAGAAGACGTTCTCAGGCTTGCCCCTCCGACTTCGGGCGACCTTCCTCCGATCCCAGGCTACGTCACTGAGGTGGAACACTTGATGATGATCACTTCCTACACCACTCAGAACGACCGCCTGTCTGCCCAGGTCAGAGAACAAGAGGCCTAGATCGAGCTACTCCAGCAAAGGATTCGAGAACTGGAGGCCGTGTGTCGGTCCCAGGCTCAGCCTTCGAAGAGGAGGCATGATGACACTGATGACTCCGCACCAGGTCCTCATGAGGGGGAGGTACAAGCTGCAAAAAGGCTTCGCACCGACCTCCAACCTGGTTCCGGCTCCGGTTCGACAGCTCCAGGTTCCTCAACCGCCCCCTCAAGTGCTCCCACAGACTCCGATGCCGCCGAAGCTCCCTATGTCGACTCTGAGACAGAAGACATTCCGGACATGGGGAGTTGGCGATATGAGCGGATCCCGGAAGGGGAGTCAGTACAGTTCCCCCAGATGACGGACACGGCCCAGATTGATGCCGTTCTCCCAGAAGCAGCACCGACGGATCCCTCAGAGTTCCAGATTCCGGAAGCAGCCCGGAAGATCTTGAGGTCGCTTGCTCAGAGTCTCAGGATATATCAGAAGGGAGACGACATTGTCCGGGATTCTGACTACTCCAACCTCTCCGCGGCATTTGTGTTCCCCACACCAGACGCTCCACGAACCGTCCACTCTACTGATCCAGAAACCGCTGCTCCTACCGTCATCCAGCTCAACTGGAACCACTCCATCATCTTCCGTCCATTCCTTGAGGAATCGTTCACCCGCATCTACCAACAAGAGAAGCTGCACGCCTGGTCCCGAAAGGTCTACTTCGGGATCTCTCACATCAAGACCAAGAGACGAAGGACAGCGTACGTGCATCAGCGAATGTGCAACTGGGCCACTCATGGACGCCAGAGGATCAGACGTCGCTTTATCAAGGTAACTGCTATGCGCCCCTACAGACATGGCCATCAGTTATTCCTTGAGTATGATGTCCGCATGTACGGCACCGGTGTTCCTCGAGGTGAATTGCAGAACTGGACCTTCACGGAAGCTGATTTAGATCGGGTGCATCTGGAAGACCTTCTCACGATCATCAAGTACCTCCAAGGACCGATTCTCCGACCAGAGCACTACAGAGACGGCACAGAGATACTGAAGAAATACGTCCGTCACGCAATCTCTCTCGCGAGAGTGACGGACTACCAGCTTGCCATCGAAAGCCGCCAGCCGAAGGTCAACCTGCTTAGACCAAACCTGCTCGTTCCTGGTATCGATGCCTACATTCCGTACATGCCAACCAGGATACCTGAGCATGGGGTTCTTTACATCACACAGAAGAAGAGGGAGCGCAGGTTTATGAGATTCGGCGAGCTCTCCAAGTTCTGCGATGGAACCCTTCTTTATGTCTACAATGGCATGCAGAGCAGACTACTGGCGGATCAAGTACCGAGTCGGAGAATCATAGACGGAAAAGGAAAGCTGCTGGAGGCAATGAGATTGATCGAGAGGAAGCTCAAGGAACGGTTGATGTACAGACGGGCAGAGGCTGCAATGCAGATGAGAGCGCGGATAATCGGCGAGTAGGAAGAATACCTGCAGATGTCCAAGTGGGAGCCAGCACTGGAGCTTCCACCACCTTTCTGATATCTTCACAAAGGGGGAGATTGTTGGACCCTTGTGTTGTAAAGAATCAGAAACCACTATCTTTATTATGCTTTCTAGATTAATTCAGTTAATTTCCTTTAGTTGTGAACATTTCAGTTTCTGTATGCCCTTGTTTGAGGTTTGGAACCTCAAGGGCCTTTATTGTCATTTTGTGTAACCTTCTCTTACCTATAAAAGGTAAGAGATGTTTAGGGTTTTTATATGGAATTCATACATCATCTATTTTGGGCAAAACTCCATTGTTGCAAGTTCTTCAAGCTTTATATGATTTCAATCACACTTTCTTGATTTCCATCCATTTCTTTGTTCTTTCATTGTTATTTGGGACAACATTTATACCTTGTAGTTTAATAGTTTTCATTTTACTTTTTATTAATATTAACACATATAATTATATATTAGCTAATAAATCTATATATAAATTAAATTATAGTAAACAATTTAGATTAAATAAATCATACTTATAATATTGTTTTTCTCGTATGATTTTTTAATTAAATTATCCCGTGTATTACACGAGATAAAACCTAGTATAATTATATATTAGCTAAAACGCGTTAAAAATTACATTTTAATTTTATCAAGTTACACCAATATAACCATCTTGTCGATATCTTCGAAATTTGGATTCAGTTATATATAAGCCGCTATAACGTATTGGTTTTTTTTATTATTAATTATTATTATTATTTATTAAAAAAGAAAAAACAACTTTTAAGTTTTTTAACATAAAGCTAATATTTTTAACAAGCTATATCATTATAGTCGTCTCGTAAATCTTTTAACATAATCACGAGTTTGTCTCGTCAATACCTACGATACTCCAACAAATTCCAACTTTGGTTATTCACTCAAATCCATATAATCTTGATTACAAGTACTCTCTATATATTCTTCGTACTCATCGAATCTTCGTTGGTATGGACGCTACGATTATAATGGTGTAATTTATTAAAATTAAAATGTATTTTTAAACATATTTTAGTTAATATATAATTATATGTGTTAATATATTTAAAACATAAAATGAAGTATAGAAACTAAAAGGTATAAAGTAATTAATTATAGGGGTTTAGGGGAATAAAATGTAAATTATATATATTGTATGTATGTTCGTGAGTGTAAAAAGAGATGTGAGGAGATGTGAGAAAGGGAATAAGGGGGTGGGAAATGTTGGAAAAGGTTTAGGAGGTCTGAATAGTAACCCCCTAAAGCATAAGGCAGTGTACTACTTACAACCATTAATTTGTGGTTGATAAAAGCAAATGTGAAGTAGTCACATAGGTTGATTGCAAAACACAGTCTACTACTTACAACACAGTAGTGGTTGATAAAAGCATTCAGAAGTAGTCACATGGGTTAATTGCAAATGACAGTCTACTACTTACAAGACGGTAGTGGTTGATAAAAGCAAATGTCACACATTGAAAGCAATAGTAGACTAGTATACTATTCAGTCACATGGGTTAACGCATAAGGCAGAGTAGTATTCGTGATATCTTCACAACTTAATTACTAAGTCTATAAATTGAAGCCACACTTCAACTATAAACTCAAACTCAAACTTAAATCGTTATCTTACTTCATTTATATCTTCAGTTTCTCATTTTCATCTTCCTTGCTTCTTTTATCTCATGCTTCATTCATAAAGATAAATTTTTCTTTTTCTACTTCAAAATGAGTTGTGCTGTCGAAAAAGTTAAACTAATCCTTCGTTCCAATGGTGAATGGGTCAAAGTAAACGATGGATGGGATTATGTTTGTAATGCTGAAACGGTTGAGCACTATGTAAAGTTATTTTCAAACTGTACGTATCAACACTTGCTTGATTATGCAGAAAAGAAATGTGAAATCGATACTTCAGTTGGTGAACTGAAGTTAGTCTACAAGCACGATTGTCAATTGATAATGTTAACCAACGATGAAAATGTTAGTGGGTTCATGGAATTTTGTAACGTCCCAAAACCGCGACCTGATTTTTGCTTGCTATTTTTATTTTTTAGTGATGTGGTAATTATTGAGTATCTACGAAAGACTACCTTTTGGACCTAGTTGTGTGTGGGCCCAAGATTAAATGGAGCCCAAGTCTTTAACCTAAAAGCCTTATATGTTTTATTAGCCTCATAAAACCCTAGTTGACTTTCTTGGAGAGGAAGGTAGAGAAAAGAGAGAGAGTGAAAGAGAAGTCACCGGAGATTGTGAGGTCGCCGGAGGGAGAGGTCGCCGGTAAGAGATCGGAGTTTTTCGTTGCAAGGTAAGGGTTTTAACCCCATCTCTGTTTTTCATGTTGTTAAAGAGTTGAACAATGGTTTTTTTGTGTTGTTATGCGAGTGCTTTCCGTCGAGCGGGGGCGGCTGGTGACAACGGCTACTATGGCAGCGGCGCGGTCAACCGGTGCAGGGAGGAGTGGCGGCCGCGGATGCTCCGGCGGTGGCTGGTAGAGGCAGAGGCACGCGAACCGCGGTCGACAGTCTTGGCTGTCGATGCGGCGGCTTGGTTGTGCCGCGGCGGCAATAACCGTCGTGGTTGGGTGGTCTGGTCACCGGCTTTGGCCGGTGACGTGAAGATAGCCGCCGCTGTGGTCGTTTTCCACGCCGGCGACGTGCGTCGGTGGTTGTGGGTTGGGTACCGCTGGCGATAGCCGGGTGGTGATGGTTGTTGTCGCGGCACACAGCGGCGTCGCTGCTGTGGTTGTTTTCCACGCCACTACAGGCGACGGTGGTGGTGTACACCGGCCATGGCCGGCGACGCCGTGGTAGGCGGTGGTCCCCGGCGTGGGCCTGCCGTGTTGAGGCTGCGGTGCGGCGGTGGTAGCAGCCCCGCTGCTGCTGCCATCGTTGTGCGGCGATATGGCGGTGTTGGTGGATCTCGTCGCCGCTGCCGTCGTGGTGGCTTCCGGCGGTGGTGGCTCGGCGGCGGCAGAATGCCACGGTGGTTGTCCTGCAGCGGTGTGGTGGTCAGCCGGTTGTAGTCCGGTTTTGTTTAGCGGGACGAGTCGGGTCGCGGTAAACCCATGTTAGACCCGTTCGTTTCCCCGCGCTTAGGTTTTGTTTATTTTTTCCAGGCCATGTTAGGGTTCGGTCGGGTTAGCTTTGGGACCATTGAGTCAGCTGGTTCTTTGAGATTGTTGGGTAAAATTGTAATATTTATGTATGTTAATATTGTCGGATTTGCCGTAGAGATACGCGTTTCTTTGTGTTTATTTGGTTGCACAAATCAGGTGAGTTTCAGTATGTGTAAATTATGGTATTGTGTGACCATGTATACATTATAGCGTGGTATAGGGATCCACATGCCCTTGGTGAGTTGTGGGGGCCGACCCGTGTCCTAACTGACGGGAGAAAGGGAATCCAGATGCCCATGGTGAGGTGAGTTGTGGTGGCCGACCCGTGTCCAAACTGACGGGAGTTTTATGACCTCATGAGAGTCGATTATTGATGTGTTTGTTGATGTGACGATATGCTTTATGTGATTGTGTGGGATACCTATTTCGGTATGTGTGTTATGCGGTGTTATGGTTTATATGTAGTGCTAGCTCACTAAGCCTGTGGCTTACCCTTTAGTTGTTTCCCTTTTTTCCAGGTTCGGGATCAGGAGTGGACAAGGCAAGACCCCGCTTTGAGGCTGGCTGCGAGGATGGTTCCGACAAGAGATTTGGACATTTTTCTTTATTTGCACTTAATTAATTGTAATAAATATTTGATATGGGGTAACTGTAATAAATTTATTTAACGGAACATAAATGTTATTTGAAATGATAAAAATTTGGATTTATTATTTTAAAATTTTTAGTTACTTTCATTTTCGAAATACTGGTGTTACAACTTTGCCTCCAACTCAACTAAGCCGCCTACACTGTTTGTTTACATCGATTATTCGATGTGTAGTGATGGTGATGGTGGTGGTAGTTCGAACCCTACAACCCAAGAAGGTGATGGTAATCAGTCGCAAATGCAACAGTCCAACATTAATCCCAGCTGCAATCATGATCATACATACGGTCTTAATGACTCTTATCCCGACTTCGTTCCTGAGACGCAACAACCACATGAAGGAGAAGGACAAGACGATGACGATGACGATGACGACAGCATCAACATACGCGAAGGCGTAAAGGATTATTTTGATGCGCCGATTTTTCTTCCAACCCCGGAGCTCCCCATTCCGACCAACCAAGTACTATCATATAATCGTAGTCAAATGGTAACCATAGGTCAAATTTTTGAAACGAAAGATCAAATGATTGTAGATCCCGGAATCAAGTGTCTACAAGAGGGGTTTGAGCATCGGACGCATAGGTCTACCAAAGACAGATACGAGGTCTTATGCGTTAACGATGGTTGTTAGTGGCGTTTTACTGCGAGGGCCTTGGGGGATAAGGGCATGTTTCATGTACGAAAGTTTCTTGACGTACACACTTGTTCGAGAACCCAACTGAACTCCAAGAACCGACATGCAAACAAAAAGGTGTTGGGTTACCTAATGAAAAGCAAATTTCTAAAATCCGGCAGAACATATCGGCCACAAGACATTGTGGATGATGTTAACGAAAAGTTCGGGTTAAACATCAGGTATGCTACTGGATGGCGTGCTAGATGGAATGCCCTGTCGTTAATCAGAGGCAGCCCTTCGGAGTCGTTCACCCGACTTCCTACCTATTTGTATAACTTGGAGCTTACAAATCCAGGTACAAGAACTGCAATAAAGGCATACCCTAGCGGCCGTTTTGAAGAATGTTTCGTCTCCCTTGGTGTAGCGGTACGTATATAAATACCATGTCTGGTACATGCAGTGTAAATTCTAAAAATGTACATGTCTAGTCCATCAATTTTATAAAGTACTAATGCTGACACCTTACTTTTATGCAGATCGATACATTCTTGCAAAACTTACGGCGTGTCCTTATCATAGACGCTGCTCACTTGAAGGGCCCTTATTTGGGTACTATGTTCTTGGTTGTTGCCATGGACTGAAACAACAACATAGTGCCCATTGCTTTTGGAGTAGGTAGGTCCAAGACAGCGGATGAGTGGACTTGGTTTTTGAGAATGCTAAAACAATGCATCGGTGAGCCAGAAGGGTTGGTGTTTATGTCAGATAGGGTTGCTTCTACCGCTATCACCGCAATTTTCCCAAGTGCACATCATGCTTTATGTTGTCGCCATTTGGTCATGAACGTGAGATCCAGAGACCAACGGATCAAAATCTTTAAGACCCCCTACTGGAAGGCATGCAAGGCCTACACAACGCATGTATTTGACCGCATGATGAATGTTCTTCGAATAGCCGTACCTGCCGGTGCTCAATTGATGGAGGAGGTTGGGGTGGATAGATGGTCAAGGGCCCATTTTCCAGGAATTCGGTACAATTTCATGACCTCCAACAGTGTTGAGTCGATAAACGCTATGTCCAGGTTTGCACATAGATTACCTATCGTTGGACTTATCGAGTACTTTAGAGCATTCCAACAAAAGTGGTACTGTTGGGAACCGATGAACCAAACAACGCAGCGGAAAAACTAAATTCGATTCCCAATTGAGGATCCAATCCTAAACGTTACAGACACAATAAAGTGGGTTATGGAGTGTTTACCTTTGCGGAAAAATCTCCGGAACGCGAATGGGGAGTACACCGCTACTGGCACCACCTCGAGACTGGCTGCTAGACCGCCGTGGACTGAACAGAAAAACGATTCTGGTCGGGATTTGTGTGTGGCCAACGGCGGCAATAGGAGAGAGAGAGAGAGAGAGAGAGAGAGAGAGAGAGAGAGAGAGAGAGAGCTTTCTTTTTGAAAAAGTTATTCAATTGTTATCTATATTGATTAGATTAAGCCTTTATTTATAAACTTAAATAAGGCAATAATTGTAACCAATTAAAACTCCTTATAATTATCTTTAATCAAACTGATTAATTAATAATTATATTCAATAAATAATTTAACTAATTACTTATTTTTCTCTCTTTTAATAATTAATAATCAATTAATTATTTTCTCCCACACACACAGTCCAAATGATCTCTAATCGGGTGTGTAGCAGTGTGACCCACTAGTGTCTTATAACATTGGACACGGTAATCTCCGTTACTGTCTTGCACATAATCCTAACAGACTCCCACTTGTGCCAGACATGTAATTGTACTGTTACCATTAGCCTAAGGAGGTCCCTAGCCAGACACTTAGGTTAACCAGGTTATAAGATCTCTTATATCCAGAGATACAATTTACGCTTGAATTTGTACACAGGTTCATTCCTTTTGCACACGATATTTCTAAAATGAATTTGAGACATGGAGTGGAGGATTCATTTCTCGAATTCAAGTATTTCTTGACTCTGATTTCGATTGCCTGCAGTAACGGATATTACTAAATAACACCTGATTTTCTATCCGAGTGTGGCCACGCGTTTTCTGCCAATCTTAATCGTCAAGGGGCCCGGAAATATCTCTCTTTTAGTAAAGAGGTGTAAATCCCTTCTTGACTACTTGCATTTGGATCCACGGCTTCCACTGTATCTAGTCACGTCCCGTATGGCCGCCCTGTTACGGTGCAGCGTTAGGACGTGCCAAGAGTACAGTAGTCCTCATGTTCCCAAACCAAGTATCTCAGGTCTCAGGACAACCTATCATCAAGTCGATGCTTATGACTGAGGCTCCATGAAGCAGACTTGAAACTGGTCACTTCCAATACTCAAACACTCTGAAGAGTATCTATAAATACTTGGTCACATCACTTGTGCTTTTACTCCTTACATTGAATAAATCATCAAGTATTTATAATAGCGTTAAATTCCCTATTAAGATTCCCATCTTAATAAGTGGCTACGGAAGTTTTAGATTTCATACAAAACTTTGTAAAATCATGGATATATTAAGTATGCAAAAAATAGTTAATTTTAAAACAATCATGAATTAAAACCTCCATTTATTTCCATCACACTGTGAAATAAAACTTTACATGTTTGAATTGTTCAAAATTAAACTATAGTAATAATTAATAAACTAAAACTAGCTACTGGCGTCCAGGTACTGCATCCCAATGGAACTTGCATGTGCCTCATGCTTCACCCTTGCTAGTGGCTTTGTCAGCGGATCTGCGACATTTTCTTCTGTTGGAATCTTGCATATTCTTACATCTCCTCTTCCAATGATCTCTCGGATAAGGTGATACTTTCTGAGCACGTGTCTTGACTTGTGATGTTCTCTAGGTTCCTTTGCTTGCGCCACGACTCCCGAGTTATCACAGAATATATCGATTGGTCTAGAGACACTGACAACCGCTCTAAGATCCGACAGAAAATTCCTCAGCCAGACAGCTTCCTTTGCTGCATCAGATGCTGCAATGTACTCTGCTTCTATAGTTGAGTCTGCAATCGTGTCCTGCTTCGAGCTCTTCCATGAGATCGCGCCTTCGTTTAGGGTAAAACCGTACCCTGACTGTGATCTAAAATCGTCTCTATCGGTCTGGAAACTAGCATCAGAATATCCAGTGACACTAATTTCATCCTCAGACCCTCCAAAGACCAAGAACATATCTTTCGTTCTTCTCAGGTACTTGAGAATGTTCTTGACAGCCACCCAATGAGGTTCTCTTGGATTCTATTGATATCTGCTCGTAACACTTACTGTGTAAGCAACATCGGGCCTAGTACATAACATGGCATACATAATCGATCCAATTGCTGAAGCATATGGAACCGATTTCATTTTGTCCTGATCTTGACTAGAAACAGGACATTGTGTTTTACTTAACACTATGCCATGTTGCATTGGGATAAATCCTTTCTTGGATTCATCCATCCTGAATTTCTTCAGGATTTTGTCGATATATGTACTTTGACTAAGTCCGATAAGCCGCTTAGATCTATTTCTATAGATCTTTATACCAAGTATATAAGCGGCTTCTCCAAGGTCTTTCATCTGGAAACATTTGCTCAACCAATTCTTTACACTCTGTAAAGTTAGTACATCGTTTCCTATGAGTAGAATATCGTCTACGTATAAGACCAAGAAGGTTATTGTGCTCCCACTGAAATTAGTGTAAATACACGGCTCGAACTCACTTTTAGCGAAACTAAATTCTTTGATTCACTCATCAAAGTGTAAGTTCCAGCTTCGAGATGCTTGCTTTAATCCATAAATGGATTTTAGCAACTTGCACACTTTATCAGGATTCTTAGGATCTACAAAACCCTCTGGTTGTTGCATATAGACGTCTTCTGTTAACTTTCCATTAAGAAAAGCTGTCTTGACGTCCATCTGCCAAATCTCGTAATTAAAGTACGTTGAAATGGCCATTAGAATCCTAATTGACTTTAACATGGCTACTGGTGAAAAAGTTTCATCATAGTCAATACCATGAGTTTGCGTGAAACCTTTTGTGACTAGCCTTGCTTTATAAGTGTGCACATTACCATCCATGTCGGTTTTCTTCTTGAAAACCCATCTATGCTCAACAACTTTGCAGTGCTGAGGCAAATCTTCCAACTCCCAAACTTGGTTGTCGTACATGGATTGCATCTCGGCCTTCATGGCTTCTTGCCATTGTTCAGACTCATTGCCTGATACAGCTTCACCATAGGATACAGGTTCATTCAAATCCCCATTGCTTTGGGTGATAAGAAATCCAAGATACCTATCTGGTTCTTGTCTTACCCTACTGGATCTGCGAAGGTCCTGTGTTTGCACTTCCTCAATCGGTTCTGATCGAGGTTCAACATTTTCATGTTGAATTTCTGGCTCAACAGTCGATGTAGTGTCATTTTCGTCCACTATCTGTAGATCTACATCCTTTCTGGTGTTTCCCGAACTGAGAAACTTTTCTTCCAGAAATTTTCCATTTCGAGCTACAAAAACTTTGTTCTCCTCAGGGTTGTAGAAGTAATATCCCACGGTGGTCCTGGGATATCCTACGAAAATACACTTATCTGATTTGGGTTTGAGTTTTTCTGAGGTAGGTCGTTTGACGTAAACCTCACAACCCCAAATCCTTAGAAAAGACATTTTGGGTTTCTTACCCTTCCATAACTCGTACGGAGTCTTTTCTACCGACTTTGTTGGCGCTCTGTTCAGTATATGTGCTGCTGTTTCGAGCGTATGTCCCCAGAATGACATTGGTAACGTAGAGCGACACATCATCGATCGTACCATGTCTAGCAAAGTACGATTCCTCCTTTCTGACACACCGTTCATCTGAGGTGTATACGGAGGTGTGAGTTGGGATACAATCCTACACTCCATCAGATGATTGTCAAACTCATCACTGAGATATTCGCCTCCGCGATCCGACCGTAAGAACTTGATCTTCCTGCCAAGCTGATTTTGTACTTCATTCTGATATTCTCTGAATCTCTCAAAGCTTTCATATTTATGCCTCATAAGGTAGACATAACCATACCTACTGAAATCGTCAGTAAAGGTAATGAAGTACCGGTATCCTCCTCTTGCCACATGACTAAATGGTCCACACACATCTGTGAGAATTATTTCTAACAAGTCAGTAGCCCTTTCATTTTCTTTGTTGAAAGGTTGCTTTGTCATTTTGCCAGATAAACAAGACTCGCAATTATCAAAAGGTTTATAATCGAAAGTGCCAAGAAAACCTCCTTTTAGGAGTAGTTCAACGCGTTTCTTGTTTATGTGGCCCAAACGACAATGCCAGAGGTAAGTCTGATCCTCAATATCTTTGGATCGTTTACTTATATGATAGATTTCATTATTATTGTCTTGCAGATTTACTGTATATAGACCATTCACAGGTGTAGCTTTAAAATAGAAAATATTATTTTTAAAGACAGAAAGCATTTTATAATCATATTTATAATAAAAACCTTGGTCTACCAGTAAATGAAAAGACAAAACATTCTTAATCATCTTTGGAACATAATAACAATTTTCCAGTTCCAAAACTAGACCCGAGGGTAAACTAAGACTATAAGATCCTACAGCTTCAGCTATCAGCGGAGTGCCTTCGCCAACTCGTAGGTTCGAACGGTCCTTCCTCAAAGTCTCTCTTCTAGTGAATCCCTGTAAATGATTACAAATGTGGTTACCACTGCCTGTATCAATTACCCATGATTCATAAGAAGTGATTAAGCAATCTATCATAAAGATACCTGGAGCATCGGGTAAACCAATCTCAATATGGTCGATATTCATCGAGTGCTCGCAAATATCCTTGGTACCACATTCTAGGCAACTCAGATCCCCCAGCTCATCAATCCAATCAATGTCCATGAGATCAGCAGGTGCTGGCTTCGGCTCTAGACTGGCGAAAATGTCCTCATGTATTGTTGCCACGTCAGTCTTTGGTTCTTTCATGTAGGCACTAGCTGTGTCACATATCTCCTTCGGGAGCGAGTACCACATTAGATACACTAACTCTTCTGAGTCATCTTGTACCCCAAACGTGTCAAGCATTTAAAGAGCCTCCTCATTTCAATAAGATGGTCTTTAACTGACTGGTCCTTTTTCAACTTCAGTGAAAGTATCTCTTTCATGATCAGAAGCTTACCCGTATGTCTATAGAATCCCAACTGGCTTTCTATATCTTTCACGACCTCATGGCAGGATTTATCTCTTAATCTATCCGTAAATTCGGATGATACAGAGAAAATCAGAATTGACATGACATCCGATTCATCCGCCAAATACTTAAAATACTGAGTAAATTCCTCTTCAGGAGAATTATTCTTAGGTCGTGGTACAGGTTTTTCTAAAACGTAAAACTTACCCTGTGCACGCAAGATATTATCAAGGTGCATTTTCCAAACTGGAAAATTTTGACCTGTAAGTTTCCATTTTCCATTGATGAGACGTAGTGATTCCTCAGGGGTATAAAACGGGATTACAGAAATTGACATCTACAATAAAGAATAAAATTCCAAACTTAGTTTATAATATAAAACTTCTAATAAATTATTTACCCTTAAAATAAATTTATTAGACTAGAATCCATATTTCACATGTGTCGGGAAGCATGTGATCATGTCAAACCGACTCATGTGATTTATGGTAGGTAAAAACTATACCAATCGCATTCTAACACGATTTCTAGATCGTCGGGACATCGGATATTTAATCCGTGCATACTTAGTCCCTCTAGTGCATTTTGGCCCGGTACCACCCGGTGAATAAATAATTACCAAAATAGACTGCACCACCCGGGACCTGGACAAACCCTGGCCGGTACCACCCGGATATAATTCGCAGAGTTTTATCACCCTCCAGTTTCGGTTTGAACACGGGCGTTCATAGTGTGTGCACTTACAACGCCCTATGTACCTTACACCGGAGGTGCCCCTAAAGTGGGTTGCACTTACTAATCTATGATTTTAACAAGGGTTAAAATTGCCAGTTTTCAAAAACTTGGATCCAAACACAAACTGTATTTGTATCCATTTCTCCTTTTTAAAACATTTAATTTTAAAACCGTTTATATTTAATTTAAAAACTACGTAACTAAACAACCACGCAATGCAATTAAATATAAACAACCACGCAGTGCTAAAACATGTCATAGTCAAAAACCCTTAAACTATTGTCGTTTCGTGAGCCAACACAAAACGACGGTCTTATCCCTAGGTGACAATACAACACAAAGCTGGATCTTCTCGGCGCTCCCACTGGCTCCAAGCTCCATGATTGTCTCCTTGGCTCCGTCTTCGGGTCTCGATTCTTTTATTATTTTACAATTAAAAGCGGGTTGTAAATGGCACGCAGGCCTCCCGTAACCAATAATAGATAAATAAAATAAACATATAAAACCTTAACTACGGGTCAAAAGGGGTTTGACTATGACAATAAAATCTTATTTAATTAAACTAAATTAATTAAACAATTAAATTAATTTAATAAAATTAAAACTAGGATTTTAATCTTATCTGATTTAAATCCTTATCTCACAAAACTTGTCATGCAAGAAACGTAAAACAGCAACCATCGTCAGCCGTTGCTCGCGAAGCCGCGGTACGCGGCGCGAAGCTTTCACTCGCGGCGCGAGGTGGTGGTCGGTGGTGATCGGCGACTGCAGCGGCTCAAACGCTACCACTGCCGCCTACCATCAATTCCGGCAGTGGCCGATACCCCATTGCGGTGGTTATCGACCACCACCGCTACTAATTAATCGCCGGCGACGACAACGGCAGCCGATGCCACCGCTGCCGCCGCTATATACCATCCAACGATGGTAGTGGCTTGGTGCCACCACCATCGCCGCTTCGGCGATCAACAACCCGACACCATCATCGTCACGATCGACAAAACGCCGCCACCACCATCGAATCGGTGGTTATTCGAAATCGTTGGCGACGGTAGCGGCAATTGCCACCACTGCCGCCGCCTTTTCCGGCGAACTAAACAACCACGCCGCCATCAACGAAAACAGCCACAGCGGTGTTAAAAGCCAATCGACCGTCACCACCACAATCGGTGGTGTGGCCCTCGATCCGCAACCGACGCCGCCACCACAATCGGTGGTACGGCTGTCGATCACGGCGACTACCACCGACAATCATTACAACCGACGCCGCCACCACAACCGGTGGTGCGGCGATCAATCATGGCCCACGGTGCTTCCAGCCATGGCCGGCGCTAACCCGTAACCAACACCGATACCACAATCGGTGGTACGGTGTTTGATCACGGCGGGGATACAGCCGGTGCCGCGACCACCAACTGTGGTGCGGCCGGCGCTGTTTTCCGGTGAGAGACAGTCGGCGATTGGCCTGGTGGTCCGCCGGCTAACTGCCGTCGTTCCACCGCCGATCGTCGGTTTGCTAGGTTTACGAAAAATTGATTTTTAATAACGAATTGAATAAAAAGCAATGATTTTTATAAACCTAATTAAACCAACTAACATATAATCCGGATCTGTAGGTTTAGGAAGTGGCTCTGATACCACTGTTGGGAACCGATGAACCAAACAACGCAGCGGAAAAACTAAATTCGATTCCCAATTGAGGATCCAATCCTAAACGTTACAGACACAATAAAGTGGGTTATGGAGTGTTTACCTTTGCGGAAAAATCTCCGGAACGCGAATGGGGAGTACACCGCTACTGGCACCACCTCGAGACTGGCTGCTAGACCGCCGTGGACTGAACAGAAAAACGATTCTGGTCGGGATTTGTGTGTGGCCGACGGCGGCAATAGGAGAGAGAGAGAGAGAGAGAGAGAGAGAGAGAGAGAGAGAGAGAGAGAGAGAGAGAGAGAGAGCTTTCTTTTTGAAAAAGTTATTCAATTGTTATCTATATTGATTAGATTAAGCCTTTATTTATAAACTTAAATAAGGCAGTAATTGTAACCAATTAAAACTCCTTATAATTATCTTTAATCAAACTGATTAATTAATAATTATATTCAATAAATAATTTAACTAATTACTTATTTTTCTCTCTTTTAATAATTAATAATCAATTAATTATTTTCTCCCACACACACAGTCCAAATGATCTCTAATCGGGTGTGTAGCAGTGTGACCCACTAGTGTCTTATAACATTGGACACGGTAATCTCCGTTACTGTCTTGCACATAATCCTAACAGGTACTTCCTTCGTCATGCTAACGCAGGTTAAAAAACTTTAACTTTCTTAATTTTTCCTTTACATATGGGTAGATTTGTTATTTGTGTACACCCTTTGAGTTTATTTATTTTGTAGATGCGTTGCAGCACCCACTTACTGAATGGGCTCAAAAAAAGATATGGAAGAGGATTGGGAAGTTCGCTACATGGACTGTTCAAGGCATTGGCCACAACATATGGGAGGTAAACGATCACCGTCGGGATGCAAGGGTGGATATGAGTCACGGTATTTGTGACTGTCGACAATGGCAGATGTCTGGATTGCCTTGCGGTCATGCCATCGCTGTTGCAAAGGCAAATGATCTACGAGATGTGTCTCAATTGGTTCATGTGCCTTATTACAAGACAGAACATTACAAGGCAACATACAGTGGGCTAATCTATCCAGTCGGGCCTCCAAATACATGGCAATCTCCCGAAGTCCCTCTGCCCACCGTTCTACCACCCATAGTAAAAAAGAGACGCGTTGGAAGACCGAGTGTCAACGCTCGTCGTCCATCTCGTGGTGAAGGTAGTAGTCAAAGAAAGTGTCCTAGGTGTAACGAAAACGGACATAAGAGTGATACATGTCCATTGTTTTCGTCTTCAGCTAGCGGAAGTAGTCAACGGTCCACACTAGAGCCACATGGAACTATCATTTTTGATAGTCTTGACCAAGAAATCCAGTTTAATTAGCTGATTGTGTAAGCTCTCGGAGCAGTTTGGACGCATCAATAAAACGTATCTTTTTAATTACGTTACATACTAATATTTGCTGATTTGTTTCTTAATATAATATAATATAAACTATATATTTATATTTTATGTTACTTTTTAATAAGTAAATATGTTATGTATCATAAGTTATTATAATACGTATATTCTAATTATAATAATACGTATTTATTATTCTAGATATAGTAAAAACAAAAACAATTAGAGTGTGTTTGGAGGTCATTTTTTTGGGTGTTGCTAAACCCAATAAATTTGGTGTTAGAAATTATGTATGACTTTACGTTAACACATAAAAATAACATTTCATTAAAACATAACAAACTCATACATAAATAACAACTTGCTAAACAACTACATAAAGAAATTACAATTAGCTAGAAGCAGAAAATCATAGTTCCCTACGGATCAAGCGGATAAAGACCCTTAAGCTGCGCAACCAACATGTAATGATCGCGAAGCTCTTCGTTAATCAGGGGATCTCGGCGTCTATGTGACCCACTTTGCGTTCTTCATCCCGAATGTCTTTGTTGACGGACTTGACCATCACCTTTTTCTCGTCAATGGACTTTTGGAGATTACGTTTCTCCAAAAGTATTTTTTTCATATGTGTTTCTAGCTTCTTGATCTCTTCTTCATTCTCTTCTATGCATTCTCGAACCTTCATTGGCATTATTTGAGAACCTTGAGGTGGAGTTGAAGAAGACGATGGACAGGAGGTTCCAGCCATTGGGGGATTTCGAAAGATGAGAGGGTTTGAGAAATGGAAAAGTTTGAGAGATGAGAGGGTTTGAAAAATGGGAGGGTTTGAGAGATGAGAGTGTTTGAGAGATGAGAGTGTTTTAAAGATATGAGGGTTTGAGAGATGAGAGAGTATGATTTATGGAAGTGGCAAACTCATGTGAGGGTACTATCAAAATAACTCATGTGACCATAAACTAATCTGATAAAGAGATAAAAACAAAATTTTTGCAGGTATGTTGACTAAAACATATGGAAGGGTACTAGCAAGCATCGGATTCCTTGTTGTTGGGTTTTTGTTGAAACCGTCGCCCGTGGCGACTATTGGTAGGGCGACGGAAGTTCACGGGGTCAACATGTCATTCTTGAAACTTTGATAAGGGGCAGAAGTGAAAAATTGTTAACCGTCACCCCGGGCAACGGATTAGGGGGCGACGGGTGTGTGTTTCTCGCCGGCAACCTTCAAATTTGACCGGAAAAATGGCGGTCGCCCTAGGCGACGGACGATGGGGCGACGGATTGGGTTATTTCACGAATCGGCGTGGGAGAATGGTTAGGAGGTGAATGGGTATTTTGTAAATGGCTATATAAATTATTGTCTCTTATATATATATATATGTATATATGTATATATAGAGGAAAGTTCAAATGTGAACCACTTTTTAGTTGTGAACGTGAAGACAACCGAGAGTTCGATACGTGGCGGCTTTGAGTGTGGCCCCCCTCTTTAATTCAATGCCCTCCCATGAATCGCGCCTAGTCATCCGCCGTGGAGTTGACGTGGCGCCTAGTCATCCGCCACGTGTCGCGCTCTCGGTTGTCCTCACGTTCACAACCAAAAAGTGGTTCACATTTGAACCCACCCCTATATATATATATATATAACTAAATCATGATGATCACACATGTAATTATGTTGATTGGATATTCGATGCATAACTTTCAATAACCACAAATAGTGATGGCCAAACGAAACCGAACCAATCGATGAAACAAACCGAAATCGAACCGGGGCCGAACCGGTCCAAACCGGTTTTGCCGATCACTGTAGCAAACCGGTTTTCAAGTCGGGCCGGCCCGAAACCGGTTGTTGGCCACCATTAACCACAAATACGAAATTCATAATGTAGTCTAGATTGTATCAAATCAAAAGTTCCAGTAGCAAATTTAAATATAGAAAGGAACAAAACAAACAAACTCATGCATCAAACAACACTTCAAAAATAGAAATCCTATTAATTGGTTTCCAATCATTCTCATATTTGATATGAAATGTTAGAAGACATTTAATTCCATAAACTATTATATACTCACCTCAAAAACTTAAGCCTATATACCTTGGCTTCCTTCTATTTACCAAGTCCTTTTGCTTCTACTGCTTCCTTCAGTTTCCTACCCAATGCATATGCCAGAGGAGGAGGCACTGCATTCCCAATCTGCTTATGCTTATGTTGAATGTTCCCTACAAACTTATAACCATCACCAAAACCCTGCACAAATAACCACAATAATTAAAAACCCACCAACCAAATAAATTTTAGGCTATGTTTCGCAAACTAGCTGATAAGCTAGCTGGTAGCTGATAAGCTAGCTGGTAGCTGATAAGCTAGCTTATGAATAAATTATGTGTGGCAAAAACTAGCTTATGAGCATATAAAATGACCAAAAAAGATATCTTTGGGTATAATAAATTAATAATTAATAAGGGTATAATTGGAAAAAGCTACCAAAAGCTCTTCTCCAACTAGCGTTTCAATAAGCTAGCTTACGGTGCATCCAAACATGTACGTACTAGCTTAGCCTTACTTTATCAAAGTAACAACATACCTGAGATCGCGCACATTCGCGAACCGTTAGTATCCGGTCCTGATCCGAGTGAAAGCACATTCCAACCTTACCCATAGGCTGGGGATCAGTTATAGAAGTTGGAAAATTTCCCTCCCAATCAACCCTTCCAAACAGACCTTTCCATTGGTTATGTCTTTTCGCTGTGTTCGGTAAACACCATGGTATAAGATCAACCGTTTCTCCACTCGACAGCTTAACCTTCTCCTCTGGGAGGTCTCGCCAATCAGCACCAGACCGTTTCGGGATTCTTTGACACCTGATCAGATTCAGCTCATTCATTTCCTTTGATATATGATCGGTTAGCACAGATGCATCTCCTCGTATTCTCTTTTGAAACCAAGAAACAGACTCGTCCGTGTATTGTACACAAACACATGCAATTGTTCGTAACTTCAGAGCTGATTGAACAGTAACATTAAAAATGAAACAAAGGTGAAGAAACTATACATCTATAGTTGCAGCAGGAGCCCCGTTTTTAACACGAGGGAGATCACCGATTGTGTCTCTAACGGTTATTGGTCGGAAAGGGGCGCCGGCTGCGGTACTTCTAGCAGCAGCGTAGTATTGAGTGCTGTTTCGGTTCAGTGCGATCTTAAGTTCTGGAGTGGCAAAGACGTGCATTGGTTCAGGCCACTCGGGTAGTGCTTCTTTAGGAGAAGCTGCCCAGATGAACGCACGTTTGCGTGATTGAGAAATGCCAAAAGCTCCAGCCTCCAGTATTCCAAACCTCACCTACAAGAAGTAGTAGTAAAAAAAAAATGCAAATTTCAGATATCTCCATGTAAATCTTTCAACAAAAAACTTATGTGGTCTCGGTTTCTATATTAAGAGTTGAAGTAAACGGAATCTTGTACCTGGTAACCCATTTCAAGCAGTGAAGCGAGAGCTAAACGAAACGTCTGCCCTTTGTTAAAGGAGACAAAGTTCCTCACATTTTCTAATAGGAAATATTTGGGACGGAAGTAGTCGGCAAACGATAAAAATGCCAGTATCATCTCACATTGCACCTTGCTCCAACTGCTTTGATTGAACCTATTCATACCAGAAAAACCCTGCAGATATTTAAAGATTAAGGGCTGTTTGGTTAATTTTCCATTAAGTCATGTATGAATAAAGTTGTCTGTGTGGATTAATCTATCTGTATAAATTGAAAAGGTTCTTTATTGTTTAGGAGCGTGTTTTTTAATTGAGAGAGACATGTTTGGACTAACTAAGCTTAATGAATAAGCCGCTTTCTATATCATTAACCCACTACCAAACAGTCATGTCTAGCTGAAAGAATAAGTACCTGGCATGGAGGACCGCCATTGATGAAATCCACTTGTCCAGGTCGAGGCAGACTTTTGATCTCATCCTCATCGAGCTTTGCAGCAAGTTCATCGGCCTCAGAAGTTGAAATACAGTCATCAGCATCCCCACATGCTGTCATGATAGCCCTGTATTCAGACAGCCATTAGAAATGTAAACGAAACAGTCTAGAAATAAAAATCTAGAAATCATTTCAAAAGTAAAAGTTGATTCAAGAAAAAGTGTACAACCTTAGTACCACATTGCAGTTATGCACGAACGTCAACGCATGAGGATGATTGAGTTCAAACGCAGCACCAGCAGGTTCTTCATATTCAATTGCCCACTTGGTCACCGATGCCCCTGTAAATAAGCCACAAGAGTTTCAAACATAGCAAATAAGAGGAGACGATGAGTATTCAGCCAAAAGTGGTTACCAGCTTTTTGTAATCCCTCAGACGGGCCACCACAGCCAGCAAAAATGTCTAATGTGGCTAAACAATTCTTCGAAGCTGAATGCTCTTTGTTGTCAATCATATTAGTATCACTCACCGAGCTTTCTTTTGGGGTGTTAGCTTAATGTGAGCACGTATCTGTGAAAGAGAAACTAAGATTACAAATAATAAATGAAGACAAGTGTAACTGCAAAAACCTGTTAATTTTTTAAAAGTAAAATGCAAAGTTAACTAGTGAAACTACCGGCAAAAGAGATCTTTCAGCTGGATCATAAAGACATTCACAAAAAAAGACATGCTCGAAAATATAAGTGCTATCCGAAGAAGAAAGGTCTTTCTTCCTTCTAACTTCACATTTTCCTTCTATTGCTGATAATGGCAACTTATGCACTTGCTCACTGTAATATACCTGAAAACATTATCAAAGCTTATATCATAACATATAAATTATAATAGTTTTATTAGCATGATTCTATAAATCTAAACTTACCTCTTGAATATCAGAGCGGTATGCGTTGTCTGAAGACAAATCCTCAGGTCTATAAAATCTCCTAACTTGGACTATTATTGATTCAGCACATTTTGAAGTCTTGGTGGCTTCAATCAGCAGCAACTGACACACAACATACGCTTTACGGCCTACATTCCTCCCACCCTTATAAGTCTCATTTCCCCTCTCATCCGTCTCAAAGTGATGAGGACCAACATACACGAAATCATCAACATGGTACTCAGTTGCCATGTATGTAAAGCCTGTGCTGGATTCATTCAGCTCAAAAGCCTTCTTTTTGCATTCAGCTTCCATGACTTCACAGGAGTGACAAACCCCATTTCCAAGGCCCATTTTATCAGTCTGTAGAGAAAAGAAAGCACCTCTTTGCGGCCAATATAAACTCTTGCAGTAATACTCAACGGGTAGACCTTTATTTTTCCTCTCTTCAGCCTTTGCTCTGTCGAGCTTATCAGAATCAGCATTAGCCTTCCGGTGCTCATAACCCCAAGGCATTGTTCTGATTTCTACCACCACCGTCTGTATAACTTCATCAAGTTCAAACTCCATGCAGTCATTAGTCAAAAACACTTCCCTCTCGTTTGCTATGTCACCAAGAACGGTTTGACAACCTCTTAACATTAAGCGGCCATGAACGAATTTTCTAGACTCCGAGTCTTCAAACAAGTATTCTACGTAATAAATTGAATCTACGTCTGAACCAGGTGTTTCTACCAGCACTGAACCACGTAAAGCAACCACCTCTCCTCGAACAACAGCCTTCTCGTACACACTTGCCATCACACGTCTTCCCAACTGCTTGCCCCTCCCAATTGACGTCTGTTTTTTAGCACCGAGTTTTCTTTTGCTTTGATGTAGAAAAAAGTTTCTCAGAATGTTCCGGAAGAACGGTTTTATCTTCTTCAGGCTCTTCATAATCTTCCTGCTCGTTTTCTTCCTCTTCTTCGTCTTTCTTCACATCGTCAAAATCATCCTCCTTTACCTCTTCAGGTGAGTAATTTGAGTAAAACTCACCCCAAATCCTATTGATTAATCGTGTTGTTGTAGCAGGCATTGCCTTCCTCTTTGAGATCACAGGCCCAATCGCTGATCTTGGGTTCAAATTTTCTCCCTTTTTAAGATTGTTTTTTTCTTCACCAACCATTTGGTGTGATGTCTTTCCTCCATCTGAGCCTCGAGGCCAGACACGAAAGCACACCTCCTGATTCTATCATCCGGAAACTCTGCAAACTGTTGCAAGATAATTTGCCCGTGAACGACTACATACCTTTCCACGGTTGCAGGGTTTGAAGATACGTAAGCAGGGTGATCCTTGTCGAATTCCGACAGCCTCTTTATGACTTCTCCAAATGACAACTTCGATACACGGGTTTGCTCTTTCAGCAACGTGATGATGCCAATGGCAAGCCTTGCTGTCTTAAGAACCGTCTGGTACCATGCGGCATACTGCTTCGACGGCTTTCCTAGTCTATACCTGAAAAACTCAACAAAAGATAACATGAGACATTCTACATTAAAAAAATGGCTAAACATAGAAGGAAAATGTTTGTAGAACAAAAGTTAGACCTAGAACTCACCAGGCCATATCAGTTCGAATGGAAATGAAAACCATTGATGATCCGAATTCAATCATCCACTCCTTTATAGCACTCAAGTATATGGGGATCCCATCTTCATTTTGTACACCAGAGCCATTAGAATCGCTACTAGCTTCATTATCTAGACAGAAGCCACTTCCATCATCGGCTGTCATTATCCCTGACCCAAACACGGTGACATCAATGTCTGCACACGGCTTCATAGGAAGAAGCTCGAGAGAAATCAATCTCGAGTCACAGTTGTAAAGTGACCAGTTGTGAAGCATGCTTCTTGGAAGCTGATCAGGGTCAACCGTATCGAATTCATCAAAGATAATGTACTCATCTGTTTCTTGAACGGTGGTTTTGTAATACGCGGGAAGCGGATAGTTATTTGCTATCTCATCTTCGTTTATCTGAATGTATAACTTGCTTGATGAATGCCGTTTCTTCTGTCTAAATGATTGCCAGTTTTCGTTTTCTTGCAAAACTCTGGCCAACTTAACGTCTTCATCTTCATCAACATCCGCAATTTTCAAAGGTGCATTCGTTAAGCTTCCTGAAAACTCTTTACGTTTCTTGCTTTCATCTCGCAATGCAACAAGAACGGGTAGTTCAAGAAAAGGCTGATCATTAGTGTTTTTGGGTGCCAAATCCAACCCAACAAGCTGCTCAAAAATGAACCCTCCCCACGAAATTATCAAGTCCCGAATGGAAGCCCCGTGAGGAAAGTTGTTACTCCAACTCATTGAGCGGATAAGTGCAGCAAGCATGTCGTCAAGGCTTAGATCTGGAGATTTCGACAACTGCTTGTAGACTTCAACACAAGCATGAGCTTTTTCATAGAAAAGCCCAAATAGTTTCTTGTAGCTCGCTGCAGGCTTAACGCAGTCATAATCAGCAAGTTCTGTGGAAACCCAAATGACTGGGGACCCGTCTTCATAACCAGATATCGACCAATCTTCGATACGACCGAATCCTTCACAACGCACCCCCATTTCCTTCTCTTTCTCTGAAGCTTTCTCCAAAGGCAGTATTAGGCCCGAGATGAAGATGTCTTCCACTTGTAGCATTTCAACGGGCTGTGGGATCCCATTAGCATCGTGAAAGACGAAATCCGTTAGTCGTCTATTGGGTCGTGGATCATTAGGACCAGTTACCAAACTTATGGCAGTTACTTCTTCCTCCACCACTTGAACCTTTTTGTTCTGAATTCTTACAGATTTATCAGACAAGCGGAGTGGTTTGGTCTTAAAGTTAGTACATGAAGCGGCTCGCTTTGGCATTTTCCTAGAAACAGAAGCATTCTCGCTGCTGCATGACCTTTCTCGTTTTTGTTTAGGTTTGCTAGGTTCATTTGTATTGAGATCCACTGTAACATCAGATATGTCAGCAGTTGTTGCTTTAGCTTGTTTTCCTTTTTTCTTCATTTCTGCAATCCAGAATAGAAGCTCCAAAGTTGGAAAAACTACAAGATAGTGAAGATTACAGCAATTTACGATAAACATGAAATCACACCAAACTATTCCAGAATAACTTAAACTAGGCACACTAGAACTAGGCACCTGGTGTTAAAGGGGGCTTGTATTTAAACTCCCAAATCACATGGCCAAAACTAGAGTTTAACTGGGCAAATCAATGTATAATCGTTAAATTGCTCAAATTTTAATCAATTTACAGCATGAGCATCTTTACCGGTTACTGAAACAGTCATTTTCCTATATATATATCTGTCTTTCCTATTTAGTACTTCAGCAATTATAGAAACATGCCCTTTATTTAGTATTATTCATTTTACTATATTTGTACTTGCACAATAGTTATTCAACAACTCTACTGAATCCAATAAAGCATTCCAAAAGATCAACCAGAAAATAGAAAGACAAAAAAATAGAATGAGTTTAGGTGTTTTGTATGTTAATGCAGGCTCTCCAATAGAATGAGTTTAGGTCTTCACCATGTGGATTTAGGCCTTTTTCTTCCATATCTATCCATCAACAATACATGCAAAATATAGATTTTAATTTCCATTAAACTTATGGACAGCATAGATCCCTACAAACTGCTAGCCATAAAACCCATGCACCTCATTTCATTACCATTCTCTTTATGTGTTATGTCTCAAAAAGGCATAAAATTCTAATCTACAGTATCATGTGGGTGCAATAAAGAAGCATTGGTATCCTATTCTGTAATCTTCAATTCTTGAGTGGAAATTACATATGCAATTCTGGGATTTGCTTGACTGAGATTAATGTGAAACTGTGAATCATAGTGTAAACAAGCATACTTAATTTGATAGTTGTTTGTTTCTTGAGTTCAGCATAACAAGACAGAAGACTCCTATATATGTTGAATGGTTTTTTTTTCTTTCTTTCTTGATGCTTTTGCAAGTATACATGTGGTTTGTTTTTTCACTTTCAAAAATTTTGATGCATATATATTATTCTATCAAGGTGTGATCTTGTTATAATATAACAAAGTCTTAATAATTGTTGGCTTCTAAGGAGTGCTGGAAAAAAACTCCTATTGATGTTGAAGTTGATCATAACTCCTATTGATAATTGTAGTATTTGAATGATTGCCATTGGTTGTTTAACAGTTTAAGTATGATTGCTTAGTATGATTAATGTTATGCCAATGCTGCTGATTGTTTACATATGTTTTCATGTAACAACCCAACCTTATTCTTTAAACAAAAAAATTAAAAGGGTTGAGATTTTTCAAGCCAAAATGGGTTGTATATTGTTCCAAATGCCTTCAAAGTGCAACCCATATACAGCCCTAAAGTTGGATTTACTTGTTTTGGTTTGGTTTGGTTTATTCTAAAAAAAATTGGTCATTGATATATACTAACTTTTCAAAGGAATGATGGATATCGATAACATCAAAACAATAAAATAAAATAAAAGCAGAGAAAGATTACCTAGATCAAAAACAAAAAGAGAGGGAGTCAACGAGTCAACGGCGCAGGAGGGAGGGAGGGAGAGATTTGTGTTTGGGAATTGGGAGGGAGTTTTTTCAATTTTCATTAAAAAACAGCCCAAGCCCATCAATTAAAGGATATGCTCAAATGGGCCTGCCAGCCCGGAACCAGTGAAGTACCGGGTCCGGGACGAGTCAACCGACCATCTCCAAACGGGGTGATCTTTAACTTAGGGTTTGTTTAGGAGTGCGTTTTCGGAAGTGATAAGAGCATCCACAATGTATGAGCTCTTTATCAAACTTTTTTACAGCTTTTTTCTGACGCATTATTACCACCTCAACAATCTAAAAACCTTTACATATTTCCACTATGTGAAAAACCTCATCCAAGCTTCTTCAAATTTTCAGGGTCCCACCATTTTAACTTAATATCATTTATATTATTATTTATAAAAATAAATACAATAAAATTATAGAAATATATAATTTTATTTGAGTCGAGTTATGAGTCGAGTTTTGAGTCGAGCCGAGTATCAGGTAGTTCGAGTCGAGTCGTTAGTATCTCGAGTCTAGTTTTGACCGAGTTGTCTCGGCTCATTTACACCCCTAGTTGTATAAAATTTAGATTATCAAGAAATCCGTAGATTCCATCGAAACATTGGGTTATTAAGAAATATGTAAAATTGTATAAAAATCTTAACTTTGAGACATTTATTTACATATATAAATATACCTTAATTTAATATTTTTATTAATATATAATAAAATTTAAATCTAAAAACGATATATAAAAAATATAACTGATTAATACGAGATTTTTATAAAGTTTTATAAAATTAAAATAGATTAAATACAAAAACCTCTGAAAAAGCAAGTCGTGTAGTTACGACCTATGACGAAAAACCTACGAAAAACCTAATCCGAAAAACCTTTACACTATGTGAAAAACCTCAAAGTGAGGTTTTTGCTTTTTGAAAAACCTCTGAAAAACCTGTGAAAAACCTTTGAATAAGTACATTGTGGATGCTCTAAGCACTTTTTCGTAGAAGTTCTTATCAACTTATGTGTCACGAAGAGGAATTCTTAATAAATTGTTACGGACAGGAAACCCTATCATATATCTAAAATTGACGCTCAAATCAGTGAAAACTTACATATTGATGCCCAAATCGAAGAAGATGTAGCTAACGAAAACATCTCATCTCATATCATATTTTGTTTCCATGGGAACTGTTAGATCTCACAAAGAGATAGGCTTGGCTATCAGGGTATTGTTAGCTTCCATAGGAAGGTCGGTGGTGAGAAAATGAGCTTCTCCTGATGGGGTATTGACTACTGCACTCAGAAGAAAAGTGACCATTTTTCCCACAACTAAAACATGTGTATTCATTTTTGTTAAAATGTCCAGTTTTAGAAAAGGTTTTCCTGTGGGTGAGATGTTTGAAATTTTCAGAATTTGGTCTTTTAGACAATCCACCCATATTGGCCATATCATCAATAACTTGGTCAACAGAAGATTTATCACCCTCGTCATCAGCATCACTAAGATATTCCTCATAAGGGTAAAATGAATTTTTAGAGTCAGCATTTTCAGAATCAGAAGAGGGATAAGTAATTTGAGGAGTGCACACAGATTTAGAGTTCTTAATCATGAAAGCAATAGAGGAGCTTTTAATATCCCTAGTGAGGGTCTTTCTTTGAAATTTGGTTTGTTCATAGGAAATTTGGTTTGTTCATAGTTTACCAAAGTTCCAAACAGAACAGTGAAAGGCATGGTTTCTAAATCCTTGGAGGTTTTGATACAAATACAGATGTTTTCCCAAAAATCAGGAAGTCCATCCATAAATTTGTTCAACACCTCCTCATTGTCATAAACTTTGCCCAAGAGAAGAAAATCATTTAGGAGACTGTTAAAATGATTGTAGTAGTTGGTAAGAGATTCTCTTTTTTCATGAGAAAAGAGTTCATATTTTCGGACCAAAATGATTTTCTTACTAACAGCTACTTGTTGCAGAACACATAGAACTAGATTGTTGCGGAATATAAATAACTAACAACTACTTGAAACAATCTAAACACTAAGATACTTAGAACACTAAGAGAATAAAGAACATAACTTCAATCACTTAGTAAAAGTTATGAACTCGTAAGGATGGAAGCACTCTCTGGTTTCAAACACTTTAATTCTGAAAGCTTGAATGCATTGTATACGTCAAGAAAACTGGTTGCAATGAGTCTCTATTTATAGTCCCAAATGCATTGAATGCATGGGACACATGTCGCCTCTTGACTTGCTGCATGTGAAGATCTATGAATGGTATTGCAGCCAAGTCAAATCCTTTTGGCTCCTTTTTGCAGACAGACAATCCTTTGTGAATAATCTGTATTCAAGTGAATACAAACAAACCTTCAGACAGCTACATGATGCAACCTAGATGATCTGTCCGAGTAGGAATGTCTTTGTCAAAAGATATTCAGGATCAAAGGACATGTCTTTCCTTTATCCATTGGTACATAGACATCTTCCATTTAAAGGTCTTCATAGATAGAGAGTACTTCCAAAAGAGAGAATAGTAGTTGTTGCGCATAAGGCTTTTCACTAAGAGAACCACCACCGATGGGAATCATTCGGAAGGCCAACATTCGGAAGGCCACATTCGGAAGGCCATATTCAGAAGGCCACATTCAAAAGGCCACTTTGGAAGGACATTCGGAAGGCCACATTCGGAAGGACATTCGGAAGGCCACTTTCAGAAGGCCACATTCGAAAGGACATTCGGAAGGACATATTCAGAATCCCATGCTATCGATGGTGAACGTTCAGAAGGTGGAGAGATGTGCAATAAATCTCAGACACTTATCCAAACTCATCTTTGATCCACTTCATTGATGAGTTGAGCTGGTATCAATTCTTCTTTGCATAATTGATGTTATTGAGTACCTGAGATGTTAGGTTTACAAGAAATAAATATAGAAGGACATCGGAGGACATCTTCAAATGAAGTGTTCCAACAGGAAGAAACACTTTGGCTACTTTAATTTTGGTTTTTTCACCTTCAAGAGAATCTAAATTGATCTTTTGATTCACATACTTGGAAGTTGGAACACATTTTCGTTTGGTTCAACTTTTGTAAAACCCGAAAGTGAAGCTAAGTAATGCTAACATAATCACAAGTTATTTTTACTCTTTCTGGTTTACGTTTCACATTAAGAGGGTGTTTGGGATCGCTTTTTGAGCATCAAAAGTGTGTTTGGTCAAAAGTGCTTATTGACTTATAGTGGTAGGAAAAGGAGTTTTAAAAAAGATGTTTGGATTAGCTTTTGTAGTGATAAAAGTCAATAAGTCAATAACTTGTATTTTAAGAAGTGTTTGGATTAGCTTTTAGATGTAAAATGACCAAAAAGCCCTCTAAGGTTTTTATTTATTGTCTTTGGCAGTTGGCAAACCTTCATTCATCAACCATTCAAGACAACCCTTGGGTTCTCCTCTCCTTCCACCACCACCGTCATCCACCGCCCACCGCTACTATCGTCGTCTCTCCTCCACCGCTCACTACCACCACCGTTGTCTCTCCTCTGTCGTCCACCACCACCACTTTTGCAAAGCTACAGATCCTTACCTAACAACAAAAAGAGGCAAGAAAAACTGAATCGTCGGAGTCGAAGAAGAGAAGACAAGTCACCGGCGCAGCTAGAGGTCGTCGGAGCAGGTGAAGGTCGTCGGATCGACATGGTAAGAGAACACATCAGAAGGGAGAATTAGGGGTAAACATGTCATTTGGGATTTTTTTTTAGAAGCTCGCCGAAGCAGATTGACGGCGGTGACATGGAGAAGCATGATGGTTGGAGCAGATCGTCGGCGCCGGAGTAGCTCACCGGAGCAGAAGAAGTGAGAAGGCAGACGAACGCTGGTGGGTGCATTTGATGATGGGTTTAGGTTAAAATGAAGGTATTTATGTCATTTTGCTATCAAAAAGCCAAAATATCATCAAAAAGCCACAATTCTATGACTTTTCCAAAGTTGCGTTTCATGTTCTATCAAAAAGCACTTATGAAAAGTGTTTTTTGTGTTACCAAACATTATTTTTGACTTGTTGGCTTTTTGAGAAGGCAATAAGTCAATAAACACTTTTGAAAAGCAATCCCATACATCTCTAATATTTCCATTAATTGGTTTTACTCTTTGGATAACACTTCGTGTAGCTTTACGTTATAATTGTGAATTCTTTTGTGGCTCACGGTCATCATCCAAAGAGCCGATTTCATGGCAACTTCTAGTAAAACATGCAATTTCTTTATAATTACAAGGTTTCTTAATGCACAAGTTTCATATTTCTTTCTCGTCTCTATTTTCTAGTCATTTAATTAACACATCTTTACTTTCTCGCAATTTACTCTACCGCACTTTAATTTTCTGCACTTTGCTTTATTGCACTTCAATTTTCTGTATTTTATTAGGCCATCCATTGTCGACCCATTACTATCCAATGGTTTCAACTGCCACATCAGCGCCACATCAGCTTTCCACCATTTTACCCAAAACTACCCAATTCATCCACTGTCGACCCACTGCAATCCACTCCATCAAAATTCATTTTAATTAATTTTAAAAAACAATTCTAATATTAAAAAAAAATAAAAAAATTACATTAAAATTAATTTTAATAAAAAAAATAATACTGATATTAAAAATAAAAATAAAAACGTTACATTAAAATTAAAATTAATTTCGGGATGCCCAAAAGTGTTCCGTTAAATCAGCGCGAAGGTTGAGGTGCGCTTCACTATTTTTGACTTCGTTGACGTTTTGCGCTCGTAAATTGTGTGACATCCGTCAATTTTTGACATTCAGGTTAGCTACTCGTTAAATTCACTCAGTAGCATTCCCGTAGGTGAAAAAGGTAGAATTTAAGTTGCCTGGATAATCTAGGTTAGTTTGCGTGAAAAAGTTAGGCTAAAACCTAAAAGTCCCGAAAACTACCCGAAAAAGCCCGAACCGGCCCGAAATCACCCGATAATCCTAAAATGCCAAATTTAAAATAAATCTTGGAAATTTAAGTTATTTTGTTTAAAATATATGTAAACTGACCTAAATAATCTAAAACCACCTTCGAAAAGTCGGTTTTCGCCAAAAAACGCCGAAAACCCGGTACCGTATCGAATAATCAGTATAAGTTGTACATTTTTAAAAAAAAAAAAAAGAATATTGAGGAGAGAGGTGGGACCCACTAGGGGCCGGCCACCCCCCCCCCTACCTCTTTCTCTCCTCCTCTTTTCCCTAAAACCATAATCATCATCTCTATTCCCCATTCATTTTCAAAAATCTCTCTCTCTCTAAACTCTTTCTCACTCTAAAAACTCTCTCATTTCTCTCTAAATTCCAGCCCCAAATTCATCTTCAAGATCAGATTCTTGAAGTTTAAGAGCACATTCAAAGATTAAAATATCACAATCACAAAGGTAAGATAGTTAGGTTAGAGTTTAAATTCGTTTTCCAACCATTTCAAGCTTTGTTTTCATGTTTCTTGAGGTTTAAACCTCCTCCTATGGATTCTTAATCCTTATTGTGTTTGGGAAAGAGATTCAACCTTAGAAATGTTGGAAAAACAATCTATGAAGGTGAGAATCTATGACTTCCCCATAAGAACACAATTTGGATGCAAAAATTCTTGTTAATGTTGTTTTTGACCATCAATCTTGGGCTAGACTTGCTTGATAGTTCATGCATGAGCTTTGATGGTATCAAATCATGGTTAGTTTGTTTTTCATGTATACAATCTGATTTGGGGGTAAAATGGTAAGAAAAAACCCCAAAGAGTTATGATTTTATGTGTTTTATTGGTGGATTTGATGTTGGAATTGAGACAGATTCTGTCAAGAATTTTGCATGTACTTTACACGACTCAAAAAGGGTCTTTTTGTATTCATTTCTTTATGAAATTTTTATGGGATGAAATTTAAGGTGTTAGGGTTCAAACCCCACTGGATTTGCATAAAAACACCAAGATTTGAGTTCAAACCATCCTAAAACATTTTCGTGTGCAACAGCACTTGGTCAGAAACTTGAGTCACATTCATGCATGCATAACTCTTTGGTAAATCATCCAAATTACAAACTTTTTGATTCTAAACTCAAGTATTCTGAGTTAGCTTTCTATAGAATCCAAAATCAAGTCATTTAGAGTAGTTTTGAGGGTTTAACCAATGAAAATGAATTGATAGTGCAATCTGTCCCATGATGGCAGAACCACATGCACAACTTCAAAGAGGCATATCTCCCTCAAAAATCACTCTAATGATTTGAATCTTGTCTCATTAGCTTGGTATGTGTGTTGGTTAGAAAATCCCTTTTGAAATTCGTGAATTAGTGGTGTAATGAATTATCTATGAGTTAAACTTTACCAAAAGGTATTCTGGAATTTCAGCTTTTACCACTGATTTTGTAAAATTGTTTAAAAATAGTAAAAGAACTCTAAAAATTGTGAAATTTGGTGGAATTGTTCCTAACATCCCCTAATTCAGAGGGTAAAAATTTAAAGACTTAATATTTAGAGGACCTAAGTTCAAAGTAGCAATCTTTACAACTCAAAATTTGTGACAGATTCTGGAAATTTCTTAAAAACCCAATTTTATAAATTTTGAACTTCCAAAATGTTTGGAAGACTTTCAAATGTGACAAAATGAATTTTTATTAAGTTGGACTATAAAAGTAATATAATGGCATTATATGGATTTCGGTACGATTTTTGGATAAGGACCGTTAGACCTAGAACTTACGTTAAAATTTCGTGTTTGATAGGACGACCCTAGTTCGGAGCCGGGATTTAGGTCACGCATCAACCCTTTCAAATCCGCACTAAACACCCGAGGTGAGTATTCACAGCCCCACTTTTACCGTTTTTACGAGTTTTTGGGGTGAAAAGCATGTTTATGAATAAATGTGTTTAATTGTGAACTTGTTGCGAAATGAAATGAAATATCGAAATGAAATGATTTATTGTGGCAAAATGAAATGAATCGTCTATTTGAAATGTTATGAAATGTTTTTATAAAACGAAATAAATTGAAATGTGAGTATGATAATGAAATGTATTATTGAAATGAAATGTTTTGTGTATATTGAAATGAAATGAAATGGAAATATGCTTTGCGTATCGAAATGAATTGAAATGAAATGAATTCGAGTATCGAAATAAAATGAAATGAAATGTTTTATGAGATAAAATTTTCGATATGTTGAAACATGATATAGTGAGCATAAAATGAAAATGTCCTCTGCACTACTATTAACCCTTACAAATTGGGCCTATGATACAAGTGGATAGCGCTATTTGGATTGACATACCCACCTAGAACTGACGAGTAATAGGTGCACTGTATTGAAAAATATTCACCCCGGCTGGAATTAGTTTCCCCCGGCAAGGTTGGATAGGGGCGTAGCTATGTCATAAAATGAAGGATTGTAGTAACTCACTAATGCATATCATGTAATTAACACATCACTTGGAAAATTTACTTACTGTTTGATACCAAACTGCTATTTTTGGGGTGAATGAACTGATTCACCAAACTGTTTACAAAACATATTGCGAATAAACGTCTTATCGGAATGGATATTGTACATAACTGTTTTGCATCTATAAAACCTGTGAACTCACCAACTCTTGTAGTTGACACTTGTTTAACATGCTTTTCAGGAAATCCGAAAGTTTGATCAGGTCTTTAGTGGAAATGTTGTGTCACCGATCAAGAAAATGTTCATTTTGTTTAAGTCTGTAAAACTTGAATTATGATTGGGTTGTAATACTTTTTAAACTATTTTTAATTTATAATATGAATGATTGGTGTAGTTTATCTCCTATCGCGATGAAATCTTAGTTGTCTCACCTTGCGATTCCGCTTTAGCGGGGTGTTACAGATTTGGTATCAGAGCCATAGGTTATAGAGAACATCGGTTTTTCATAAAAACCAAGTACTATAACCCGCTTTTTCCAAAATAAGTTAAAACTTTTAAGATTTCAAAGAATAGGAGAATTAGATACTAGTATGATTAGTATAGGTGTTATTCTAATATATCATAGATATGCGGAGCCTGATCACCTACGCCTAGCCACGATATAAGTAGGATAAGACTTATAAATCGATCATACTGTTAGGGTTTAAAAGTTGAAACTTTCTGAAAATTTCCTGAAAAATGTGAAATTGTGTGAGTTTGCATATGACATGTACAAAATTACTTATTTCAGAAAAATTTTATTTTCCCGTAAATTAACTAAATTCTTTTATCGCAGTATCATGTCTCACGAGACAGACCCATCCGAGTACCGATCTCACGGGTCCCCTGAGCACCCCGGTAGCGAGAACGGTAACTCCCGATCTCGGACCGCCGTGCCAGAGCGGGATCCCTATAGCGACAGTGACGCTGATTCTCATCAGGTCCCTGCCCGGTCCGCCAGCCCGGCGCGACCCTTTGGGCCTGAGACGCGCTATGGCCTCAGAGGCAGGCGCACCGCTCGGAAGAGCGTGCCTCTGCCTACCCGGATGACCTTCCGCATTCCCACCGGGGATGGGGCGGGACCATCACGGGTCAGGGGCCAGGGTGGGTCATCGTCGTCCTCGTCGTCCTCATCGTCCGGATCCCCGCCGCCTTACCGACCATCGTCGCCGATCGTTCGAGTGCCTCCACCGCCGCCCGTCGCCCGACCACCGCCCGATGTCCGACCACCACCGCTAGCCCCAGCTCCTAGATACCCGCACATGGCTCGTGCCTCGGTCCTTTGCATGAGAGGCATGACCCCGACCGAGCGACAGGAGGTCGCTAGACTAGCCCGAGGCCAGGACATTCATGAGCACCTTCTAGACCACCATGACCACATGATAGACTCCCTCCTTGGTGTAGCTGGAGCGGACAGCCAGCAGTTGTCCAGGATAGTGGCTCTCCTCAGCCACACCATGGCATCACTCCACCACCTGTATACGGTGGTGTATTTGGTGGTGACCGTGGTGGTGCTCCTGCTTCTGTGGGCTGTTTGGAGGGTTAGGATCTAGGAGGTGGATTCGGTGACCGATCTTTTGATAAAAACTCTTATTTTTTAGGCAGTATGCCTAGACTTGAACTATTTATGATTTATTATGGATGATTGTATGGATATGATCGTATTTTGAACTTGTCTGGTGATTTTATGACTGGGATCATGTTTATTTGAATGGAAGCTTTATGGTTTGATTTATGCTTTGTTTATGTGTTAGAAAATAACAATACAATTGACATGCTTATTATGGTTGCTTGAAATGTCTAAAAATGCTAGGATAAAATGATAGCATGATTTAGTATGGCATTTAAATTGCGAAAAATAAGTAGAATTGCGATTACACTTAGAAAAAGGAAAGTGTCATTAAAACTTGTGGGCATGCTGTTGTTTTAGAAACATGCCTCCAAGAAGAGAGAACCCGGACTTGACAAGGCTCGTATCGGAGCAAGTGATGGCTTCATTACCCGGCATAGTCAGCCAGGTGGCTGCTGGGCTGAACACCAATCAAAACAACAATCAAGGGTCAAGGGAACGGATTGTACATACAAATCCTTCCGAAGCTGCAACCCCAAAGAGTTCCATGGAACAGAGGGAGCTGTTGGATTGTTAGCATGGATTGAAAGTATGGAATCATTCCTTCACATAAGCAAGTGCCTGGAAAGGAACAAGGTCGAGTATGCTGCTTGTCTGCTCCAAGGGCGAGCTTTGACTTGGTGGAACACCCAGGTGCAAGTCCGTGGCCGTGACGCAACCGGTCAGATCACCTGGGAGGATTTCAAGAAGATGCTGAAGGAGGAGTTCTGTCCAAGAAGCGAACTTCAAAAGTTGGAAGCTGAATTATGGCGCCACGAGATGAAAGGAAATGACATCACCACATACACTACCCGATTTCACGAGTTGGCTAAGTTAGTACCCCATTTGGTGACGCCGGAACAAAACCGAGTTGATAGGTATGTTTGGGGTTTATCCCCCGAGATCAGAGGGAACGTGACGGCAGCTGATCCAAAGAACCTACAAGAGGCAGTTAATTTAGCAAACCGCCTTACCAACAACGCTATCCGGTCAGGAACGTTTGCGAGTGACAAGGCAAAGGGAAAAAGGAAGATGGAGGAGACTACCAAACCGCAATTCAGAGGAAAGTCGGGAAAGGATAGAAGAGTGACTAGGAGCTACGGAATGCAGACTCAAGTAGCAGAAAAAGAAAAGGGGATGTCTCAGAGGTGTGGCAAATGTGGGAACCTTCATGCTGGGAGATGTGTTGTCTGTTCCAGATGTGGCAGGGGAGGCCATACTGACAAGGATTGTAGAAAGAGAGCCTGTTTTGAATGTGGAAGCTTCAATCACTACCGGAATGCTTGTCCCAAGTTGAATCCGAGACCTTACGCAAATCAGGCACAGCCGGCGAATCCAGGGAACCAAGGAAACCAAGGAAACCAAGGAAACCGAGGAGGACTAGCTCGTGGGAGAGCGTTTGTTATTGGGACGGAGGAAGCAAGGCAAAACCCAGACGTAGTTACAGGTACGTTTCTTCTCAACAACTATCCTGCTACTGTGCTTTTTGATTCCGGAGCAGATATGAGCTTTGTGTCACTAGAATTTAGGCCTAAGATAAATAAAAAGTCACAGAATCTGAAGGAGGATCATGTAATCGAATACTCCAACGGAGAATTAGTTAAGGCTAGCAAAGTAATCAGAAAATGCACTCTAGGCTTAGCTGGAAAGGATTTTAGCATAGACTTGATCCCGATCAAGATAGGGAGCTTTGACATAATCGTTGGTATGGACTGGATGTCCAAACATCGAGCAACAATATGTTGTGCTGAGTAGATAGTCGCATTACCATTACCTGATGGAGGACTACTCGAAGTGTATGGAGATAGGCCAAAGAGAGACATTAAGATCGTGTCATATATGAAGATGCGAGGTCATCTACGGAAGGAATGCATAGCGTTCATGGCACACGTCATAGATACAAAGGCAAAGGAAAAGCGAATTCAGGATATTCCAGTTGTGCGAGAATTTCCAGAGGTATTTCCGGAAGAATTACCTGGATTGCCTCCGCAACGACAAGTGGAGTTTCACATTGACTTAGTTCCTGGAGCAGGTCCCATAGCAAAGTCGCCTTATCGACTAGCACCATCCGAGATGCAAGAGCTGTCAAATCAACTTCAGGAGTTATTAGACAAAGGATTCATCCGACCCAGTTCATCACCGTGGGGAGCCCCTGTGTTTTTCGTCAAAAAGAAGGACGGATCTTTTCGTATGTGCATCGATTACAGAGAGCTGAACAAGATCACTATTAAAAATCGCTACCCTCTTCCACGCATCGACGACCTGTTCGATCAACTGCAAGGAGCAACGTACTTCTCCAAAATCGATCTTCGATCTGGTTACCATCAAATGCGAGTTCGCGAGGAAGACATCGCAAAGACAGCGTTTAGAACCCGTTATGGTCACTATGAGTTCTTAGTCATGCCTTTTGGTTTGACGAACGCTCCGGCAGTGTTCATGGATTTGATGAACCGAGTATGTCGGCCATACTTAGATAAGTTCGTGATTGTCTTCATTGATGACATCCTAATCTACTCTAGGAGCAAGGAGGACCACGAGCATCATTTGAGGCTGATATTGGAACTGTTAAAGGCCGAGCAGCTATACGCCAAATTCTCAAAGTGCGAGTTTTGGATTCGGGAAGTTCACTTTCTAGGACATGTAGTGAATAGAGATGGAATACATGTTGACCCAGCTAAGATCGAAGCTATAAAGAAATGGGAAGCCCCGAAAACACCGACGGAAATTCGACAATTTCTTGGTCTGGCAGGTTATTACCGAAGGTTCATCGCAAACTTTTCCAAGATCGCGCAGCCGCTGACAGCCTTAACGCAGAAGGATAAGAAGTTTATTTGGGGAGAGAAGCAAGAGGAAGCGTTCCAAGTGCTAAAGCATAAATTGTGCAACGCACCCATTCTAGCATTACCCGAAGGGACAGATAACTTCGTGGTATATTGCGATGCTTCACATCAAGGCTTGGGATGTGTTTTGATGCAAAACGAGAAAGTCATCGCTTACGCATCCAGACAGCTGAAAGTTCACGAGAAGAACTACACCACTCATGATTTGGAGCTTGGAGCAGTGGTGTTTGCCCTTAAGATATGGAGACATTATCTCTACGGCACCAAATGCACCATTTTTACGGATCATAAGAGCCTCCAGCACATACTTGATCAAAAGATGTTGAATATGAGACAAAGGAGATGGGTTGAATTGCTCAGCGACTACGACTGCGAGATTAAGTATCATCCAGGGAAAGCGAATGTTGTTGCTGATGCGTTAAGCCGAAAGGAGCGGGTAAAGCCCATAAGGTCACGAGCAATGGGATTGGTAGTGCAGACCAGCTTAAAAAGTCAAATAGTGGAAGCACAAAAGGAAGCTCTGAAGACTGACAACTTAAATAAGGAAACTCTTCACGGCATAGAAAAGGAATTTGAGGAGAAAGAGGATGGAGTGTGTTACTTCAAGGGAAGAATTTGGATTCCGAGGGTGGAGCAATTGAGAAAGATGATCATGGATGAAGCTCATCAGTCGAAGTATTCGATACATCCAGGATCTGATAAAATGTACAAGGGACTGAAGGAGCATTACTGGTGGCCCGGTATGAAAAGGATATCGCCATCTACGTGAGTAAATGCTTAACTTGCGCAAAAGTTAAAGCAGAGCACCAGAAACCGTCCGGACTTCTTCAGCAACCGGAAATCCCGGAATGGAAATGGGAGCAGATATCGATGGATTTCGTGACTAAGCTACCCAAGACTAAAAAGGGTCATGATACGATTTGGGTAATCGTTGACAGACTCACGAAATCAACACATTTCTTGCCAATAAAGGAGACTTATAGTATCGATAAGCTTGCGCAGCTGTATGTCGGTGAGATTGTCATGCGACATGGAGTCCCGATATCGATCATCTCTGATAGAGACAGTAGATTTACCTCGCGATTTTGGCAATCGCTTCAAGCAGCTTTGGGCACTCGTGTGGATCTAAGCACGGCTTACCATCCTCAGACCGATGGACAGACTGAGCGAACCATCCAAACATTAGAGGATATGCTACGTGCTTGTGTGTTAGAATTTGGAGGTAGTTGGGACGATCATCTACCCTTAGTCGAGTTCTCCTACAACAACAGCTATCATGCCAGCATTCAGTGTGCGACATACGAGGCACTGTATGGACGCAAGTGTAGGTCCCCACTTAATTGGTTGGAAGTGGGAGAGAATCGATTGTTTAGGCCTGATGTCGTGCAGGAGACCACCGACAAAATCAAAATGGTTCAAGAAAAGCTGAAAGTGGCCAGGGATCGCCAGAAAAGCTATGCCGATAATCGGCGAAAGCCGTTGGAATTCCAAGTGGGTGATAAGGTGCTGCTAAAAGTATCACCATGGAAAGGGCTATTAAGGTTCGGAAAGAAAGGGAAACTGAACCCTCGTTTTGTTGGACCATTCAGGGTCATAGAAAGGATCGGACCTGTTGCCTATAGGTTGGACTTACCTATAGAGCTGAGCTCAATTCATGACACGTTTCACGTGTCCAACCTAAAGAAATGTCTGTCGGAGGAGACAGTAGTTCTGCCTTTGGATGAGATTCAAATTGATGAGCAACTGCGCGTCTCCGAGGAACCAATCGAAATTCTTGATCGAGAAATCAAACAACTCCGACGCAGCAGGATACCGATAGTCAAAGTGAAATGGAACTCTAGGCACGGACCAGAGTTTACTTGGGAGCGGGAGGCCTTCATGAAAAGCAAGTACCCGCATCTCTTCACAGAAAACCCCGGCAGTAGCAGCAAGAATTAAATTTCGGGACGAAATTTCTTTCAACCGGGGGTAACTGTGACATCCGTCAATTTTTGACATTCAGGTTAGCTACTTGTTAAATTCACTCAGTAGCGTTCCCGTAGGTGAAAAAGGTAGAATTTAAGTTGCCTGGATAATCTAGGTTAGTTTGCGTGAAAAAGTTAGGCTAAAACCTAAAAGTCCCGAAAACTGCCCGAAAAAGCCCGAACCGGCCCGAAATCACCCGATAATCCTAAAATGCCAAATTTAAAATAAATCTTGGAAATTTAAGTTATTTTGTTTAAAATATATGTAAACTGACCTAAATAATCTAAAACCACCTTCGAAAAGTCGGTTTTCGCCAAAAAACGCCGAAAACCCGGTACCGTATCGAATAATCAGTATAAGTTGTACATTTAAAAAAAAAAAAAAGAAGAATATTGAGGAGAGAGGTGGGACCCACTAGGGGCCGGCCACCCCCCCCCCCCTACCTCTTTCTCTCCTCCTCTTTTCCCTAAAACCATAATCATCATCTCTATTCCCCATTCATTTTCAAAAATCTCTCTCTCTCTAAACTCTTTCTCACTCTAAAAACTCTCTCATTTCTCTCTAAATTCCAGCCCCAAATTCATCTTCAAGATCAGATTCTTGAAGTTTAAGAGCACATTCAAAGATTAAAATATCACAATCACAAAGGTAAGATAGTTAGGTTAGAGTTTAAATTCGTTTTCCAACCATTTCAAGCTTTGTTTTCATGTTTCTTGAGGTTTAAACCTCCTCCTATGGATTCTTAATCCTTATTGTGTTTGGGAAAGAGATTCAACCTTAGAAATGTTGGAAAAACAATCTATGAAGGTGAGAATCTATGACTTCCCCATAAGAACACAATTTGGATGCAAAAATTCTTGTTAATGTTGTTTTTGACCATCAATCTTGGGCTAGACTTGCTTGATAGTTCATGCATGAGCTTTGATGGTATCAAATCATGGTTAGTTTGTTTTTCATGTATACAATCTGATTTGGGGGTAAAATGGTAAAAGAAAAAACCCCAAAGAGTTATGATTTTATGTGTTTTATTGGTGGATTTGATGTTGGAATTGAGACAGATTCTGTCAAGAATTTTGCATGTACTTTACACGACTCAAAAAGGGTCTTTTTGTATTCATTTCTTTATGAAATTTTTATGGGATGAAATTTAAGGTGTTAGGGTTCAAACCCCACTGGATTTGCATAAAAACACCAAGATTTGAGTTCAAACCATCCTAAAACATTTTCGTGTGCAACAGCACTTGGTCAGAAACTTGAGTCACATTCATGCATGCATAACTCTTTGGTAAATCATCCAAATTACAAACTTTTTGATTCTAAACTCAAGTATTCTGAGTTAGCTTTCTATAGAATCCAAAATCAAGTCATTTAGAGTAGTTTTGAGGGTTTAACCAATGAAAATGAATTGATAGTGCAATCTGTCCCATGATGGCAGAACCACATGCACAACTTCAAAGAGGCATATCTCCCTCAAAAATCACTCTAATGATTTGAATCTTGTCTCATTAGCTTGGTATGTGTGTTGGTTAGAAAATCCCTTTTGAAATTCGTGAATTAGTGGTGTAATGAATTATCTATGAGTTAAACTTTACCAAAAGGTATTCTGGAATTTCAGCTTTTACCACTGATTTTGTAAAATTGTTTAAAAATAGTAAAAGAACTCTAAAAATTGTGAAATTTGGTGGAATTGTTCCTAACATCCCCTAATTCAGAGGGTAAAAATTTAAAGACTTAATATTTAGAGGACCTAAGTTCAAAGTAGCAATCTTTACAACTCAAAATTTGTGACAGATTCTGGAAATTTCTTAAAAACCCAATTTTATAAATTTTGAACTTCCAAAATGTTTGGAAGACTTTCAAATGTGACAAAATGAATTTTTATTAAGTTGGACTATAAAAGTAATATAATGGCATTATATGGATTTCGGTACGATTTTTGGATAAGGACCGTTAGACCTAGAACTTACGTTAAAATTTCGTGTTTGATAGGACGACCCTAGTTCGGAGCCGGGATTTAGGTCACGCATCAACCCTTTCAAATCCGCACTAAACACCCGAGGTGAGTATTCACAGCCCCACTTTTACCGTTTTTACGAGTTTTTGGGGTGAAAAGCATGTTTATGAATAAATGTGTTTAATTGTGAACTTGTTGCGAAATGAAATGAAATATCGAAATGAAATGATTTATTGTGGCAAAATGAAATGAATCGTCTATTTGAAATGTTATGAAATGTTTTTATAAAACGAAATAAATTGAAATGTGAGTATGATAATGAAATGTATTATTGAAATGAAATGTTTTGTGTATATTGAAATGAAATGAAATGGAAATATGCTTTGCGTATCGAAATGAATTGAAATGAAATGAATTCGAGTATCGAAATAAAATGAAATGAAATGTTTTATGAGATAAAATTTTCGATATGTTGAAACATGATATAGTGAGCATAAAATGAAAATGTCCCCTGCACTACTATTAACCCTTACAAATTGGGCCTATGATACAAGTGGATAGCGCTATTTGGATTGACATACCCACCTAGAACTGACGAGTAATAGGTGCACTGTATTGAAAAATATTCACCCCGGCTGGAATTAGTTTCCCCCGGCAAGGTTGGATAGGGGCGTAGCTATGTCATAAAATGAAGGATTGTAGTAACTCACTAATGCATATCATGTAATTAACACATCACTTGGAAAATTTACTTACTGTTTGATACCAAACTGCTATTTTTGGGGTGAATGAACTGATTCACCAAACTGTTTACAAAACATATTGCGAATAAACGTCTTATCGGAATGGATATTGTACATAACTGTTTTGCATCTATAAAACCTGTGAACTCACCAACTCTTGTAGTTGACACTTGTTTAACATGCTTTTCAGGAAATCCGAAAGTTTGATCAGGTCTTTAGTGGAAATGTTGTGTCACCGATCAAGAAAATGTTCATTTTGTTTAAGTCTGTAAAACTTGAATTATGATTGGGTTGTAATACTTTTTAAACTATTTTTAATTTATAATATGAATGATTGGTGTGGTTTATCTCCTATCGCGATGAAATCTTAGCTGTCTCACCTTGCGATTCCGCTTTAGCGGGGTGTTACAGATTGGTTGAGTTCCAAAATGTCATTAACGTCGTCATCATAATCCGGGAGGTGAATTGATGAAGATGATGTCGATGATGATGAAGACATTTTTTTGTAGAGAAGGTTGGAAGAGATGAAGAAGAAAGGTTGGAAGAAAAGTTGGAAGATATGAAGATATTGTGTGAAAAATGTTAAAAATTGGATTGGTATATATAATAATTTAAATTGAAAATTTTTTTAAAAAAACTATCCATTAAGATAGCCGTTGGAGGGGGGTGGGGTGGGGGGTGGAGACCATTGGCTTGGAGAAACCGAAGTGGACCTACCCGGAGGTAGCCACGACGGTGTGGATCTCACTACCCGACGGGTAGTTGCAACCCGGGTAGGTACCCGTTATCCCACAGCGGATGGCCTAAGTTATCGCACTTTAACTTTATGCACTTTATTTTATCGCATTTTACTTTTCTGCACTTTACTTTATCGCACTTTAAATTTATACACTTTATTTAATTCATGTTAGTTGATTTATTACATCTTACTTTCTATTATTTACATTTACGTTTAATTGTTTGACAATCAATCGGATATATGAAAATGTGTTAACTTTTAAGAAGTTGCTTAAATATTGATTTAGGATACGGACTACGTTATTCCTATTGTAAACCAATTACATGCGGGGATTTGAAGGCCAATAATAGATGTAGAACGTTAACTCAAAGTTGTAATGTTTCACATGTTACAAAGTAGCATATAGTTTGCAGGAATGTTAGATGAGGATCCTTATGCTCATCTCAGATCATTTATGTAAACCACATATTCATTCAAACTATCAGGAGTACCAGATGACTTTTTAAGGTTAAAAGTTAAAACCTTTTTCATTCTCACTAAGTCATAAAAGCCAAAGACTGGTATAATTCTCTAAAACCTGATTCTATGATTTCATGGAACCAAATGGCCGAAAAGTTCTTAAAAAATATTTCCAACCTTTGCAGAATGACGAATCCAGAAATGAGATTTGCACAGTAAATAGACTATGAGGCAGTTCCAGCAGCCTAGGAAAGATTTAAAGATCTATTAAGAAAATGCCCTCACCATGGCATTCCTTACTACATTCAGCTGGAGACATTTTACAATGACTTAAACACTTCAGCCAGACAAATGTTTGATGCTACTACAGTATGAGCTTTCACAACTAGTTCTTATAATGAAGGATATAACACCCTTGAAAAGATTTCTAACAACAATGGATATTGGGTAGACCCACGTACAATACCTAAGAAAACATTAGACTCCCGTACCACACATATGAAAATAGTTAAGGCACAAGAAAATAGATGTTTATTCAACACTTGCTTCACAGCTTGGTGATATGGCAACTTTACTTAAAAATCTTACTGCTAACAAACAAATGGTGTTTAGTGTCAATATCGATGAACCATCTAACCTTCCTGTCCAATGTGCATATTGTAGTGGAGAATATCTTTAAGATGAGTGTACTGGAAACCTAAAACATGTTAATTATGTTGATAGCAACAATAAAAGTAGACCATGTTCACCAACTTATAATCCTAGATGGAGACAACAACCGGATTTAAAATGGAACAATCCTACCCTTAACCTCCAGTTACCAAAAATAAAGGGGTAGGTGATAACCCCAAAATTATACATGTTTGGGTCGTTCTGATTATGTTTTATCCCACTTTAGCCTGTTTTTCGTACAATTTACTTCTGAAAGTTATTGTTTTTCAGTTTAAAAGGTTTTGGAGTCCCGTGATCAATAAAAGTACAAAAAGAGGTGAAAAAGCATGAAGATTGGAGCAAAGGTGGAACAAAGGTCTCTCGCGATCGCGAGATGACCTAGATTCTATAATATTCTTTCATGCAGCTCACTTGGCATCGCGAAAAGTCTACCAACTGTCGAGAAAGAGAAGTCAACCCTGAATAGAAGATTCTAGAATATTCAAGAAACGATTTTTAGGGCTTCTCAAGTGACTTGCGTCACGAGGATGCCGTCTCGCGATCGCGAGGTGGGACGAATTTGCTCTTTAAATACTATTGTTTGTGTAAAAAATTACCCCGGTTGATATCTTAAGATGCTTGTGGAGCTGAACCGTCGAGAGAAAGAATCTAACTCAATAAAACGTACGATGAAATAAATAAAATGCACAAAACAGTTGATGATGCAGGAAAAACCTCGAGGACGAGGAAAAAACCTACGGTCGACTAAAGGGGATAGCCGACGTTGCACTATATATCACCAATAAGGGGTGATGTCCTTGAGAATTATAGTGGTGATCGTATGTGATAACTTCAAAATTATACATGTTTTGGTCATTTCGGTTTGTATTGTTTTACCCCATTTTAACCCATTTCTTGGTTGTTTTACTCACGAAAGCTACTTAATCTTAATTTTGTAGGTTTTGGAGGCCATTGAATGGAAAAGTACAAAAAGTTGTGAAAAAGTGTGAAAAAAGTGCCAAGTGGATCCAGAGACCCCTTCACGTTCGCGAAGTTTCAAGTCTCGCGCCGCGAGATAGGTAGTTTCTGGAATGTTCTAGCTTTTGGCCTGTTTCGCGTTGGAATTCAGAAGTTTCGCTCCGCGAAGTGAGTGAAGACCCTTTATGGAGGATTTTAGAATGAGTAGAAAAGGAAAGATAGGGCGTTTTAAGTGTTTCGCGCCGCGAAGAGGCAGCTTGGCGATCGCGAAATGAGCCGTTCACAGCTTTATAAATGCAGGCTTCCACCCTTCAGTTCAAACCATCCAATAATTAGTTTTCTAATATTCATAGAGAGTCAATAGAAGTAATAGTGATGATTAGAGAGTTTTATGAGCGTAGAGCGTGAGCAGATTCTTACCCGGAGTTATCTTTCCGGTGTGAGATCATCTCTCGTTTCACGGTCGGTATAAATTCTCAATCTTTATGTTTTGTTTGCTGTTTTTAGTCATGTCTAGTGAGTAGTGTAATAACCTGGATCCTAGGTTAGATTGTCGGTTAACTTTAACTATGACTTTGTGTGTTAGGCTTTTTGAGTGGAGGGGCTAATTATGTAAGTTCTTGGAAAGTTGTGTGTTTGTTGGGTTTTAAGCTTGTTAATGGGCTTGGCCTTGCAAGCCCAGGGTATTTAAAGGAGGAAAAACTAGGATTTTGTCATTTTGGGGAATGAAGCAAGTGTGTGAAGTGTGTGTTTTGGGAGTGTGATGGGATTCATGTTTTCCACATTCATGTTTTCCACATTCGTGTTTTCCACATTCATGTTTTCCACATTCGTGTTTTCCACATTCATGTTTTCCACATTCATGTTTTCCACATTCATGTTTTCCACATCGGGATTCATGATTCCCGGATTGGGATTTTCTATGGAGGTTTTGGTTCCCAAGCCTTTCCCGAATGGAAATCTATGATTTCCGAGTCGGGAATTCGGCCAAGTTAATCCGTTATTTTGACCTTGCGGTTTTCCTCATCCGTTTTCCTCATCCGTTTTCCTCATTGAGTTTTCCTCATTGAGTTTTCCTCATTGAGTTTTCCTCATTGAGTTTTCCTCATTGAGTTTTCCTCATTGAGTTTTCCTCATTGAGTTTTCCTCATTGAGTTTTCCTCATTGAGTTTTCCTCATTGGGTTTATTTGTTGAGTTTTCCTCATTGGGATTATTTATTGAGTTTTCCTCATTGAGTTTTCCTCATCCGTTTCCCTCATTGGGATTATTTGTTGAGTTTTCCTCATTGGGATTATTTATTGAGTTTTCCTCATTGAGTTTCCCTCATTGAGTTTTCCTCATCCGTTTCCCTCATTGGGATTATTTGTTGAGTTTTCCTCATTGGGATTATTTATTGAGTTTTCCTCATTGAGTTTCCCTCATTGAGTTTTCCTCATCCGTTTCCCTCATTGGGATTATTTGTTGAGTTTTCCTCATTGGGATTATTTATTGAGTTTTCCTCATTGAGTTTCCCTCATTGAGTTTTCCTCATCCGTTTCCCTCATTGGGATTATTTGTTGAGTTTTCCTCATTGGGATTATTTATTGAGTTTTCCTCATTGAGTTTCCCTCATTGAGTTTTCCTCATCCGTTTCCCTCATTGGGATTATTTGTTGAGTTTTCCTCATTGGGATTATTTATTGAGTTTTCCTCATTGAGTTTCCCTCATTGGGTTTGTTTGTTGAGTTTTCCTCATTGGGATTATTTATTGAGTTTTCCTCATTGAGTTTCCCTCATTGAGTTTTCCTCATCCGTTTCCCTCATTGGGATTATTTGTTGAGTTTTCCTCATTGGGATTATTTATTGAGTTTTCCTCATTGAGTTTCCCTCATTGAGTTTTCCTCATCCGTTTCCCTCATTGGGATTATTTGTTGAGTTTTCCTCATTGGGATTATTTATTGAGTTTTCCTCATTGAGTTTCCCTCATTGAGTTTTCCTCATCCGTTTCCCTCATTGGGATTATTTGTTGAGTTTTCCTCATTGGGATTATTTATTGAGTTTTCCTCATTGAGTTTCCCTCATTGGGTTTATTTGTTGAGTTTTCCTCATTGGGATTATTTATTGAGTTTTCCTCATTGAGTTTCCCTCATTGGGTTTATTTGTTGAGTTTTCCTCATTAGGATTATTTATTGAGTTTCCCTCATTGAGTTTACTTATGGAGTTTCCCTCATTGAGTTTCCCTCATTGGGTTTACTTGTTGAGTTTCCCTCATTGGGTTTCCCTCATTGTTGCTATCATTCCATGCAACCCTTGCTACCTTGTTATCATTTCATGTGGGAGCAATGGGAATTTCGGGTGTCATTTCATGTAACCCTAGCCTTATCATTTTATGTGAGGTCGGCTATCGTCTTGAGTAGGCTTGGTTATTGTTTCAGGCTGTCATTTCTTGTGAATCTATTCCTCATCACGAGTGAGTTTGTGTATCATTTTAGATGATGTTGATCTATCATGCTGTGTATCATCTCTTGAGGCCGTGGTACCTTGTCGTCATTTCTTGAGATATCAGTTCATGGGAAAAGCCTAATCGTATTCATTTCTTGAAAACCCTAGTTGGTTATCCGAGAAATCCTAGTCTGTTATTCCATGTTGATTCAGGTCGGATGATGATGAGAGCTAAGTTTTGGTAACTAGGAAAGAATCTTCCTAGTGGGTTAGTATGATCTGATTGAGATTTGTGTTGTAGGTGCGGATAAGGCAGAGCGTAGCTCAGTTGGGGCAGGATCAGGTGAGTTCCCTTGCCTGAAATGAATGGATTGGTTTTTACTGTTTTTAAATATATCCATTCGGTTTGTGAAATGCTTTGACGATGATTATACATTGATTTACGTGATGAATGAGATGAACTGATAATTACATTTATGCATGCTTAAAATGGTAATGACTTGATGACTTGACTGATGTGTTGCACTATGGACACTGGGTACCTTGGAACCTCGCGTTCCTTGGGAGTTTACCATTTGGTCTGATACGCCACTTGGGGGTACCTTGGGACTACGTCCCTTGGGAGTTATTGTCAGGTAACCTGGATGGGCCTGGACGGTGTTTTTCTTTGTCCGCACACATTCAGTGGTTTTTGAACTGATTTTTACGGCCAGCGGGCCGGAACTGTTGTTTAAACTGTTTTGAGGGAATTCACTAGACCTTTCGGTCTAACCCTCGTTTTCAAAATCTAAAACCTTTTCAGGGAAAGATCGAGTTGCTAGAGGCAAAGAGATGTTGAGCGCTTAGAGTAGCGTGGTCAGTCAGGAGTTATGATTCTTATCCTTTTAGAAATCTCAGCTGTGGAGGGTTTGTTCCGCATGCACTCTTAACTATTGTACCTTTTGAGAAAAAGATTTTTATGTTTTTGCGAATTAGATCACTGGGATTTATGATTATTGTGTATTTATAGTTGTTATGACAAATTGGTATCAGAGCATTAGTTTAAGTGAATTAGGTGACCAGGATTGGGCCTAGTCTTAAACTGTAGGATTGGGAACACAGCTGAGATTGTAGGACTCTAGGATTTTGCCTAGAGAGTCGTGTTTGGTATGAAAATGCGAGGACTAGTGTGTATCGCGAGTTAGTGACTTCATGTGAATTTGGGCACTGTCTGTGATTGGGTCGTTTAGAGTAGTCTAATCTTCAGGTTGCTATTTTAGAACTTGATGCATTTGGAAAGAGTTTGTTTGTGTTTATGACTTATGTCATGGTTTCGGGTAAGGAAAGGTTAGATGTGCGAGATGTCGAGTTGTATGGAATACCCTGAGGTGTTCCCGGTCGATCTAGATAGTCTACCGCCTGATCGAGAGACCGAGCTTCAGATTTGCTTGAATGGTCGGAGCGACGCCTATCGCCAGAGCATTGTATCGGCTGGCACCGGCGGAGATGAAATTGATGACGACGAGGCTGCGAGGACCGGTTAACCAGGGATTTATTAGCGCTAGCTCTTCACCTTGGGAGCGCCAGTTCTGTTCGTGAGAAGGAGAGTCGACACCGTGTGGATGTGCATCGACTAACGAGAGAGTTCAACAGACTTACCGTCAGAGACGAGTAGCCACTGTTGAGGATTTACAACTTATTTGACCAATTGCGAGGTGCCAAATGCTTCTCAAAGATTGGTATGCGATCGAGTTACCGTCAGCTCAAGATTAGAGGGGAAGACGTTTTGAAGACGGCCTTTTGGACTTGTCATGGATAATGTGAATCTCTCGTAATGACGTTCGGACTTACGAGCGTGCCGCCAACATTTATGGATTTGATGATGGAAGTGCGTAACACTATTTCTGGACGAGCTCATTTTAGTCTCCATCGACGACATCTTGAACTACTCGAGGACTGCGGAGGAACTATCCAACGCATGGCATGAGGTTAGCGGTTGTGGTTTTCGCACTAAAGATTTGGAGACATTATCTTTACGAGACGAAGTATCAATCTACACCAACCATGAAGAGCCTTCCGTACCTGTTCAACAGGAAAGAGTTATATTGAGGATTGGACGTTGTTGTGTAATGGACTAACGTGGTACCAGACATGGGATCAAGGATCAAGGGACATCAAGAAGAGACTTTAGATGAGCAACATTTAGAGTCGGAGCGGATGGTGGGAGTCTTGGGGACCCTCGGAGTGGGCAACAAAGGAGCTGTATTATTTTGGAAAGCTGTTATGACTTCCAAAGCTTGTGGGTATACATCAGAAGATTCTGAAGAATGTGCGCGCAAATAGAAGTACTCAGTTCGTCTCGGAGCAAATGAGATATACCGTGGCTTGCGTCAGCATATCGGCGACCGGGGATGAAGAAAGACATCGCTCATTTCGTTGAAAGATGCGTGGCGTGACTTCAAGTGAAGATCGAACGCCAGCGACCGTGTGGCAACTGCAATAGTTACCGTAGCAGTATGGACTTGGAAGCATGTCGATGGTTTTCGTGACGAGATTTTCCCGTAGGCCTAAGGGCTTTGTTTTGTTGTGGGCTGTGGTCATTAGACTTTTGAAGTTAGCTTACTTCCTATAGTTGTAAGAGGCACCTTCTATCGCGAGGCTGCGTGGCGGAGATTGTACGACGACGCGACATTCCATTAACTACCGTGTCGGATCGAGATGCCAGATTGTACCTTGACGCTTGGCGGAGCTTTCAGCTGGACTTGGGGATGCGGGTCACTATAACTACCGCGAATGGTCTGCATAGTGACGGACAAAGTGAGCGGGTCATCCAACTTTGGAAGATCCGTTGAGGACATGTGTTCTGGATTTCAGAGGTTCTTGGGGTAATCATCTACCGGTTGAGGCAAGTAGAATGCGCAGTACGTGTCACGTGACGAACCTGATGGCTTGTTTTGCAGAATCCGAGTTGCGAGCGAAGTACGTGTGCCTGTTCAGCAAGTGAATTCCGGGACGGAATTCTTTTGAGGGGGAAGTGATGTAATAACCTGGATCCTAGGTTAGATTGTCGGTTAACTTTAACTATGACTTTGTGTGTTAGGCTTTTTGAGTGGAGGGGCTAATTATGTAAGTTCTTGGAAAGTTGTGTGTTTGTTGGGTTTTAAGCTTGTTAATGGGCTTGGCCTTGCAAGCCCAGGGTATTTAAAGGAGGAAAAACTAGGATTTTGTCATTTTGGGGAATGAAGCAAGTGTGTGAAGTGTGTGTTTTGGGAGTGTGATGGGATTCATGTTTTCCACATTCATGTTTTCCACATTCGTGTTTTCCACATTCATGTTTTCCACATTCGTGTTTTCCACATTCATGTTTTCCACATTCATGTTTTCCACATTCATGTTTTCCACATCGGGATTCATGATTCCCGGATTGGGATTTTCTATGGAGGTTTTGGTTCCCAAGCCTTTCCCGAATGGAAATCTATGATTTCCGAGTCGGGAATTCGGCCAAGTTAATCCGTTATTTTGACCTTGCGGTTTTCCTCATCCGTTTTCCTCATCCGTTTTCCTCATTGAGTTTTCCTCATTGAGTTTTCCTCATTGAGTTTTCCTCATTGAGTTTTCCTCATTGAGTTTTCCTCATTGAGTTTTCCTCATTGAGTTTTCCTCATTGAGTTTTCCTCATTGAGTTTTCCTCATTGAGTTTTCCTCATTGGGTTTATTTGTTGAGTTTTCCTCATTGGGATTATTTATTGAGTTTTCCTCATTGAGTTTTCCTCATCCGTTTCCCTCATTGGGATTATTTGTTGAGTTTTCCTCATTGGGATTATTTATTGAGTTTTCCTCATTGAGTTTCCCTCATTGAGTTTTCCTCATCCGTTTCCCTCATTGGGATTATTTGTTGAGTTTTCCTCATTGGGATTATTTATTGAGTTTTCCTCATTGAGTTTCCCTCATTGAGTTTTCCTCATCCGTTTCCCTCATTGGGATTATTTGTTGAGTTTTCCTCATTGGGATTATTTATTGAGTTTTCCTCATTGAGTTTCCCTCATTGAGTTTTCCTCATCCGTTTCCCTCATTGGGATTATTTGTTGAGTTTTCCTCATTGGGATTATTTATTGAGTTTTCCTCATTGAGTTTCCCTCATTGAGTTTTCCTCATCCGTTTCCCTCATTGGGATTATTTGTTGAGTTTTCCTCATTGGGATTATTTATTGAGTTTTCCTCATTGAGTTTCCCTCATTGGGTTTGTTTGTTGAGTTTTCCTCATTGGGATTATTTATTGAGTTTTCCTCATTGAGTTTCCCTCATTGAGTTTTCCTCATCCGTTTCCCTCATTGGGATTATTTGTTGAGTTTTCCTCATTGGGATTATTTATTGAGTTTTCCTCATTGAGTTTCCCTCATTGAGTTTTCCTCATCCGTTTCCCTCATTGGGATTATTTGTTGAGTTTTCCTCATTGGGATTATTTATTGAGTTTTCCTCATTGAGTTTCCCTCATTGAGTTTTCCTCATCCGTTTCCCTCATTGGGATTATTTGTTGAGTTTTCCTCATTGGGATTATTTATTGAGTTTTCCTCATTGAGTTTCCCTCATTGGGTTTATTTGTTGAGTTTTCCTCATTGGGATTATTTATTGAGTTTTCCTCATTGAGTTTCCCTCATTGGGTTTATTTGTTGAGTTTTCCTCATTAGGATTATTTATTGAGTTTCCCTCATTGAGTTTACTTATGGAGTTTCCCTCATTGAGTTTCCCTCATTGGGTTTACTTGTTGAGTTTCCCTCATTGGGTTTCCCTCATTGTTGCTATCATTCCATGCAACCCTTGCTACCTTGTTATCATTTCATGTGGGAGCAATGGGAATTTCGGGTGTCATTTCATGTAACCCTAGCCTTATCATTTTATGTGAGGTCGGCTATCGTCTTGAGTAGGCTTGGTTATTGTTTCAGGCTGTCATTTCTTGTGAATCTATTCCTCATCACGAGTGAGTTTGTGTATCATTTTAGATGATGTTGATCTATCATGCTGTGTATCATCTCTTGAGGCCGTGGTACCTTGTCGTCATTTCTTGAGATATCAGTTCATGGGAAAAGCCTAATCGTATTCATTTCTTGAAAACCCTAGTTGGTTATCCGAGAAATCCTAGTCTGTTATTCCATGTTGATTCAGGTCGGATGATGATGAGAGCTAAGTTTTGGTAACTAGGAAAGAATCTTCCTAGTGGGTTAGTATGATCTGATTGAGATTTGTGTTGTAGGTGCGGATAAGGCAGAGCGTAGCTCAGTTGGGGCAGGATCAGGTGAGTTCCCTTGCCTGAAATGAATGGATTGGTTTTTACTGTTTTTAAATATATCCATTCGGTTTGTGAAATGCTTTGACGATGATTATACATTGATTTACGTGATGAATGAGATGAACTGATAATTACATTTATGCATGCTTAAAATGGTAATGACTTGATGACTTGACTGATGTGTTGCACTATGGACACTGGGTACCTTGGAACCTCGCGTTCCTTGGGAGTTTACCATTTGGTCTGATACGCCACTTGGGGGTACCTTGGGACTACGTCCCTTGGGAGTTATTGTCAGGTAACCTGGATGGGCCTGGACGGTGTTTTTCTTTGTCCGCACACATTCAGTGGTTTTTGAACTGATTTTTACGGCCAGCGGGCCGGAACTGTTGTTTAAACTGTTTTGAGGGAATTCACTAGACCTTTCGGTCTAACCCTCGTTTTCAAAATCTAAAACCTTTTCAGGGAAAGATCGAGTTGCTAGAGGCAAAGAGATGTTGAGCGCTTAGAGTAGCGTGGTCAGTCAGGAGTTATGATTCTTATCCTTTTAGAAATCTCAGCTGTGGAGGGTTTGTTCCGCATGCACTCTTAACTATTGTACCTTTTGAGAAAAAGATTTTTATGTTTTTGCGAATTAGATCACTGGGATTTGTTATTGTTACGTTGGTTTTATTGCCTGGGTTTTGGGGGGCGTTACAAGTAGTTTTATTTTAGTACTTATTGTGGTTTTGATGAACCTTGTTGGATGATGTTTGGATTTTAATGATTAATTAGTTTGGTTTGGTTTATTGAGTGTTTGTCTTTGATTCCGAAGTTAATGTTTAAACTGTGGCTTTCTGAACTTGTTAGTTGGGTGTATCTGTTTTTCTGACAAAAAGATAGGTAGACTCCGTCAGGTTAATCAACCTCCCTTACCTTTCCCTTTGGTGACACGGAGAGACGTGGTGAGTAGTTTACTTGGACCGAGAGTAGACTAAACAGTAAGATCCCACGACTTAGCATTAATTAGAGCGACTTTTACTAGACTGCCTGACAACCAGTCCCTGTAATTGGGCCGGGAGACCAATTTGGTTTATAATCTCAGATAAAACATGCTAGGGTGCTTTTCAGCTTAAATTTTTACAATAACCAACTAAAGTAGACTTTTGGCTTAATTAACTATCCACAAGGGGAATCAACATAAACCATGATAAGTACTATTTTGTTCATTATTTGTTTAAAGATTTCTTAGTTTGAGTTTTAATTAAAGTTTCAGTCTTTTTAGTAGTTTAAAATCGCTTTCATAAGAAATCCCCTTTTTAGATTAATTAAACTTTTTAGATTTATTTTGAATAACTTGACCGTTCCCAGTGTTAAGAACGATACCCAGACTTTCCTAAACTATATTATTTGCGATCAAGTACGCTTGCCTGTGAGTGTGGTAATTGTGGTTAGGTGATTTTATGGTTAAACTTGGTACTGTTTATATATATATTTTTTACCGCATCAAGTTTTTTTGGCGCCGCTGCCGGGGAACGGTAGTTGTTTGATTTTAATCTTTGTTAGTTTAGTTAATCGATCCTTGTGAGGGATCTTATCCCTTGCAAGTTAGTTGCTTTCTAGTTTAGTTTATTTTTGTTGTTTACTTTCTTTGTTTTCCGCAAGTTGCCCTTGATCTTTTGTTGTGGTTTCAGTGAAGGATTAGTGGAGCCGTTTGTGGGACGGAGAGAGAATTAAGGAAAAAGAGAAAAGAAATCAAAAGCAGGCAAAGTTCGTCCGAGAGCTTTAAAATTCGAAATGGGAGAAGAAGCACCTATGTGGAATACCCGGAGGACCGCTTCTACCGTGCCCACACAACTGATCACGAAGTCGAACTTAGAAACGGAGATTAAGGGACAATTCCTCCACATGATAAAGGAGTTGACCTTTGACAGAAAAAGTGATAGCAATCCATCGTTCACATTGAGAGCTTCGAGGAAATCTATGATCTGTTCAAAACTGAAAACAACTGGGATGCCATTCGTCTATGGTTGTTCCCATTCACACTTACGGGAGAATCTAAAGCTTGGCTTCGTTCTTTGGAGCCGAGTTTGATTGCCACTTGGGAGGACTTACGATCTAAGTTCTTGTCCCGATTCTTCCACCAAATCCTCATTGAATTTTATTTTTCCATTAGAAGGGGCTATCATTACCGCCTGGACACCATCAAAGATAGAGAAACTTCGAGCCGAGATCCATTCGTTCCGACAAGAAGATGGGGAGACGATTTCCGAAGCATGGGAAAGATTCAAACATCTCTTGAATTCGTGCCCGAGTCACGGATTAAACAAGGGTGATCAAGTCCAAACTTTCTATAGTGGGCTTAATTACTCTTCCCGCGGTACTTTGGACTCATCCGCCGGTGGTGTGTTCATGTACAAGATCCCCACACAAGGATATAATCTTCTCGAGGATATGTTGATCCATAATATCGATTGGAAGTCGGATAAACACTTACAAATTCCGAAATTGGCCGGGAAGATCTCTAACGACTTTGATCCATCCGAGGAGTTAGCCGCCATGAAAAACAAACAGGTAAGGTTTGAACGAAAAATAGATGAACTAATTAAAAATGTTCATGCTTTGCAGGTTGGATGCGAGTAATGCAAAGGACCCCACCTTACGAAGGATTGCCCAAATAAGCCTATGATGACACCCGAAGAAGTGAACTTTATCAACCGAGGTGAATACCAAGGGAGGTGGAACAACAACCGAAATTTCAATCAGAGACCCCCCGGATTCTTTGCTCTGAGCAACCAAAACCAACGGACGGATGGCGAGCCATGCATGTCTCTTGAGGATCGACTCTTCCAATTCATGGAATCCCAAAAGAAGTTGAATGAAGAGGTAAGCTCATACTTGTGTAATCAACAAAGTGTAATTCAAAATTTGGAATTGCAGGTTGGGAGAATCTCTCAAACACTAAGCGGAAGAACTCAAGGGGAGCTACCTACACAAACTCAAGTCAACCCAAAGGTGGAAGCTTCCAAGACTATGCTAATGGTGGATGGAGTGACAACAAAGAAGGCATGGACGGACATCTACACCAAGAAGTATATCCCTTCCGACAGCGAGAGTGAACCGGATTACCCTACAGACTACGATTCGGAAGGCATCATTGTTTCTTTTGAGCATCTAATGCTTCGTGACCCAATCTACTTAAGTGTTGAAGAAGAGGAAGATAACAAGCAAGGTGGATACACGGAGTTTATGATCCCGAAGGAAAATAAAGGGAAAGAGAAGGTGGAAGAGGACGACGCCAAGCTAATCTATATTGCACCAATAAAGCATGATCCAGGAAGTTATAGCTTACCTATTTCAATTAATAATAAATTTAAAGGTCTTGCTTTAGTTGATTCGGGTGCCGCACTAAATATGATGCCTGTGTCTTATTGCAGCAAAATAGGGATCAAGAAGTTGATACCGACAGCTTATCAGTATTGAGGGATTAACGGCTACATGACAACGCCTCTTGGAATAGCGGAAGCCGTTTTGATTCGTATTGGAAACTTTGTTTACCTCACACACTTTATCATTGCTGACCTTCCAAAAGATACGGAGATCCCTATCATTTTTGCGAGAGCCTTTTTGCATATGGCGCAAGTCAATATTGACATGCGTAATCAGGTGACAAGTTTGGGGTATGGTGATAGTCGCATTTACTTTGATCCCGATGGGAAACCAATCACAAAATTCTGGGCACCGTATTTGGACCCATCTCAGTCTTTCAAGGAGAAACGTGAGAGTCCGCTACTTCCACATGAGCTTCCCAAAAAGAAGACGAAGGATTATCCAAATCCGCTCAAGCCAAATGGTGAAACATCAAATGAAGCGGGGACACCTAACAAGGGGCATAAGAAGAAGAAGGGCTCTTCAGCCCGCCGTGTGAAGAAATGAGCGCTTAAAACGGAGTCGAGCTCTAGACTCATTTCACAAATGAAGCGCTTCTCAGGAGGCAACCCGAGCTTTTTCTTTCCTTTCATGTTTTGGTGTGTTTTTGTGTGTTTTTGCTGATTTCTTTCTTTGTTTGTGCCTAGACAACCCTTCCGAAAGCTTAGAAGTCAAAAACGCGAAAATCCGATAGGAAACGAAAAAAGTGAAAAATGGAAACAGAAGTATCTCCGCGTCCGCGAAAAATTCAAGTTTCGCGACGCGGAGTTGGTTTTCAGTTGTGCTAGGTAATATATTCGAGTTTCGCGACGCGAAAGATAAAATTAGGGCATTTTTCTAACGGACTACTGACTTCACGATCGCAAAGCCCTAAACTTTGCGACGTGAAGTGTGTGCAGTCGGGTTTTTAAAACCTTTTTGTCCCAAATTTTCAATTCACAAAACCTAATTCTATCTCGGCGCGCGAACTTTACCTCCCCCAACGCGAAATTTTGAATTTTTGAGCTTCAATTTATTGTTTCAATGGCATCTAAGAGACGAAGAGCTACATCCACTTCTACCAACGCTTACCGTGCACCCGATGGAAGCCATGCGTTCACCTACTTCATGAATGACCCGCAATTGAATGCTTCCAAGAGGACCGAACTCCGAGACACCATGAATCGGATCGCTAGTCGCCAATTCGTCATTCCAAGGAGGGCCGATTGGACTCTTCTTAACACCTTGGAAATTGATAACCAAGTGAAGGCGATCCTTGAGAAACATGTTCTTGGGGAGAATGGAATGGAGTTTTACATTTGCAAAGCTTAGGAGCGGGTGTTTGAGATCAATAAGTCGCTCTATCGGGAATTGATTCTCGAATTTGTGGCCACTTTTATCTTTGATTCCACAAAAGCCACCGAATATTGCCGTGAGCAATGTATGACTTTTCGACTCGGAGGAGTTTGGAGATCCCTTTCTTTGGCCGACTTTAGTGTGGCTTTGGGCATTTACACTCAAGTCGAGATTGATGATCCCGGTTTCGACGAATATATGGTGGCAACGGAAAAGAAACCCGATGGTTTTAACCCTCGTGATACTTGGGCTATTTGTGGTGATGGCAACTATAGTTCGAATATCAAAGTCAAGGGTTGCTTTCCCCCGTTGACCGGCTTCTACACCGCATGTTGGTGCATGCGGTGAATTCTCGTTCCTCTAGTGAAGAGAAGATCTCCAATTATGATCTTTGGCTACTTGATCGACTCACCACGGATGATCGTTATCCGAATGCCCCTTACATCATTGTCGCTCTACTTGCGAAGGCGAGTGGTTATCGAGAAGGAAGCAAGATGCTTGGGGGTCAATATGTCACTCGCCTAGCCAAGCATTTTGGGGTACTCATTGCGGGTGCTTTGGCTTCCTTGACCGATTTGCGCGAGATGGGGTTGATTGACATGGATCAGCTTCGAGGAATGGGGGTGGTTAAGTCGATCCAGACTAGCTATGGAGTTCGGTATCGGTGGGATGATCGTCCGCAATCTTATGCACCGAGGGAATCGTTGGGAAGGACTTTCGAGCATGGTGGTATTCGAGTGGGGCGGAGGCGATGGAAGAACCGGAGGAGTGGAATGCTTATGCAAGTTACCAAGGGCTAAGTCAACAACTCTCGGATATGTCCTTGTCTTACGGCCGTCATCAACAACGGATGGAGTACAAATCCACGGAGACGCTTCACCAAACTAATTGGCAAAGTGGAGTGCTTAATCAAGTGGCGGAACATCTTGGTGTCCAACCGAACTCCTCTTACGCTCCATCCCCGTTGTGGCCGTACAATGAGCAAAATCCACCCGGTTTTCCATCTTTCGAGGATTGGAGGAATCATCCTCGTGGCCCCTATCGATCACGATCTTTTATCTCTTTTAGTTTCGATTGGGTTGTTTAAGACATTTTCAATTCTTGTTTGTGTGGTGTGCTTTTATTTTCTTTAGACTTTTGCATGCTTTAGGTTTTAGACTTTTAATTTCTTGGATTTTTAGTTTTATTTTCTTTTGTTCTTTTTACTTTTGTTTGTTTTTTTCTTTGGTAATAGATGAATCGTGTTATGATCAAGCACCGCTTACAGTTTCGGAATTCTACCTGATGGATTAAATCTCAAAACCCGGGAAGTTTCTCTTTTCCCAATTCTCCTTACTTGTTATAATTGTTGCATTGAGGACACTGCAAATTTTAAGTGTGGGGAGGGGGTTAAGTAGACTTAACTGCTTAATATTTGGGTAACTTAAGCTTTTGATTGTCGTTTTTCAAATCATCTGAAAGCTTTGAAATTTGACCCCAATTTTTTTCGAAATCTGGATTGTTTTTGGATATTTAGATGCTTGCATAGGAGAACACTAAATGAGATTATCTGAGTAAGAGTAATGCCTTGGATTGCCGATTACCATGAGTGCCTCACCTTATTCCTTTGAGAGTTTGAGCCTTTATTGATTATTCATTTCGTGAGGATTTACCGACTGAGACCCAAGGTAGAACTTGCCATTTAAATGCTTCTCGAGATCACATAAGAGAAGTATTTATCACCATTGCACTAATAGAGGCCTTCGGTTCAACCCTTTTTAGCCTTCGTTAGATAACCTCATCTTAAAGTTATTTAATTTGCCTAGCCAATTTGTTGAAAGTGTTCAATTTTAACACTTTATCCCTTGAAACCCATGTTGAGCCTTAGCCTTTCATTTCTTTACCCAATTTCACCATATGTCCTTTAGCCTCTTTCTTTTTATCTATCTTTTGGCCGTAACTTATATTTGAGAGCTTGAGATGTTTTGATCCACATGTTTTTCAAAATCTGACAAATGAAAAGAAAGGGATTGAGAAAGAGCATGAAATGGAAAAAAAAAGTCAAAAACCAACTCAAGAAAAGAAAAGAAAATATCAAAAGAGTTGAGATGAAAAAGAAAAAACGGTTAAAAAGAAAGAAAAAGAATTTGAGCCCCAAATAAGCAATATGCTTAGGCCAAATCTAAATGGAGAAAAGAAAGTGAATACTCATCCCGAAAAGTTGTAGTTCTTAAAGTCAGATAGTTCTCAAAAGTGTTTGGATCATTACTGATTAAGTCTTTCAAGTTTTTGTTGCAAAACCTTTAGACACTTATATATATATATATATATATATATATCTTTTTTTTCTACCCTTACCCTAAGCCTAACATTACAACCCTAAAGTCCTCTTGACGGTTGACAACTTCTCAGTGGTGAAAATTAGATTTGGTGACAAGCTGATGCATGCGGGAATCAGTTGAGTAATTGGTGTGATCACTTTATACATACACTTTTACCCCTCGAGAGATACACTTGACATATACATACTTTGTGAGGGTAAAAGGTTGGTCCTTGGCATTCGATTATTCATTGTATCTTGTGGTGTGTTCAATTATGTTTGCTATCTTTGTGTTCTTAAATGATTTCGGATGGAGATAATTTTGGTGTTATCTGTCTTATCTTTCAGTCCTTTGATTGAGGACAACCAAAGCTTAAGTGTGGGGATTTTGATAACTCCAAAATTTTACATGTTTTGGTCGTTTCGGTTTGTATTGTTTTACCCCATTTTAGCCCATTTCTTGGCTGTTTTACTCACGAAAACTATTGAATCTTAGTTTTGTAGGATTTTGAACGGAGAAATACAAAAAGTTGTTAAAAAGTGTGAAAAAAGTGCAAAGTGGATCCAGAGACCCCTTCACGTTCGCGAAGTTTCAAGTCTCGCATCGCGAGATGGGTAGTTTCTAGAATGTTCTAGCTTTTGGCCTGTTTCGCGTTGGAATTCAGAAGTTTCGTGCCGCGAAGTGAGTAAGACCCTTTATGGAAGATTCTAGAATGAGCAGAAAAGGAAAGATAGGGCCTTTTAAGTGTTTCGCACCGCGAAGAGGCAGCTTGGCGATTGCGAAATGAGCCGTTCACAGCTTTATAAATACAGGCTTCCACCCTTCAGTTCAAATCATCCAATAATTAGTTTTCTAATATTCACAGAGAGTCAATAGCAGTAATAGTGAGGATTAGAGATTTTATGAGCGTAGAGCGTGAGCAGATTCTTACCCGGAGTTACCTTTCCGGTGTGCGATCATCTCTCGTTTCACGGTCGGTATAAAGTCTCAATCTTTATGTTTTGTTTGTTGTTTTTAGTCATGTCTACTGAGTAGTTTTATTTTAGTACTTATTGTGGTTTTGATGAACCTTGTTGGATGATGTTTGGATTTTAATGATTAATTAGTTTGGTTTGGTTTATTGAATGTTTGTCTTTGATTCCGAAGTTAATGTTTAAACTGTAGCTTTCTGAACTTGTTGGTTGGGTGTATCTGTTTTTCTGACAAAAAGATAGGTAGACTCCGTCAGGTTAATCAACCTCCCTTACCTTTCCCTCTGGTGATGCGGAGAGACGTGGTGAGTAGTTTACTTGGACCGAGAGTAGACTAAACAGTAAAATCCCACGACTTAGCATTAATTAGGGCGACTTTTACTAGACTGCTTGACAACCAGTCCCTGTAATTGGGCCGGGAGACCAATTTGGTTTATAATCTCAGATAAAACATGTTAGGGTGCTTTTCAGCTTAAATTCTTACAATAACCAACTAAACTAGACTTTTGGCTTAATTAACTCATCCACAAGGGGAATCAACATAAACCATGATAAGTACTACTTTGTTCTTTATTTGTTTAAAGCTTTCTTAGTTTGAGTTTTAATTAAAGTTTCAGTCTTTTTAGTAGTTTAAAACCGCTTTCATAAGAAATCCCCTTTTTAGGTTAATTAAACTTTTTAGATTTATTTTGAATAACTTGACCGTTCCCAGTGGTAAGAACGATACCCGAACTTTCCTAAACTATATTGCTTGCGATCAGGTACGCTTGTCTGTGAGTGTGGTAATTGTGGTTAGGTGATTTTATGGTTAAACTTGGTACTGTTTTTATATATATTTGGTACTGTTTTTATATATATTTTACCGCATCAAGTTTTTGGCGCCGCTGCCGGGGAACGGTAGTTGTTTGATTTTAATCTTTGTTACTTTAGTTAATCGATCCTTGTGAGGGATCTTATCCCTTGCAAATTAGTTGCTTTCTAGTTTAGTTTATTTTTATTGTTTACTTTCTTTGATTTCCGCAAGTTGCCCTTGATCTTTTGTTGTGGTTTCAGTAAAGCTTTCTTAGTTTGAGTTTTAATTAAAGTTTCAGTCTTTTTAGTAGTTTAAAATCGCTTTCATAAGAAATCCCCTTTTTAGATTAATTAAACTTTTTAGATTTATTTTGAATAACTTAACCGTTCCGAGTGGTAAGAACGATACCCGGTGATAATTCCAAAATTATACATATTTTACTCGAACTAGTTCCCCACTTTTGTTTATGTTTTAGGCCTTATTTGGACATGATTGCTACTAAAAGTGTGTGAATTGTAATTTCAGGTAAATTTGGGGGTGAAATGCAAAAAGTATTAAAAAGAGGGTAAAAAGCGTCAAAAGTGGATACTTTGTGAAGAAATGTAAAAATCAATTATTTGGTTTCCATTTGTATGCTTTTCTTCCCTTCCAAGTTAATTGCTTCCTCCCAGATTATTCCGGAATGTTCCAGATTTCTCCACCAAATGAAGACTTTCTCCTAAAGCAAGATCTTCAGCTGATAAGGAAACAAAAATCAACTAGAATATTTTGGATATCTGACAATTATTCAGTTTCCTTTGTTCGTTGGATTTCGCGCCGCTAAGGAAAGTTTCACGCCGCTAAAAGAGGGAATGATCAAAGGAATATTATGGAAGCTCAGATAAAAGGAAAGGATCACCTAAAAGAAGATTCTGGAAGGTTCAGTTGCCCGTTTCGCGCCGCAAAGGCAATCTTGCACCGTTTAGCACCGCGAACCTGCCGTTTCGTGAACGCTAAACGGGTCTGACGAGTTTAGTATAAATAAGAGCCTTGGCCATTCAGTATCTATCATCTCACAATCATACAATTCTCTCAATAATTAGTCTAGGTCAGTAGGATGGGAACCACTTAGGGTTTCCAACCCAATAAGCCGGATGCTCGATGTGACGACTACGAAGGAGATGATTCGAGGGAATGCTACAACAAATCTGTCGGTCTATAGTTGGTTTGTTTATGCATTTATGATTAGTATGTCTATGTACTAGTTCCTTTTGTGTTTTCATTATGGTTCGATCACTTTGGATATTTATTTAATTAATAGATGTATGGTTTGTTGAATGTTTGTCTTTGATTCCGAAGTTAATGCTTAAACTGTGGCTATCTGAACTTGTTGGTTGGGTGTATCTATTTTTCTGACAAAAAGATAGGTAGACTCCGTCAGGTTAATCAACCTCTCTTACCTTTCACTCTGGTGACGCGGAGAGACGTGGTAAGTAGTTTACTTGGACCAAGAGTAGGCTAAACAGTAGGGTCCCACGACTTAGCATTGATTAGGGTGACTTTTACTAGACTGCTTGACAACTAGTCCCTGTAATTGGGCTGGGAGACAAACCTGGTTGATAGTCTTAGTTTACCCTCGGGTCTAAGTACCCATGATTTGGTGAAGGCACGATGCTTGTATCAAGTACCCCATGATTCATAAGAAGTGATCAAACAATCTATCATAAAGATACATGGTGCATCGGGTAAACCGATATCCATCTGGCCAGCGTTGAATGAGTGGACACAGATATCTTGGCTACCGCATTCTGGGCAACTCAGATCTCCCAGCTCATCAATCTAATCAGTGTCCATGAGTTCAGCACTTGCTGGTTATGGCTCCAAACTGTCCAAAATGTCCTCATGTAACTTTGCCACGTCCATCCTGGGCTCTCCTATGTAATCACTAGTTATGACACGAATCTCTTTCGGGAGAGAGAACCACATCAGATACACCAGCTCTTCCTGAGTCATCTTGTATCCTAGTCGTGACAAACACTTAAAGAGTCTCCTTATCTCTAGGAGATGATCTTTAACTGATTGACCCATTTCCAGCTTCAGTGAAAATATTTCTTTCATGATCAAATACTTCCCACAGTTTTTATAGAAACCAGCCTGGTCCTCTATACTTTTCACGACCTCATGGCAGAACTTACCTCTGAGATCAACCGTAAACTCGGGCGAAGTCGAGAAAGACAGAATAGACATAACATCATATTCATCAGCCATGAATTTGAAATACTCAGCAAATTCCTTTTTAGGTGCATTGATCTTAGGTCGTGAAAGTGGTTTATTGATCACATACAGCTTACCCTGTGCACTCAAGACATTGTCAAGGTGCAACTTCCAGAGTCCAGACTGAAAAGTTTTGGCCTGTAAGCTTCCACTTGCCCATGATCAGGCGAAGTGATTCCTCAGGTGAATAAAACGGAACAACAGTATAAGACATCTACAGAAAGAATAAATTCCGATTTAGTTAATTGATTATAAAGCTTCTAATAAAATTTTTACCCTTAGACAAAATAAGATTATTAGACTAGAATCCATATTTCACATGTTGTTGATCCAGCTCCTCTATGACTTGATGAAATACCAATGATCCTTGTCTAATAACTGAAAAATACTTAGCACTGCTGTGATGAAGTTCAATACTTCAGCGAGTCTATCTCGCTGATAGTTTGGACATCAGCGATCACTGATCACTGACTCTGTTCAGTATCAGTGAGAGCTGACATCAGCTAAGTATCCTTTGAAGACAAATTGTCATGTCACTATGAAACCATCAGCACCATCTATTGATGCAAGCTGATGATTGAGTCAGCGATGCTAATGATCTGAAGTTGAAATCAGTGATAGCTAGCTGACAACTCTTACATAACGTTCCATAGAGAACAAGTCACAGTGCCTCCCTGATCCTTCCCAAGGATCAGCGACTCTAAGGCCTGATCAGTGACTTGTACTTTAAGAATACTATATTTGTCTTCTTGTCCTATATGCACAAAAAGGATTTGATTTGCCTTTCTGACAATAGTACAAAAGGGATGTCTCTTTACTGTTCCCTCCGTACTTATCACCCATAAGGCAACTGTTTACCATAGGCCATGACCCTACCACGCATGGGCATTATTTTATGGTACAATAGTATACCAAACCCAACCTTTACCTGACACGTGTAAAGTTGGGGATGGCATGCATTTAATGCATGGGGTATAAATATGAACGTAGTGTGTTCTTCAAACACAACCTTTGGTCAATCTTCTATACCCCAATCCTTTCTTCTTTCTATCTTCTAATTCTTTCTATCTCTTCTAATACTTGCTTTGTGCATAAGCAAAGGCTTAGTGCCAAAATACTTAAAAAGATTGTTTGGATCTTGACATAGTCTTGATCTGTTTCAACAAACAATCTACTTCAGTTCACACAAAGGCTCCATAGGAGTCGTGGACTGAATTAAGTGGAAGAAACTGTGTTGATTGTATTCAACCCCCCCCCCTTCTACAATACAATTTATCTTATTAGCCATCAATAGAGGACCAACACATGTGTCGGCAAGCGGCTTGATCACACAAGCCGACCCATGTTATTTCGGTAGGTAATGACTTATACCAATCGTACTTTAAAACGAAAATACGACTTTTAGATCGTCGGGACATCGAATATTACATTCGTGCATATTTAGTCCCTCTAGTGAGCTTTGGCCCGATACGATACGGTGAATTGTTACAAAACCAAAATAGATCGCACCACTTGAGACTGGGTGTACTTGTCACACCCCTTTCAACTTGGGGTTTGAACATGGATGCCCAAGGCTTGCTCGCTTCCAACACCCGCGTACCTTACGCCAAAAGGGTCTCAAAGTGGGTCGCACTTACGTGATCTAAGATTTTTAAACTTAAGGGACTTTAGCCAGTTTTAATTTTCCAAAAAAACCTCTTAAAACTGATTCGAAAAACACTCTGTAATCAAACCTTTAGGTCTTTACAATTCTATTCATTAGATTTTGAAAAGGCTACGTTTTATCACAACCACGCAATTATAACAAACCATGCAATTATAAAACATAAACACTGTGTCATAGCTTTGCCCTAAACTAATGTCAGTTTAGTGAGCCAACACTAAAACTGACGGTCTCAAACCTATGTGACTTATCAACACACAAGGCATGAAGGAAAAAGCGCTCCCACTGGCTCCGACATCTTTGGTTGTGTCTCCAAACTTCGTCTTCTGGTTTCCTCGGTCTTTAAATAATTAAATTATATAACAATTACAAAAAGGGTTGTAAATGGCTCGCAGGCCTCCCTTACCAAAACAGAATACAATAATAATAAAAAACACAACCACAGGTCTAGGGCTTAGCTATGACAACCACAATTAAAAACAGTTCAAACTAATTAAACTGAAAACAACAGTTACGGATAAACAAAGATTTCTCGAAATTATAAAATCTCAACTGAATTTATAATTATCGAAAATCAATTTTAATTTTTTTAAAAAGTAATTAACTATTACCCAAAAATAAAATTAATTTTTTATCCAGGGTTTAAACCTATCTGGCCAAAATAAACCTTATCAACTCGAAGCCTATTTGGGATTTCAATCCCACACGGTGGTTTATCATTGATCACACATCTGAGACCGCCGCCATCACCGATAGCAACGATGACAACAAACGGTCGCCACCGTCACCACCGGTGGCCGACGACAACAGCAGCCGGAGCCACCGTCGCCGCAGCTCGGCGGCAATCGAATCGCAGCCGTCACCGGCGACGATAGCAACAACCAAAAGTCGCCACCACCGCCACCGGTTACGCCAATCGACGACAGCAGCAAATCAGGCCGCCATCATCGATGGCCGGCATACAAAAAACACCATCGCCGCCCTCACCGTCGCAATGACAGCAGCCGCAACAGCCGCCATCGCCGCCGTAAATCGCAATCGGCGGCAGCAGCTGGATCGCCACCACCGTCGTGCTCGGCTAATAACAACACCACCATCGCCACCTTGTCCAGCGACGACAGCAGCAGCCGAACGACGCCACCACCGTCGTTGGTGGCGTTTGGCGAAAACAAAAGCCGACCACCGTCGCTGCCCGACGTGTGGTTTGCGGTACGACTGCCGGCAACAGCAGCAAAACAGCCGTCGTCGCCACCACCGTGGCCCTCAATTGACATCGCCACCACCGCCACGGTTGGGCTAGGTGATTCTGTTGGGTTTTTGTGGGTTCCCTCGGATCAAACTGACTCGAGGATCATCATGGATCTCGAAACCTAACTGGTTCGATAAATCCCATAAATCTAATAACCAAACTGGTCAAAGATCTATACGATCAAAACACGCTGTTTCGATTTAATGCGGAAGCGAATAGGATATAAAACCCAAGAAAAATCCACAGATCTTATCGTTGTTTTATTTAATCCTAGTTATAGGTTCAAAAGATTTACCTGGATTGCTCGAGAATTAGTCCACCAATGATCGACCAAACGAATTGTTCCTCTAGCTGAACTGAAACCCGAGGAAGTAGAAAAACCGAACTGGTTTTGCGCAGGGGGGTGAGACCGGCGGCGATTGGAGAGGAAAGAGGGAGAGAGAGAAAACTGGAAACTGATTAATTGATTATGAGTTGGTACAATCAATTTTTCCTTAAACCCATAAGGCTTATTTATATGGAGGAAAAATACAGTTTGTATAAGATTCAGTTTCCTTATTATAATTATCTCAATCTTTTCCCTTTTATTACTGGAAAAGAATTTGCTTATGATAATTATCTATATATATATATATATTTATCTAATATATATATATATATATATATATTACTATTAATTAACTATTATATATTTATTTTATCAAATAAATATATCTAATTAATTAATAACCCTCCAACTTTGGGATTTCTGACTGAAATTACCCAATTGATTTATAATTAACTATTATAAATTCTAACTCTCCATTTCTGGGTTTCATATAACTTATTCGATTTATAGGTCCTCACAGGTGTGACCCTCAAGTGTCTTGTAACATTGGATGTGTAATTACTTGGTTTGTCAACTCTGCACATAATTACTAACAGATTCGACCGGTGGTTACACCACCATCGGCCGCCGCTAGCCACTGTCACTCAGCGGCAAGCGATCGGCCCGGTGGTTCGGTTGGCAAACTGCCACCGTTCCACCGTCGATTGTCGTGTTCGTGTGTTTCATGATAAAAATTCGATTTTTAATATAAATAGATAAAAACACGAATTTTTTACAGGCTTCGATAAAACAGTTTATCATAAACAATAAACAAACAGATCTAAACGTTTAGGAAGTGGCTCTGATACCACTGTTGGGAATTTGTGGTTAAAACAAACTTCACACAGCGGATAAAAACAATTCCCAAACACAAGATCCAACCCAAATAGTTTAGACACAATCCGAGAGGGTTAAAGATTATACCTTTAGTAAACGTTCGTCTGGACTGCTAACGAGGAGTACACCACTACTGCACATCCGAGAGATTAGTTGCTAGACCGCGTATAGAATTACCCGATACACAAATCAAACCGATTTGTGTATGTATGTGTGTGTGATCGTCGACCAAGGGAGGAGAGGAGAGAATCAGAGGGTTTTTGGTTTTTCTTTTCTGATAAGTTACTAATGAATAGAATGAATGAAAACCTATTAGGTTTACCATATTTATAAACTTAATTATGGTAATACCTAATAACTAAAAAGCTCGTTCAATTAAAAAGCCCGCAAGCTTTATAATTAAACTAAAACACTTTATTTAATTAATAAAGTAATTAATTAAATAATAACTGATGCGGTAGTTATCATATATAAAAAACGACACAAGTTTTAACCTCTAAAGCCTAACCACAATTACCACATTCACAGGCAAGCGTACCTGATCGCGAGTAATATAGTGTAGGAAAGTGCAGGTATCGTATCTACCACTGGGAACGGTCAAGTTATATAGACTAATAATCTTATCTAGTTTAATTAATCTAAAGCTATGGGGGGTTTTTTAGGAAAATGGTTTGAGTAATTAAAATACAACTAATTAAACAACTAATTAACTAAGAAGCAAAAGAAGACGATTTAAACTTTATAAAAGAAAACAGTAGTACTTATCATGGTATAACGACTCCCCAAGTGGATGATTTAAACTTTACCAAATGTATGGTTGTATTGGTTATTGTAGGAATTTAAGTCTGGGACACCCTAACATGTGATGATTACGGTTGTCAACTAGGTTGGTCTTCCTAGTCCTAATACATAGACTGATTGTCAGGCAATCTAGTACCAGTCACCCAATTCTATCACTATTGCACGGAATTCTACTATCTGGCTGCTCTCGGTCCGAGCTAACCACCTAACACAACTCTCCGGGTTTCCGAAGGGAAGGTCAAGAAAGGTTGATTAACCTATCGGAGTCTATCTATCTAGGTCAAACAGATACAGCCAACCAACGAATTCAAATATCCATACAATACGAATCAAACCGGAACCATAAACCACATTCAACATGTTAGTAATTATGTGCATAAGTTGACAAACCAGTAAATTACACATCCAATGTTACAAGACACTTGAGGATCACACCTGTGAGAACCTATAAGACGAACAAGTTAAATAAAACCCAGAAATGAGGAGATTGGATCTATAATAGTTAATTATAAATCCAGTGGGTAATTTCAGTCAGAAATCCCAAAGATTGAGGGTTATTAATTAATTAGATAAATTATATATTTATTAGTGAAATAAATATATAATAACTAGTTAATTAGAGATAATTATCTAGAATATTATTTCTTCAAGGAAAAGAAAGAAATCAGATAATTAAGGAAACTGAATTGTATACAAACACTGCCTTTTAAAGGTTTATAAATAAAGCCTTAAAGGTTTTAGGAATATAGTGAATTCATTATTCAGTTTTCAGAAAACTTCCCTCCTCTCTCTCTCTCTAAATCGGCGCCAAACTCCACTCACAAACCAAGTTCGGTTTTTCGGATCAGCTCGGGTTTTTCGTGTTCAGCTAGAGGAACGTTCGCGTCGTTGATCACCGGTGGATTATAACTCAAGCAATCCAGGTAAATACTCGATTTTATTGTTTAAATAAATTAAACGAAAGATCGTGGTTTAGGGTTTTATTCCATAAATCGCTTCCGCATGTTTAAGTGTTCTTCGGATCAGTTTGGTACGGAGACCACAGAAAAACCCAACACAACAAACCAATAACAAACCAATAATCAATTAAATTATAAAAACATCATCCACAAGGTTCATCTACCACAATAAGTACCACTAATTAAAATACTCACTAAGCATTACGAAAACAGCAAACACAATCATAGAGACAGACATTATACCGACCGTACAGCAACAGATGATCGAGAACCAAACTGGTAGCGTATCAGCACAACTCTCTCTCTCTCTCTCTCACTATTCACCCTAAGAAAATATGAAAAGCTATGACCATTGAATGATTAGTGATGATTCAAAGATGATTTCTGGACTGAAGGAGGGAATCAGTATTTAAAAGGCATCCGGGGCTCGTTTCGCGATCGCGAGCCGGCAGTCTCGCGGCACGAGACACTTAAAACAACCCTATTTTTCCTTTTCTGGCAAGTTCTGGAATCTTCCGTCAACGGTCATTGCCTACTTCGCGGCACGAGAATCTTCAAATCCAACGCGAAGTCAGTGAAAAGCATGAACATTCTAGAAATTACACACTTCGCGGCGCCAAACTTAAATCTTCGCGAACGCCAAAAGCTCACTGAGTTGAGTTTGTCCAATTTTCATGCTTTTTCGCCTTTTTTCGTACTTTTCCGTTCCACGGCCTCCAAAACCTACAAAAGTGCGAATCAACCCAAAACATAATCAGATCAAAAATGGGTGAGAAACGGGATAAAATCAGACAATTAAGTACGACCAAAACATGTATAATTTTGGTGTTATCAATAACCCTTTATAATTAATTAATTAACTATTAATTAATTATCTATAAATAATAAACTATTATTTATTTTCTCTACAATAATTAATTTTACTAATTAATTATTTCCACACAACTGGTAAATCCAGGATATCTCTATTTAGGTGTGTAGCAGTGTGACCCACTAGTGTCTTATAACATTGGACACGGTAAACCTAGTTACTGTCTTGCACATAATCCTTTCAAGAACAATCAATTTTTCAAAATTAAAGACATGCTCATTTCCAAGATGAAGAACAACCTAAATTCCAACCCACTGAATACAATCACTTACAGAACAATCAACAGACTAGTTATCACAAACATCAGCAGAAGCAAAAACAACATGTTGAGCCTTTTTTGAAAGCCATGATGGAAGGGTTCGTTACCCAAACTCAAGCATCAATCAAGATTGAGACCCTAGTAGGTCAATGACTTTAGAATATAGGAACATACCAACATGATCTTTACCTGGTGATATTGAGACACCTTAGATAATAGAGAAAGAACATGTAACACCTTAGGCATATCACATATCAGCCGTGGACAAGAGTGATGTTGGGTGTTATACGTAATATCTTGGCCTTCCTAACAACAACGCATTTTGGGGCCACAAACACGTCAGGTTCTGGGAACTCTGAGTTTAAGCATGCTTGGGTGGTACTAGTCCCAGGATAGGTGACCCCCTGGGAAGTCTCTCACTAGGTCTCCAAAAACAAATTCGTGCGCTACACGTTGGTTAAATCCAGGGGCAAAGCGGACAATTTTGTTGTCAAGGTAGGCGGGATGTTATAGATGGTATCAGAGCCACTCCTGTGCCGTTTGCGATATGGGGAAAACCTCATCGAGGACGATGAATCCCAAGAGGGAGGTTTTTGTACACCTTAGACATATCACATATCGGCCGTAGACAGGAGTGATGCTAGGTGTTACAATTAATATCTTAACCTTCCTAACAACAATGCGTTTTGGGGCTACAAGCACGTCAGGTTATGGGAACTCTGAGGTTAAGCGTGCTTGGGTAGGAGTAGTCCCAGGATGGGTGACCTCCTAGCAAGTTTCTCACCAGGTCGCCAAAAACAAATCTGTGCACCACACGTTGGTTAAATCCAGGGGAAAAGCATACAATATTGTTGTCGAGGTAGGCGAGATGTTACAGAACATGTCAATGTTGTAGCTTTAAGGAGTGGGAATGACTTAAAAGACAATGTTAAATCCAGGGGCAAAGCAGACAATATTGTTGTCGAGGTAGGCGGGATGTTACAGAACATGTCAATGTTGTAGCTTTAAGGAGTGGGAATGACTTAAAAGCATGGTTGCAAAACTCGCTACTCGTTCCCATATCGGCCGACCCCCTTGGAGCGAGTACTCGGGGAGTACTCGGATTGGAATTTTTATATATAAATTTCATCATTATATAAATATATATATATATATATACTAAACTAGTAGTATACCCGCGCAATGCGGCGGAATGCAAAACAACACATATATGTGCACATAATGCAAAAGTATGAACATGTTTTGTTAAAGAATAAAACATTATAGGTGTAATGTGAGGATGGGGTAGAATTCACATGTGAATGAGCATACAATTAAAATGTTTATTTGTATTCAAAAATTCATATTTATCTCAAACATCATCAATTGTCATAGTAAAAGTAAAGATTAGCAGGAAATTATTTTTTTGTATTAAGTTTAAAATTTGGAGACGAATAATAAAAGCTTTGTTGGTCCCAATGAGGTGACCTTCAAGTAAGGATAGTGTATGGGATTATAGAAGGGGGGGTTGAATATAATCACACAAAATTTCACTTTTAAATTCTTTGTTATATTAACAATATGAATTTACAGATTGTTACGGAAATAGAAAAGACAATAAGTCTAAACTAAACAATCTAAGCTTTCTTTCACTATGCACTAAAGTGAGAAGTTAAGAAAAGAAAGAAGATAGAGGAAATAAGAAAGAAAGGATTAGGGTATTTTTAGGATGAAGAAGAAGTATGGAGAACATCTCTTCAAGTCCTATTTATACCCAATGCATTAAATGCATGCAGACTCACTTTTGTGTACGTGTCACATTATAAGTGGTCCTTTGTACTATTTACTATAAACAAATACTCTTTGCATGGTGTGCAAAAGAGGATGTGAGTAAACAGTTGCCTTGAGGTCTGATAAGTACGGAGGGAACAGTAAAGAGACTGTCCTTATGTACTTTTGTGTCAGTAAAGGCGGATAATCCTTTTGTGCATTAGATTAAGACATTACACTAATCCTTCAGGATCAGAATATTGATCAGTGAGTAGAGTCCTGATACTGATGTTGTTCAGGGTCACTTGTATCCTGATGAGTCTTCAGGATGTCATACGAAATTGAGCAGCCTGCTATCACTGAGTTCCGTCTTCAGATCACGAGCATGCTGGTCCTGTCATCAGCTAATTCTTCGACGTCGCTGATGGTTCTTTGATTATGATCTTGATGTCTTCAGGAGGTCTTCACTTCGGTGGTCAGGATCAGTAGACTGCAGAACAGGCTCGTTCATCTCCTGATCCTGATCCTGATCATTATAAAAATAAGTTACAGCATAAGTAACATGGAATAACACTGAACAGATTCAGTGATAATTCCTCAAGCTATAACAGAAGTAAAAACCTATTCACTAAGTAAAGTAGCAGGATCATTATCATTTCATCAGGTCTTAGGAGAGCTGGATCAACAATCTCCCCCAAAATGATAATGATAAGACAATGGAGAAATTGTCTAAGTCTAGAAAGAAAAAAAAATTCTAAGTCTAGATGAAACAGTAGGAAATAGAACTCATAAAGGTACATGTCCCATTTACTGTTTTAAGGGATCTTTTTCAGTACTATGATGGAGTAAAGTACAATGCACTGAATTGCATTTTCATTAATCTTAATAAAGGTTACAAGAGTAAAGAAAATACACAAGTACATAAATGAAGTACTGAAAGAAAAATTACAAAAATTCCTAACTATCAGAGTCTTCACTAACTACCTCAGTCTTGACTTGAATGGGAACAGGAGTTTCACCGAAGGCAATTCTTTGATCGAGGATAGCTCTGACAGTGCGAATGATTTCTTTATTGTCTTTGTTTTTCTTTTCTTTTTGTGCGATAAAGAGAACTGATACCAAGTGTTCATAGGGTGCTTTGTGTAGCTCGCTGAAACGCTGAAAGCGAAGATTTTTAGAGTTGTCGCTTACACAAATACCATGAACAGGTTCTCTGATGACTTGACCTTCAGAGAGAGATACTCCTGAGGGAAAAGAGAGATCAAGCATCGAGAGATCCAGTGGCTTGATAATAGTCCTGGGCAAGCAAGGAGTGGGTCTCCTTGTTGAAGTGCCTGCTGATCTTCGAACAGGAGGCATTGGTTGTGCTGAAGAAGGTTGGAGTAAGTCATCAGGAATTTCTGTTGTTCTTCTGATGCGAGCAATAAGTCCATTTATGACTTCTTCTACTTCAGCCCTGTAGTTCTTGTTGGCTTTGGGAAGTAGGCTTCTGATTTCATTCCACTCTGACAAGTTGTATCGGTCTAACTTGTCAAGAGTGTGCTCAACGTCTTTTACTCCTGAGCGTTTGACGGTGATCCAGGTTTTGCCAGGATTACCTCTCTTGCCGCGGGTTCGGCGAAGACGGATTCCAGATATGGCAGCACCATGCTTTCGGAGATGTAGACGATCTCTGCACCAGTCAAGCTCGGTATTCACTTCTTCAGCCTGTTCCTCTGCGTTTCTGTTGAAGACCTTCAGCGCGGCCTTCTGTGCTAGAAGAGGATCAGCACTTATTTCGTCGTCTTCTTCTACAAAATCAGACGCGAGCCGTCTTGCGGCTTGAGTAGAAATGAATGCTTCCTTTTGCTTTTTATTATGCTCCTCCTGAGCCTTTATTGTTTCCTCGTATTCCTCCTGTGATAGATAGGCGAACTCGGAGTCCCAAGAGGTACGAAGAGGAATTTTTACTCTTGTACTCTCGAGTCGCTCTATCACGGCGTCTAAACGCCCATCCCTGTTCAAAGTAGTAGAAGTGTCAGGGTAGTTTTCTCCTTCAGACCTAGGAGAATTAGAAGGAGGACATCTAGGAGAAGAAGCAGGGGTAGAGAAATCATTAGAGATGAATTCATCATCTGATGATAGGTAGACGGTTTCAGGAGGGGCTTGGATTTCAGGGGTTTTGGATGAAGAGGCTTCAGAATTGAAACGGGTTGGGTTTAAAGGAGTGGTTTCAGGGTTTAAAGGGGTTACTCTGAATGTCATTTTGCTTAGTTCAGTCCTGACAGCTTCTGATCGACTATTCTCCATGAGGTGAATAATCTCACCAGTGACTGAACCGAAGTTTACATCTTGAAATTCAGAGTTGGCTTGATTTTCAGGTTCAGGGGTTGATTGAGGAGTAGGTTGAGGTGTTGGTTCAGGGGTAGGTTGTTTGGGTGGTTGATAGACAACTAGTTGTAGGTTGTTTGTGGGTGAGTCTTCAGAGGAGGTGTCAGTAATGGTAATGGTTTCAGGGGTAGGTTTAGATTTAAGAAGAGAAGATATGGGGAGGTTATCAGAAGATGAGGGAGAGGATGGTTGAGGTAACATACCAGGTGCACCGGGGTTCTCCTCCTGAGACTGTGCAGGCCCTGGAGTGGGCGTTGAAGCAGGGATCTTCTCGACGATGAATTCGTCGTCTTCATCATCATCATCATCATCCTCGTTTGTTCCCCCCCTCTTAAGTTATTCTCCAGTTGGTGGAGGGGGAATAAACGGAATGATCCATCTGAGGAGGCTGTCTCTCCCCCTCAATAGGTGCCTGAGCCAGGGCGGCTGTTGAAACACACCTCTGAAGGAGAGAGGCCATGTCCGTTTGTAGTTTTCGGGTGATGAAGGAAGATGTGATCAGGGACTGCAGAATGTCCCTGTCAGCGCTTGTGAACACTGGCGGTGGTGGAGGAGCAATTGTGATGGCGGCAACAGCGTTGGAGAGGTCAGATACCTTCTCCAGTAGAGCCCGGAGCCCTGCCTCCTGAGCATCCAATCTCTGCACCACTGCACTTTGAAAAGTGGTGAGAGAGTTGGAGCTGTTGTTGACCGCAGTGGAGAGAGCGGGCAGGGCGGTAGCCTTCAGGTTGTCGATAGACGCCTGAAGGGAGTTGGAGGAGGTAGCCAGTTGAGATACCTTGTCATGGATACTGTCCAGACAAGGTATGGTGAGAGTAACTCCAGTGGGAGGTGGGGCTGCGGCTGTGGCGGCAGCAGCGGCAGTGGCGGCGGCGGCTTCAGCGGCTGTGGCAGCAGCCTTTGTAGAGGCTAACTCTAGTTCCAAGGCCTGGAGACGGGCTTGGTGCGTATCCTCCTGCTGTTGGAGTGCTGTGCGAGCCTCCTGGAGTTGTCGTTCAGCGAACTGACGACGTAGCTCGGTTGCATTCAGCTGTCACTCGGAGTCCGTGAAGACGAACTCGTCGAAGCAATCATCCTGAAGCTGAGGATGATCCTGAGAAGCAGCTCCAAAAGAACCTGTAAACGAAGTAGCTAAATGAGCACTAGAAGACTCAATAGCTTTCATAGAAGAAGAAATGGCAATAGTTTGTTAAAAAATATTACCTGAGGCTAGGAGGGTATCAGAGCGATTACCCTCCACATTCTCTGAGCGTTCGAGTAGAACAACCTCAGGTTCTTGTTGTGCTGAGCAGGAGTATCTGCAAGTAATGAAGTTTTAGATAAAGGGGAAGGTTTATTAAAAAGTTGAGGCAGGGTAAGATAGTATTTCTTACCAGCAGCAGGAGCCTTCTTTTTCTTTTGCGCCTTAGACTTGGCGCGTTTAGGTTGGGGAGGAGGAGTAGAGCCAGAAGGAGGTGGGCGCTTCAGGAGCGCGGAAGAAGTGGTTGCAGCTGGGGAAGTCAGTATTGGGTTAGCTACTGACATAGCATGCAGAGAAAGAGAAGAAGATGGTTTGGATGAGAGGGAAGAAAACATACCTTGAGTAGGAGGAGAGGTAGGTGGAGAGGTGGGTTGCTCTTCTGCTTCTGGATTTGGTTCAGGGATAACCAGAACGACAGAGAGAGGAACATCCTCAGGTTTTGGAGAAACCTGTTCCAGGAACTTTACGCCCAAAGCGTAGTTGTTGAAGTTCCCTTCAGTTGGGTAGGCTTTATCCATGTGCATTTCAAAAACAGCAGAGAAAAACCGAGTGTAGGGGACGTTGACCACACGATTTTTCTTCTTGATCTTCAGCACCATGTCGTCCCAGATGCAGCGAACATAGTCAAACTTGCGATTTTTTATCGCAGAGTAGACCATGTTTTGAATGGCAGTGGGGAATTGTTCTGTGCTCCCTGTCTTGCCCGTTAAGCAGAGGCCGAACGTGTTCCAGATGTAGTAGAAGGTGGCATTCAGTCCTGACTTATGGACAGTGGCGTTGGACTTGACAGGGACACCTTCTTTCTCTAGTCAGCGGTAGCCAATGTCGTCGAGCAGGGTGATGACTTCTTCAGCAGATGGAGGAGGAGGATAACGTTTCTTCTTGGGAATTTGAAGAACATTGCGAAGAGTCCCAATCCCAAAGGAGATGATGTCCTCCTTAATTTGGAATTTGATCACCTCATAGAGTTTGCCCTTAGAGTTCCTCTCCTGGGCCATAGTAGCAGTTGACCAGAGTTGGAGAAGAAGAGGCTTTTTTGGCCTGGGGCTTATGGTGAAGGCCGTCTTCAGGGGACTGTTGAGGAGAAAGTCCCTGGCTGGTGTGAGATAGGCCTTGTTTGTTGGAATGTCGAATAGGCCAATAAGGTTGTTGGCCTTGAATTGGATGTCATGTTGAGGAATGACAACCGGAAGGCTTCCAGCGGCGTTGAGCAAAGTGGTTGCCTCAGAGGAGAGCTGAGCGTCGAGTGATGTGGACGTAGTAGCAGCCATCCTGTTGAAAACAAAAATAACATATGTGGATGATTAAGGATCCAAAATATGCATTTTTCTTCACTTTTCAATGAACACAGAATATGTTCATAAAAGTGGTGAAATCCTTTATACTTTGAATAGATTAGATACCAAAATTCACAAAAGGAATGTGTTTTGGTATTAAAGAGAACTTCTATTTTGATGAAATTATATCAAAATAGGAGTTGATGATTTTTCTTAAAAGAAATAAGAATAATCATTTAAACAGTTTTAACAAAAATCTAAGAAGATTTTGGGAAAAACTAAGATCAACCGAAGTGATCTTAGGGTTTTTGTGAAAACGTTTATCAAAATAAGTTGTTTAGAACAAAGATCAACTTAGTTTGTGAAAGAACAAGAATGGATGTAACACTTACGATTGATTCTTGAAGAGAAGTAGTGAGTGTGTGTTCTTGGTGTTCTTGGTGAATTAGAAACTGTAAAAGTTTTCTTGCTTTTTCTTGCTTGAGTACGTAGAGAGAGTTTTGTAAGCGTAAAGAGTGAAATGGATTACGAGTGAGGTTTTTATACCTCGTGGTAGGAGAGAGAAAATGGATGAGAGAGAAAAGAGCGGCTAATTTCAAACGTAATGATGAAAAAGAAGTTCTACGCGCGTTCACGCGCCTGACACACGTCGTGGGGAACAGGAAACGTCCCATTACGTGTCAGTGCAGATGAAAAGTTTGTTTTATTCGAAAACTTAAAAACCACCTTTTCAGGGGATAATTCCATTTTGATGAAAGAAGAGTTTTCTTGGAATTTGAGTACTTATCAGATAAGTACTGTTTTGGGAAAATCCTCTTATCACATTTAATGCGATAAGGTTTCAGGAGCAGAGGTACTTACCTGAGAATCATCAGTATTCGGATTTTGATCAAAGATTTTGTAAGTACTGAATATAGTTATCTCCTGATGAGAGTATTATTCAGGAGTTGTTAAGAAAAGAGTCCTGAGAAAAGTTATTCTATAGGATTTAACAACTGTTTGTCCTGATAAACTTCAATCATCGGGATTTAACATCCCAAGTTCACTGATGAGCATATTAAAACGCGTTACATCCAGTGGTTTGGTAAAGAGGTCAGCGACCTGATATTCAGTAGGGACAAAATGGAGTTCAATATCACCATTCATCACATGATCCCTGATGAAGTGATATCTCACTTCAATGTGCTTTGTCTTGGAGTGTAAGACAGGATTGTTAGCGATGGCGATCGCTGAAGTGTTGTCACAGTAGATAGGAATTTTAGAAAGTTGTATGTCATAGTCCTGAAGTTGATTTCTCAGCCACAGGACTTGAGCACAACAGATTCCTACTGCGACATATTCAGCTTCAGCAGTTGATGTGGACACAGAGTTCTGTTTCTTGCTAGTCCAACTCACCAACTTGCCACCTAGCAGGTGACACCCACCAGTGGTGCTTTTCCTGTCGATCTTACATCCTGCAAAGTCACTATCAGAATAAGCAGTTAGATCGAACCCTGAGTCCTTGGAGTACCAAAGACCCAAATTAGGAGTTCCCTTCAGATATCTGAAAATTCGCTTTACAGCGGTCAGATGGGATTCTTTGGGTTCAGCCTGATAACGAGCACATAAACATGTAGAATACATGATATCAGGGCGACTAGCTGTGAGATACAGCAGAGAGCCGATCATTCCTCTATAGAGAGTCACATCAACAGGTTTCCCTTTGGAATCCTTGTCAAGTGATAGAGGAGGAGCCATTGGAGTCTTCATCGGTGTACAGGATGTGAGATCAAATTTCTTCAGCATCTCATGTACATATTTACCTTGATTGATAAAGATTCCCTTTTCAGATTGCTTGATCTGAAGTCCTAAAAAGAATGTAAGTTCACCCATCATAGACATTTTATATTCAGATTTCATGAGTAACTCAAACTTTTCGCAGAGTTTGGGATTGGTTGATCCAAAGATAATGTCATCGACATATATCTGGACAAGAAGGATATGCTTAGGATATTTCTTAAGAAATAAAGTGTTATCGATCTTACCACGAACAAAACCTTTAGAGAGAAGAAAGGTTGACAGGGTATCATACCAGGCACGAGGAGCCTGTTTTAACCCATAGAGAGCCTTGTTTAACTTGTAGACGTGATCAGGGAACTTAGGATCTACAAAGCCAGGAGGCTGAGCCACATAGACTTCTTCATTAAGTTTTCCATTCAGAAAGGCATTTTTTATGTCCATCTGAAAAACCTTGAAGTTCATATGTGCTGCAAAGGCTAGGAAAAGTCGAATTGCTTCGAGCCTAGCCACAGGAGCAAAGGTTTCATCGTAATCAATGCCCTCTTCCTGCCTGTATCCCTAAGCCACAAGGCGAGCCTTGTTTCGAATAATCGTACCAATCTCATCAAGCTTATTTCGAAAAATCCACTTGGAACCAATGATAGTACGTTTTCGAGGCCTAGGGACGAGAAGCCAGACATTGTTTCTGATAAACTCTACTAGCTCCTCCTGCATGGCTGAGACCCAGGCAGGATCACGCAAGGCATCATCTATTTCTTTTGGTTCATTTTCAGAAATGAAATTAACATAAAGACAGATGTTACCAGATTGACGTCGAGTTTTAATGCCAGAGGAAGGATTACCAAGAACTTGATCAATAGGATGATCCTTGGTCCATCGAAGAGCAGGTGGCTGATACACCTGTCCTGAAGTGGAGGCTTCATTTACTGATGGATCAGGGAGAAGATTAGTAGGAGCAAGTTCACTATCAGTGGTTTGAGAAAAGTCTTCACTGTTAGTGGATTGATCAGGTTCAGTTGGTGTGATTTGGGTAATTGGAGTGGCATTTATCAGAGGTGGAGTGGATATTTCAGTGGGTGGTAAAGGATTTTCTTCAAAACCATCAGGAAGGTCTTGAGGAGTTGGATCAATAATGGGAGTATCAGGGACTTGAAAGAAAGAGTCAGCCCACTGATTTATTTCAGAATTTTCATGAGGGTGAGGAAAGGTAGGACCCGATTCATCAAATTTGACATGAATCGTTTCCTCTATGGTTTGTCTTCGTTTGTTAAACACACGGTAGGTTTTAGAAATAGAGGAGTATCCAAGGAAGATTCCATCATCAGACTTGGAATCGAACTTTCCAAGATTATCTTTGTTGTTCAGGATGTAGCAGACACAACCAAAGATATGGAGATGTTCGATTGAAGGTTTCCTGTTACGAAAGAGTTCGTAAGGGGTTCTTCTGAACCGCTTTACTATCAGAGATCTGTTCTGAGTATAGCAAGCTGTGTTGACAGCTTCAGCCCAGAATTGAGTGGCAAGGTTGGCTTCACTCAACATAGATCGTGCAGCTTCAATCAGGGTTCTGTTTCGTCTTTCAGCAACACCATTTTGCTGAGGAGTTCTTACAGATGAGAAGTTCTGAGAGATACCTTTCTGATCGAAGAAGGTTTCCAGGGTACTGTTTTTGAATTCAGTTCCGTGGTCACTCCTGATTGATCGAACAGTAAGGTTGTTGAGCCTTTCCATCTTCCTGACGAACAGAATGATTTCTTCAGGAGCATCACTCTTGGATCGAAGAAAGAACACCCAAGTATATCTGGAATATTCATCAACGATTACCAGAGTATATTTCTTTTCAGCAATGGATTGGACATTAACAGGTCCAAAGAGATCCATGTGGAGAAGTTGTAGAGGAGAGCTGATGGAGGAAATCTGCTTGGACTTAAAGCTAGCCCTGGTCTGTTTTCCTTTCTCACATGCTGAACAAAGAGAAACCTTTGTATAGCGAAAATCAGGAAGACCAACAACAAGATTGTTGATGCAGAGTTGATTTATCGTCTTGAAGTTGAGATGAGAAAGACGCTTGTGCCATAGCCAATTTGTATCAGAGGAAGCACGAGATACAAAGCAGAAGTTGTCAGTGGAAGTATTCATGTTGATGATGTAGATATCAGCATGTCTCACTCCAGTGAGAATAACTTCCTTACGTCTGTTTTTGACTTTGCACTTTTTCTTTGAGAAGGAGACTTTGTGATTCTTATCACACAGTTGACTGATGCTCAGCAGATTATGTATCAGGCCTTCAACATAAGCAACTCTTTTGAACGTAGTTACTCCGTTGGTCAGTGTGCCATACCCTCGGGTTTGGCCTTTACCGTTTCCACCAAAAGTCACAGCAGGACCTCTTTCTTCACGGTAGTTAGAGAGGACAGATTTAGAACCAGTCATATGTCGAGAGCATCCACTGTCCAAGTACCAAATGCCCTTGTCCTGTAAAATTTATAGTTTAAGTTTTTCTTGGTACCCATAGAACTATGGATCCAGAATTATTAGTAGGACTGGTGGAGTTAGTGGCAGCCTTTACTGAATTACCAGTACTTGAGGCTGGAGTTTTGACTGAGGAGACAGTCTTGACAACCTTCTTTCCTTTGACTGAGTTATCAGTCTTAGGATTTTTCTTTACCTTAGCTGATTTTTCAGCTTTGGTAGCATCAGGACACTTACTCGCAAAATGGTCATTTAATCCACAGTGATAACATTTGCGATACTGAAAGCGTTTAGTGGGGTCCAGGAAGTCTTTGAACTTCAGATGAGCAGGACCAGTACCAAGTATGCCTTTAGCATTGGACAGAGGAGGAATTGGTTTCTTCTCCAGGGTCTTTTGCTTTAGGTCGATCTTCAGTCTGGGAACAGGATTTTGAGAAAAAGACTTTGATCCTGAGACTGAAGGACCACCACCCAGAATTTTGTTCTTGGGTTTAGGACTCTTGGTCTTTGAAGGTGTTACAGTTTTGAATTTTTTCTTGGTTGTTTTCTTTTTGCTCTTAGGAGCACCTTCAGTGTGTGTGTTGGAAGAAGAAGGGATGTTTTCAGGAGCATTAGGATCAGGGATAGAAGAAACAAACATTCCAAATTTAAGCATGGAACGATCAGGTCTAGGACATCCACTAGTGAATCCAAGACCCTTTTTGTTTTTGACATTTCTCCCTGAAGCTAAAATTTCATCAACTTTCTCAGAGGCGTCACTCCATCCTTTGATGGTGACTTTTTCAGCATTTAACTCAGCCAGGGCTCTTTCTTTGGCAGCAAGAGCCGTTTCCCTTTCAATACAGAGGGTTTTATTAACAGTGACCTGGTCTTTATAGTTTTCTTCCAGAATAGTAAGTTGTTTTTTTTTCTTGGCACTCTCTGAGTTGATCACGAAGATCGATATTCATCTTCTCAGCAGAGGTTTTACCATTCAGGGCTTTGTAGAGATCAAGAGTAACCAGGTCCAGCTGAGTCAAGCTTTCAAGAGGGACAAGATGAATAGGTACCTGACTGGCAGAATCAGTCGCAGAGTTAGAAGCTTCAGGAGCTTGAGTAGGAACCTCTTCAGGGACCTCTTCTATCTTAGCCATGAGAGCCAAGGTAGGTTCCTCAATAATGGCCATAAGTGCCACTTGAGTATCTTCCTCATCAGATGAGTCGTTGATAACTCCAAAATTATACATATTTTACTCGCATCAGTTCCCCACTTTTATGTTCATTTTGAGAGTATTTTCGATACTGTTTGACTTAAAAAGGTGTAAATCCTGATTTTGTAGGTTTTGGAGGTGCTTAAGCGTAAAAGTATAAAAAGAGGGTGGAAAGCTGTTGATCCAGCTCTCCTAAGACCTGATGAAATGATAATGATCCTGAATCTTTACTTAGTGAATAGGTTTTTACTTCTGTTATAGCTTGAGGAATTATCACTGAGTCTGTTCAGTGTTATTCCATGTTACTTATGCTGTAACTTAACTTTATAGATTTCAGGATCAGGATCAGGAGACTAACGAGCCTGTTCTGCAGTCTACTGATCCTGTCCACTGAAGTGAAGACCTCCTCCTGAAGACATTAAGATCATACACAAAGAACCATCAGCGACGTCGAAGAAATAGCTGATGACAGGAACAGCATGCTCGTGATCTGAAGACGGAACTCAGTGATAGCAATCTGTTCACTATCGTATGACATCCTGAAGATTCATCAGGATACACGTGACCCTGAACTTCCTCAGTTTCAGGACTCTAGTCACTGATCAGTATCCTGATCCTGAAGGATTAGAACAATGTCTTAGTCTAATGCACAAAAGGATTATCCGCCTTTACTGACACAATAGTACATAAGGGCAGTTACTTTACTGTTCCCTCCGTACTTATCAGACCTCAAGGCAACTGTTTACAAACATCCTCTTTTGCACACCATGCAAAGAGTATTTGTTTATAGTAAATAGTACAACAGACCACTCACATTGTGACACGTCACAATAGTAGGTCTGCATGCATTTAATGCATGGAGTATAAATAGGACGTGAAGAGATGTTCTCCATACTTCTTCTTCATCCAAAAATACTCAAGTCCTTTCTCTCTTATTCCCTCTATCTTCTTTCTTTATTCTCTTCTCACTTAGTGCATAGTGAAAGAACTTAGATTGTTTAGTTTAGACTATTAGTCTTTTCTATTTCCGCAACAATCTGTAAATTCATTTTGTTAATACAACAAGAATTTAAAAGTGAAAAATTGTGTGATTATATTCAACCCCCCCCCCCTTCTATAATCCCAAACACTATCCTTACTTGAAGGTCACCTACTTGGGACCAACAAGTGGTATCAGAGCAGATACAAGCTCTCATTTTCTTCTTAGAAAAATCTTGTGATCCTCTCTTCTTATTCTATGGCTCTTCAAGCTAAGGATAACTACTTTGATACCGGCTCTGCTGGAAAGCCTCCTCGGTTCAACAAAGACAACTTCTCTCTTTGGAAAACCAGGATGGAACTCTTTCTCTCTGGTTCTGATCCCCAGATTCCTTACTTTCTGGAAAACGGACCACATGTGCCTACACAAACCGTCCACCCTATTCCTGCTGCTGGTGGCCAACCAGCTGTTCCTGAAAGGCAGCTGGTGAAGCCCGTAACTGACTGGAATGATGAAGACAGACGCCTGGTCAACATTGACACCAAGGCTAGGTCTCTCATCGCCATGTCACTCCCTGACGATGTATTCCACTCTGTCTGTCACCTTCGCTCTGCTAAGGAGATATGGGACACTCTCTGTGTTCAATATGAAGGTACTGCCGTACTCATGGAATCAAGAAAGATTTTCTTGGTTCGTCAGTACGAAAGCTTTATTCATCAGAAGGATGAAACTCTCTCCCAGCTACATCAGAGATTCAACTGTCTTCTGATTGATCTGAAGACCATCGGTACTACCTACTCTAACTCTGAGGTGGTTACCAAGTTCATGGAAGCTCTTCCTGAACATTGGGAAATTTACACCTCCTGCTTAACTATGTCAAAGGACATAAAGACACTCACCCTAAGTGAGTTGTACGGTATTCTTCTGAACCGTGAACAACAGAAGAAACTGAAAAAGAATCTCATAAGAGATTCTAAAGAATCCAAAAGCACATCTGTTGCATTGGTTTCTGATTCAGTTCCTCCTGTTGCTGCCACTTCTTCTTCAGTAACTATTACTGAATTAGAATCTTCTGACTCTGACATGTCAGAAGATCCTGAATTCAATGAATCTCTTGCTCTTTTAACCAGATCTTTCAAGAAGTTTGCCAAAAAGGGAAACTTCCACAAAAAGAAACATCTTTCTATTACTGACAAGCCTAAGTCAGATTCTGTTGACAAGGCCACTGCTATCTGCTACAACTGTCAGGGCAAAGGACACTTTGCTAATGATTGCAGGTACAGAAAAAGTCAGTTTGCTCCCTCCTCTGCTAAATCTTCTTCTAAGAACCCCAAATACCAGCGCCTGAAGGAAAAGTACAAGAAAATGAAAACTCAGCGTAAAGGCAAAGGTTTAATCGCAGAAGACTGCGATTGGGATGATGTGTCTTCTGACGACTCATCTGATGAAGAGGAAACTCAAGTGGCACTGATGGCCATTATTGAGGAACCTATCTTAGCTCTCATGGCTAAAATAGAAGAGGTTCCTACTCCTGAAGCTCCCTCCCCTACTACTGAAGCTTCAACCTCTGCGACTGATTCTTCCAGTCAGGTACCTATTCCTCTCATCCCTCTTGAAAGCTTAACTCAGTTGGACCTGGTCACTCTCGATCTTTACAAAGCCCTTAATGGTAAAACCTCTGCTGAAAAAATGAATATTGATCTTAGAGGACAACTCAAAGAATGTCAAGAAAAAATAAAACAACTTACCATTTTGGAAGAAAATTATAAGGACCAGGTCACTGTTAACAAAACTCTATGTATTGAAAGAGAATTGGCTCTTGCTGCCAAAGAAAAGGCCCTTGCTCAATTAAATGCTGAAAAAGTCACCATCAAAGGATGGAGTGACGCCTCTGAAAAAGTTGATGAAATATTAGCTTCAGGGAGGTCTGACAAAAGCAAAAGAGGTCTAGGATTCACTCATAGATACAAGCATGAAGAAACTAAGTATGAAAGTTCCATGCTAAAATTTGGAAAATTTGTTTCTTCTATTCCCATTCCTAATGCCTCTGAAAACACTCCTTCTTCTTCTTCTAACACTCACCCTGAAGGTGCTCCTAAGAGCAAAAAGAATACAGTTAAGGATAAATCCAAAACTGAAACACCTTCAAAGACCAAGGGTCTTAAACCCAAGAACAAAGTTCTGGGTGGTGGTCCTTCAGTCTCTGGAACTAAGTCTCTTTCTCAGAGTCCTGCTCCCAGACTGAAGATTGACCTGAAGCAAAAGACTCAGGAGAAGAAACCAATTCCTCCAATGTCCAATGCTAAAGGCATACTTGGTGCAGGTCCTGCTCACTTGAAGTTCAAAAACTTCATGGACCCCACTAAACGCTTTCAATATCGCAAATGTTATCACTGTGGATTAAATGACCATATTGCGAGTAAGTGTCCTGATGCTACCAAAGCTGAAAAATCAGCTAAGGTAAAGAAGATTCCCAAGACTGAGAAATCAGTCAAAGGAAAGAAGGTTGTCAAGACTGTTCCTTCAGTCAAGACTCCAGCCTCCTGTACTGATACTTCAGTAAAGGCTGACACTGACTCAACCAGTCCTACTGATACTTCTGGATCCATAGTTCTATGGGTACCAAGAAAACTTAAACTCTAATCTTTTCAGGATAAGGGCATCTGGTACTTGGACAGTGGATGCTCTCGACATATGACTGGTTCTAAATCTGTCCTCACTAACTACCGTGAAGAAAGAGGTCCTGCCGTGACCTTTGGCGGAAACGGTAAAGGCCAAACCCGAGGGTATGGCACACTGACCAATGGAGTAACTACTTTCAAAAGAGTTGCTTATGTTGAAGGCCTGATGCATAATCTTCTGAGCATCAGTCAACTGTGTGATAAGAATCACAAAGTTTCTTTCTCTAAGAAAAAGTGCAAAGTCAAGAACAGGAGAAAGGAAGTTATTCTTACTGGTGTTAGACATGCAGATATCTACATCATCAATATGAATACTTCCACTGATAACTTCTGTTTCGTATCACGTGCTTCCACTGATATGAATTGGCTCTGGCACAAGCGTCTCTCTCATCTCAACTTCAAGACGCTGAATCAACTCTGCATCAACAACCTGGTTATTGGTCTTCCTGACTTTCGCTACACAAAGGAATCTCTTTGTTCAGCTTGTGAGAAAGGAAAACAGACCAGGCTAGCTTCAAGTCCAAGGAGATTTCCTCCATCAGCTCTCCTCTACAACTTCTCCACATGGATCTCTTTGGACCCGTTAATGTCCAATCCATTGGTGGAAAGAAATATACTCTGGTAATCGTAGATGAATATTCCAGATATACTTGGGTTTTCTTCTTACGTGCCAAGAGTGATGCTCCTGAAGAAATCATCCTGTTCGTCAGGAAGATGGAAAGACTCAACAACCTTACTGTTCGATCAATAAGAAGTGACCATGGGACTGAGTTCAAAAACAGTACCCTGGAATCCTTCTTTGAACAGAAAGGTATCTCTCAAAACTTCTCCTCTGTGAGAACTCCTCAGCAAAATGGTGTTGCTGAAAGACGGAACAGGACGTTGATTGAAGCTGCGAGATCTATGCTGAGTGAAGCCAACCTTGCCACTCAGTTCTGGGCTGAAGCCGTAAATACTGCTTGCTATACTCAGAACAGATCTCTGATTGTCAAGCGTTTCAGAAGAACCGCTTACGAACTCTTTCGTAACAGGAAACCATCAATCGAACATCTCCATATCTTTGGTTGTGTCTGCTACATCCTGAACAACAAAGATAATCTTGGAAAGTTTGATTCCAAATCTGATGATGGAATTTTCCTCGGATACTCATCCATTTCTAAAACTTACCGTGTATTCAACAAACGAAGACAAACCATTGAGGAAACGATTCATGTCAAGTTTGATGAATCGGGTCCTACCTTTCCTCACCCAAATGATAATACTGAAATCAATCAGTGGGCGGACTCTTTCTTTCAAGTCCCTGAACCTCCTATTGCTGATCCATCTCCTCAAGACCTTCCTGATGGTTTTGAAGAAAATCCTATACCACCCACTGATATAACCACTCCACCTCTCATAAATGCCACCCCTATCTCTCAAATCACACCTCCTGAACCTGATCAACCCACTAACAGTGAAGACTTCTCTCAAACCACTGTTAGTGAACCCTCTCCTACCAATCTTCTTCCTGATCCATCATCCAATGAAGCATCTACTTCAGGACAGGTGTATCAACCACCTGCTCTCCGATGGACCAAGATCATCCCATTGATCAAGTTCTTGGAAACCCTTCTTCTGGTGTGAAAACCAGACGTCAGGCTGGTAACGTCTGTCTTTATGTAAATTTTATCTCTGAAAATGAACCTAAAGAAATAGATGATGCCTTGCGTGATCTTGCCTGGGTCTTAGCCATGCAGGAAGAGCTAGCAGAATTCATCAGAAACAATGTCTGGCTTCTCGTCCCTAGGCCTCGAAAACGTACAATCATTGGTTCCAAGTAGATTTTTCGAAATAAACTTGATGAGATTGGTACAATCATTCGAAACAAGGCTCGCCTTGTGGCTCAGGGATACAGGCAGGAAGAGGGCATTGATTACGATGAAACTTTTGCTCCTGTTGCTAGGCTCGAAGCAATTCGACTCTTCCTAGCTTTTGCAGCACATATGAACTTCAAGGTTTATCAGATGGACATTAAAAATGCCTTTCTGAATGGAAAACTTAATGAAGAAGTCTATGTGGCTCAGCCTCCTGGCTTTGTAGATCCTAAGTTCCCTGATCACGTCTACAAGTTAAACAAGGCTCTCTATGGGTTAAAACAGGCTCCTCGTGCCTGGTATGACACCCTCTCAACCTTTCTTCTCTCTAAAGGTTTTGTTCGTGGAAAGATTGATAGCACTTTATTTCTAAAGAAATATCCTAAGCATATCCTTCTTGTCCAGATATATGTCGATGACATTATCTTTGGATCCACCAATCCCAAACTCTGCGAAAAGTTTGAGTTGCTCATGAAATCTGAATATAAAATGTCTATGATGGGCGAACTAACATTCTTTTTAGGACTTCAGATCAAGCAATCTGAAAAGGGAATCTTTATTAATCAAGGTAAATATGTACATGAGATGCTGAAGAAATTTGATCTCACATCCTGTACACCGATGAAGACTCCAATGGCTCCTCCTCTGTCTCTTGACAAGGATTCCAAAGGGAAACCTGTTGATGTGACTCTCTATAGAGGAATGATTGGCTCACTGCTGTATCTTACAGCGAGTCGTCCTGATATCATGTATTCTACATGTCTCTGTGCTCGTTATCAGGCTGAACCCAAAGAATCCCATCTGACCGCTGTAAAGCGGATCTTCAGATACCTGAAGGGAACTCCAAACATGGGTCTTTGGTACTCCAAGGACTCAGGGTTCGATCTAACAGCTTATTCTGATAGTGACTTTGCAGGATGTAAGATTGACAGGAAAAGCACCACTGGTGGTTGTCACCTTCTTGGTGGCAAGTTGGTGAGTTGGACTAGCAAGAAGCAGAACTCTGTGTCCACATCAACTGCTGAAGCTGAATATGTTGCAGCAGGAATATGTTGTGCTCAGGTCCTGTGGCTGAGAAATCAACTTCAGGACTATGACATACAACTCTCCAAAATTCCTATCTACTGTGACAACACTTCAGCAATAGCCATCGCTAACAATCCTGTCTTACACTCTAAGACAAAGCACATTGAAGTGAGATATCACTTCATCAGGGATCATGTGATGAATGGTGATATTGAACTCCATTTTGTCCGTACTGAATATCAGCTTGCTGACCTCTTTACCAAACCACTGGATGTGACGCGTTTTAATATGCTCCTCAGTGAACTTGGGATGTTAAATCCTGAAGAATAGAAGTTCTCAGGACAAACAGTTGTTAAAGTCCTTATAAAAATATTCTCTCAGGACCTCTTTTCTTAACAACTCCTGAATAACTCTTCTTCAGGGGATAACTCTATTCAGTACTTACAAAATCTTGGTTCAAAATCCGAATACTGATGATTCTCAGGTAAGTATTTCTTCCCTCTGCTACTGAAACCTTATCGCATTAAATGTGATAAGAGGATTTTCCCAAAACAGTACTTATCTGATAAGTACTCTGATTCCTATAAAACATATCTTTCACCAAAATGGAATCATCCCCTGAAAAGGCGGTTTTTATCTTTTCAAATAAAACAAACTTTTCATCTGCACTGACACGTAATAGGACGTTTCCTGTTCCCCACTACGTGTGTCAGGCGCGTGAACGCGCGTAGAACTCCCTTTTTCATCATTACGTTTGAATTTAGCCGCTCTTTTCTCTCTCATCCTTTTTCTCTCTCCTACCACGAGGTATAAAAACCTCACTTGTATTCCTTTTCACTCTTTACGCTCACATAAATCTCTAAGCAATCAAGCAAGAAAAGCAAGAACAAGTTTTAATTTCTCAAGAACATCAAGAACACTCATCTCTTTCTTTCAACAAATTCATCGTAAGTGTTTCTTAATTTTTTGTTCTTTCTACATAGTAAGTTGGCTTTCTTCACTTAAACAACTTAGTGTGATAAATCGTTTTTCAAAAACACTAAGATCACTTCGTTTGATCTTAGTTTCTCCAAAATCTTCTAAGGTTTTTGTTAAACAGTTTACATGATATTCTTATTTCTTTTAAGAACAATCATAAACTCTTATTTTTGATATCTTTTCGTCAAAATAAAAGTTTCTTTTCAATACCAAAACACATTCCTTTTGTGAATTTTGGTATCTAATCTATTCTAAGTATAAAGGATTTCACCATTTTTATGAACATATTTTGTGTTCATTGAAAAATGAAGAAAAATGCATATTTTGGACTCTTAATCATCCATACATGTTATTTTTATGTTTTTAACAGGATGGCTGCTACTACATCTACATCCTTGGACGCCCAGCTCTCATCTGAGGCCACACCTCTGCAAGCTACTGAGAGTTTGCCAATTATCATCCACAACATGACGTCCAGTTCAAGCAGAACAACGTCGTAGGACTGTTTGACATCCCAGCAGACAAAGAATACCTGCTGCCTGCCAAAGAATTCCTACTGAACAGCCCCCTGAAGACGGCTTTCACCCTTGACCCTAAGCCGAACAAGCCAATGCTGCAACAACTATGGTCTACAGCCACTGTTGCCAAGGAAAAGAATTCCAAAGGTGTCCTGCGAGAGGTCATCAAATTCCAAATCAAGGAAAACATCATTTCCTTTGGTTTCGGAACCCTAAGGAACGTGCTCAACTTCCCAAAGAAGAAGCGCTTCCCTCCTGTCCCCACCGCTGACGAAATCGTAGAATTCCTGGACGCCATAGGCTACCGATGGCCTGTGAATAAGGAAGGCGTCTTGCTACCTAAGACGGGTGCCACTGTCCATAAGTCAGGACTAAACGCTACGTTCTACTATATATGGAACACGTTTGGCCTGTGCTTATCGGGCAAGACGGGGAGCACGGAGCAGTTCCCTACGGTCATCCAGCACATGGTCTTCTCTGCGATCAAAAATCGCGAGTTTGACTATGCTCGCTTCATATGGGACGACATGGTGAAGAAGGTCCGGAGCAAGACCAGGGTCGTCAACATGGCCTTCCCCAGATTTTTCTCGGCCATCCTGGAGCTACATATGGGGGACAACTACCCCAAGGTTGGAAACTCCAACAACTACACTCTGGGACCCAGGTTCCTGGAACAGGTTGCTCCTCAACCTGACGACGTTCCTCTCTCTGCCGTCCTGGTCGTTCCTGAACCAGCTCAGGAGGATGCTGAACAATCCACCTCTCCAACTGCAGGTACGTTTTCTCTCGTCTCTTCCAAACCACACTCTTCTACTTCTATGCATGCTATGTCAGTAGCTAACCCCATACTGACTTCCCCAGCTGCAACCACAACTTCTGCGCTCCAGAAGCGCCCCCAACCATCTTCTGCCACTCCTCCACCTCCTCCAAAACGCGCCAAGTCTAAGGCGCAAAAGAAAAAGAAACAGGCGGCTGGTAAGAAATATTACATTACCCTGCCCCAATACTTTAATACACCATCTCCTTTATCTAAAAATTCTTCCACTGCAGATACTCCTATCTCTGCTCCTGCTACACAAGAACCTGAGGTTGTTCAACTCGAACACTCAGAGAATGAGGGGGGTAATCGTTCTGATACCCTCCTAGCCTCAGGTAATACTTCTAAGCAAACTGTTACCTTTTCTTCTTCTATGAAAGCTAGTGAGTCTTCTAGTACTCATTTAGCTCCTCTTTTTACAGGTTCTTTAGAAGCAGGTTCTGAAGGGCATCCCCAACTTCATCAGGATGACCCCTTCAATGATTTTATTCTCACGGATGCCGAGCATCAGCTGAACACAGCTGAGCTTCGCAGGCAGTCCGCCGAACGGAACCTGCAGGAGGCCCGCACAGCCCTCCAGCAGAAGGAGGCAGAGCACTCAGCACGTCTCCAGACTTTACAACAGGAGCTTGCTGCTGCCAAAGCTGCTGCAGCCGCTGCTGAAGCCGCCGCCGCCAGTGCCACTGCCGCCGCCGTCGCCGCAACTCCGCCGCCCACGGCCGTCACCCTCTCCATTCCTTGTCTGGATAACATCCACGACAAGGTTTCTCAAGTTGCCTCCTCCTCCACCAACCTTCAGGCATCTATTGATGACCTGAAGGCAACGGCACTCCCTGCGCTCTCCACAACAATCAACAACAGCACCAACTCTCTCACCACCTTCCAATCAACGGTGGTTCAGAGGTTGGATGCTCAGGAAGCTGCCATCCGAGCCATCCAGGAGCAGGTGACAGGGCTCTCCTCTGCTGTTAACGCCCTCACCTCTGCTCCTGCGCCGCCTCCATCTTTCACCACGGCGGACAGGGATGTGTTGCAGTCCCTCATCTCATCATCCTTCATAACGCGCAAAGTCCTCAGTGACATGGCCTCTCTCCTCCAAAGGAGTGTATCAACAACTGCCTTAGTGCAGGCACCTGTTGAGGGGGAGAGACAGCCCCGAGACCATTCCGCCTATTCCCCCTCCACGAACTGGAGAACCACTGAAGCCGGGGGGAATAATGAAGACGAGGATGATGATGATGAAGATGATGATGATGATATAGACGATGACATCTTCGTCGAGAAGGTTCCTACCTCAGCGCCCATTCCAGGGCTCTCACAACCTCAGGGGGAGAACCCTGATGCCTCTGGTATGTCTCTACTACCATCCTCTCCCTCTTCCTCTGATAACCTACCTATTTCTATTCTTCTTAAAACCAAACCTACCTCTGAAACCATCATCTTAGACACCTCACCTGAAGACTCTCCTCCTAATAACCTTCAAATGGTTATCTACCAACCTCCTAAACTACCTTCTCCTGAACCATCTCCTGAAATCACCTATCACACTGAACCTGAACCTAATACCCAAGCCTATCCTGAAGATGTCAACTATGGTTCTGTCACTGGTGACATTATTCGCCTAATGGAGAATAGTCCCAATGAACAGACCAGAGCTGAATTAGCTACTATGACCTTCAGGATCACACCCCTCAACCAAGAAACCATTACTACCCGTCCTACAACCCGTTTCAACCAAGAAGCCTCTTCATCCAGAACCCCTGAAATCCGAGCCACCCCTGATACAATATGCCTTTCATCAGATGATGAATTCATCTCTGATGACTTCTCTACCCCTGCTTCTTCACCCAGATCGCCTCCCTCAAACTCTCCTAGATCTGAAGGTGAAAATTACCCTGACAATTCCTTTGCCATTGACAGGGATGGGCGCTTAGACGCCGTGATAGAGCGACTCGAGAGTACAAGAGTAAAAATCCCTCTTCGTACCTCTTGTGACTCCGAGTTCGCCTATCTCTCGCAGGAGGAGTACAACGAAGCTGTACAGGCTTAACTAGAGCACAATAAAAAGCAGAAGGAAGCTTTCCTCTCTGCCCAAGCCGCTCGAAGGCTTGCATCGGATTTTGTAGATGAAGATGCAGAAAAAGTGCAGATCCTATCCTTGCACAGAAGGCTGTTCTGAAGGTCTTCAACAAAAATGCAGAGGTACAGACTGGAGAAGTAAACGCTGAGCTTGACTGGTGCAGAGATCGGTTACACCTCCGAAAGCATGGTGCTGCCATCTCAGGAATCCATCTTCGCCGATCTAGAGGCAAGAAAGGTAATCCTAGCAAAATCTGGATCACAGTCAAACGCTCTGGAGTAAAGGACGCAGAGCACACTCTGGACAAGTTAGATCGTTATAACTTGTCAGAGTGGAACGAAATCAGATCCTACTTCCCAAAGCCAACAAGAACTGTCGGGCTGAAGTAGAAGAAGTCATTGAAGGACTTATTGCTCGCATCAGAAGGACAACTGAAATACCTGATGACCTGCTCCATTACTCTTCAGTCCTATCTCAGCAACCAGTTCGAAGATCTGCAGGCACCTCTACAAGAAGACCTACTCCCTATCTTCCCAGAATGGTTGTTAAACCTCTGGACCTCTCAATGCTTGATCTTTCACTCCCTCCTGGAATCTCTCTATCTGAAGGACAAGTAATCAGAGAACCTGTTCATGGCATTTGTGTTAGCGATAACTCAAAAATCCTACGCTTTCAGCGCTTCAGTGAGCTACACATAGCGCCCTATGAACATCTTTTGACAGTTCTCTTCACTGCACAACAAGATAAGAAAAATCCAGACAACAAAGAGATTATTCGCACTGTCAGAGCTATACTTGATCACAGACTTGCCTTCAGCGACACTCCTGTTCCTGTTTGCGTCAAGACTGAATACATTAGCGAAGAATCTGATAGTTAGATATTTTGTAATTTTCTTTCAGTACTCCTGTCATGTACTCTTGTATTTTCCTTACTCTTGTAACACTTAAATGAGATTAATGAGAATGCAATTCAGTGCATTGTACTTCATTCCATCATAGTACTGAAAAAGATCCCTCAAAACAGTAAATGGGACATGTACCTTTATGAGTTCTATTTCCTACTGTTTAGTTCTAGACTTAGATTTATTTCTAACTTTTCTAGATTAAGACAATTACTCTATTGTCTTATCATTATCATTTAGGGGGAGATTGTTGATCCAGCTCTCCTAAGACCTGATGAAATGATAATGATCCTGAATCTTTACTTAGTGAATAGGTTTTTACTTCTGTTATAGCTTGAGGAATTATCACTGAGTCTGTTCAGTGTTATTCCATGTTACTTATGCTGTAACTTAACTTTATAGATTTCAGGATCAGGATCAGGAGACTAACGAGCCTGTTCTGCAGTCTACTGATCCTGTCCACTAAAGTGAAGACCTCCTCCTGAAGACATTAAGATCATACACAAAGAACCATCAGCAACGTCGAAGAAATAGCTGATGACAGGAACAGCATGCTCGTGATCTGAAGACGGAACTCAGTGATAGCAATCTGTTCACTATCGTATGACATCCTGAAGATTCATCAGGATACACGTGACCCTGAACTTCCTCAGTTTTAGGACTCTAGTCACTGATCAGTATCCTGATCCTGAAGGATTAGAACAATGTCTTAGTCTAATGCACAAAAGGATTATCCGCCTTTACTGACACAATAGTACATAAGGGCAGTTACTTTACTGTTCCCTCCGTACTTATCAGACCTCAAGGCAACTGTTTACAAACATCCTCTTTTGCACACCATGCAAAGAGTATTTGTTTATAGTAAATAGTACAACAGACCACTCACATTGTGACACGTCACAATAGTAGGTCTGCATGCATTTAATGCATGGAGTATAAATAGGACGTGAAGAGATGTTCTCCATACTTCTTCTTCATCCAAAAATACTCAAGTCCTTTCTCTCTTATTCCCTCTATCTTCTTTCTTTATTCTCTTCTCACTTAGTGCATAGTGAAAGAACTTAGATTGTTTAGTTTAGACTATTAGTCTTTTCTATTTCCGCAACAATCTGTAAATTCATTTTGTTAATACAACAAGAATTTAAAAGTGAAAAATTGTGTGATTATATTCAACCGCCCCCCCCTTCTATAATCCCAAACACTATCCTTACTTGAAGGTCACCTACTTGGGACCAACAAAAGCGTCAAAAAGGAGACTTTTGTGCAGACTTTGGAAATTCAGATATTTCTTGGCTCCTAAGGCGGTTTTCTTACTCCCGAAGACAGATAATTTCCTCCAAAAAGACGGATCTTCAACAGACAAGGCAAGAGAATATTTTGGAAGATCTCGGAAGCTGGTTTTTACACTGCTCGCGCCGCGAAGGAAGTGGCTCGCGCCGCGAGGAGCATGCTCGTGCCGCGAAGGAGAGCTTCACGCCGCGAAGAAGGGATTTTCTCGTCCAGAAGCTTCCAGAAAATTAGGGTTGTTCGATAAGTGTTTAGCGCCGCCAAACTCGCCGTTTCGCGAACGCCAGATGACCCCTGGACGTTTTCTTATAAATACAGGCCTTGGTCATTCAGTTCAAATCAATCCAGAAATTCAGAAATTCAGTACTCTCTTAGTTTAGGATGTTGGGAGCCGCCTAGGGTTTCCAACCCGAGAAGTCGGAGGCTCGATGTGATGGTTATGGAGGAGCTGATTCGAGGGGATGCTACGCCAAATCGACCGGTCTTTAGTTGGTTTGTCTAAGCATTTGTAATTGACATGTCTATGTGTTGATTCCTCTTGTGTGTCTATTATGGTTTGAATACTTTGAATTTTAGTTTATTAATTAGATGCATGATTTGTTGAATGTTGTCTTTGATTCCGTTCTAATCTATTGTTTGGTGATTTGAATTCATTTGGTTGGGTGTATTTGTTGGACCAGAACAGATAGACTCCGAAAGGATAAACAACCTACCTTAGCCTGACCTTGGACCAAGAGTGACCAGATAGTAGAAAAGCCTTGCAATAGAATTAGAATCGGATTTCCGGTGCTAGGTTGCCTGACAAACGACCTAAGTATTGGGCTAGGAGGATCGAGACCTAGTTGATAATCTTAGATATACATGTTCGGGTGCTTTATTGCTTAAATTCTGACAACAATCATAAATCTATGTCTTATGAAAGTAAACCATAATGGATTCACTTATCTCCAATGTATGTCTGTTCATCAGTTTTCCACTTCTTGGTTAGGTTAATTTATTAATTGTCTTTTATATTTCAAAATACTTTTCTAAAAGCAAAACCCCCAAAAAGCTTTAGGTTGATTAAACTGGTTTGGATTAATAGCCTATAAAACTTGACCGTTCCCAGTGGTAGATACGATACCTGGACTTTCCTACACTATATTACTCACGATCAGGTACGCTTGCCTGTATATGTGGTAAGACGGTGGCTAGGCATTAGAGGTTAAAACTTGTTACGCTTTTTATATACGATAATTACCGCATCAGTCATCAGAGGAGACATCATCCCAATCGCAGTCTTCTGCGATAAGACCTTTACCTTTGCGCTGGAATTTCATCTTTTTGTATTTTTCCTTCAAGCGCTGGTATTTGGGGTTCTTAGAGGAAGATTTGGCAGAAGAGGGAGCAAACTGACTTTTCCTGTACCTGCAATCATTAGCAAAGTGTCATTTGCCCTGACAGTTGTAGCAGATAGCAGTAGCCTTATCAACAGGTTCTGATTTAGGCTTGTTAGTTATAGAAAGAGGTTTCTTTTTATGGAAGTTTCCCTTTTTGGCAAACTTTTTAAAAGATCTAGTTAATAAAGCAAGAGATTCATTGAAATCAGGATCTTCTGACATGTCAGAGTCAGAGGATTCTAATTCAGTAATAGTTACCGAAGAAGGAGTAGCAACAGTAGGAACTGAATCAGAGACCAGTGCAACAGAGTTACTTTTGGTATCTTTAGTATCTCTTATGAGATCTTTTTTCAGTTTCTTCTGTTGTTCACGGTTTAGAAGAATACCGTACAACTCACTTAGTGTGAGTGTCTTTATGTCTTTTGACATAGTTAAGCAGGAGGTGTAGATTTCCCAATGTTCAGGAAGAGCTTCCATGAACTTGGTAACCACCTCAGAGTTTGGATAGGTAGTACCGATAGTCTTCAGGTCAATCAGGAGACAGTTGAATCTCTGATGTAGCTGGGAGAGAGTTTCATCCTTCTGATGAATAAAGCTTTCGTACTGACGAACCAAGAAAATCTTTCTTGATTCCATGAGAACAGCAGTACCTTCATATTGAACACAGAGGGTGTCCCAAATCTCTTTAGCAGAGCGAAGGTGACAGACAGAGTGGAATACATCATCAGGGAGTGACATGGCAATGAGAGACCTAGCCTTAGTGTCAATGTTGACCAGGCGTCTGTCTTCATCATTCCAGTCAGTCACAGGTTTTACCAGTTCCCTTTCAGGTAAAGCTGGTTGGTTGCCTGCAGCAGTAATAACATGAACGGTTTGTGTGGGCACATGTGGTCCATTTTCCAGAAAGTAAGGAATCTGGGGATCAGAACCAGAAAGAAAGAGTTCCATCCTGGTTTTCCAAAGAGAGAAGTTATCTTTGTTAAACCTTGGAGGTTTTCCAGCAGAGCTGGTATCAAAGTAGTTATCCATAGCTTGAAGAGCCATGGATTAAGAGAAGAGAGGATCACAAGATTTTTCTTAGAGAAGAAAATGAGAGCTTGTATCTGCTCTGATACCACTTGTTGGTCCCAATGAGGTGACCTTCAAGTAAGGATAGTGTATGGGATTATAGAAGGGGGGGTTGAATATAATCACACAAAATTTCACTTTTAAATTCTTTGTTATATTAACAATATGAATTTACAGATTGTTGCGGAAATAGAAAAGACAATAAGTCTAAACTAAACAATCTAAGCTTTCTTTCACTATGCACTAAAGTGAGAAGATAAGAAAAGAAATAAGATAAAGGAAATAAAAAAGAAAGGACTAGGGTATTTTTAGGATGAAGAAGAAGTATGGAGAACATCTCTTCAAGTCCTATTTATACCCAATGCATTAAATGCATGCAGACTCACTTTTGTGTACGTGTCACATTATAAGTGGTCCTTTGTACTATTTACTATAAACAAATACTCTTTGCATGGTGTGCAAAAGAGGATGTGAGTAAACAGTTGCCTTGAGGTCTGATAAGTACGGAGGGAACAGTAAAGAGACTGTCCTTATGTACTTTTGTGTCAGTAAAGGCGGATAATCCTTTTGTGCATTAGATTAAGACATTACACTAATCCTTCAGGATCAGGATACTGATCAGTGAGTAGAGTCCTGATACTGATGTTGTTCAGGGTCACTTGTATCCTGATGAGTCTTCAGGATGTCATACGAAATTGAGCAGCCTGCTATCACTGAGTTCCGTCTTCAGATCACGAGCATGCTGGTCCTGTCATCAGCTAATTCTTCGACGTCGCTGATGGTTCTTTGAGTATGATCTTGATGTCTTCAGGAGGTCTTCACTTCGGTGGTCAGGATCAGTAGACTGCAGAACAGGCTCGTTCATCTCCTGATCCTGATCCTGATCAATATAAAAATAAGTTACAGCATAAGTAACATGGAATAACACTGAACAGATTCAGTGATAATTCCTCAAGCTATAACAGAAGTAAAAACCTATTCACTAAGTAAAGTAGCAGGATCATTATCATTTCATCAGGTCTTAGGAGAGCTGGATCAACAAGCTTTTGATTAATTAAATTAATTTATTTTGTTTAGTCTAATCATTAATCCCACTTAATGTGGCGTGAAGTAACATTTCTTTGTAAGCTAGAAATGCAACTGAAAATTGAAGTTGAGAAATGACACTTGCAAGAAAGGAGTGCAATTTTTTTAGTAAAACTACCCTACAAAAGATCGCTTCAAAATTATATCTCAAAAATAAAAGTGAAAATTTATGTTACTGTGTTTATGGTGATGTTATCACATTTTGCAAATAAGGGGTCGTTTGCCAAAATGTTATTCTGGTAAGCATTTACTGCATAAAAGACATTTATTTTAAACCTTATAACAATTAAGAAAGTAAAATCTTTGTTAAGTGCGGTGCTAAAAGTCACCACCTATCACTTCCTAGGTAAAGATATCGATCAATTAGAGCAACAAATACACGATCTAGCAAGAAGGAACCATATTAAGCACTCCCACACCATGACGCTAGTCACATAATCATCCAGGAAGATGATATATCCTAAATGCATCATATGGAATCAACAAACTTTAAATAAATAATAGAAATAAAAACAATTCTTATACTTAAATTTTTTTAACAGCAAAGAGTACCTTTATTCCACAAAGATGCCAACAAACAAAAACAAAAGCAACACCACTAAGAACTAAAAGTGATCCCCTACAAAAGCAATAACAGTGACCTACCCAAGAAAACAAAAGCAAAAGAAACCTGCCGACCAAGCGACGCGACGCCAACAGAGAACCAAAACAAAGAAAATAACAAAAAAGCCATAAACCAGAGAGCTTAACAGGATTAAACTACATAGCAACGAAGCCACAAAGCTTTCAGCAGCTTAAAACCGAGGCAGACGCTACTGCAAGCAGCCCTTAAAAGACGACACCTGCACAAGAGACTTTACCGAGCTTCACCAGTGAACAGATTCAATCCGGCAATCCCTCGTTCTGCTTCGAATACTGCAGCCCACTCACAGTCAACTCGGTCTTTCTACTTATCCATTCGAAAACCACTCTTTGCCAATTAAAAAACGAATCGATTAACCGCCCTTTTTCGCCTTTAAAAGCCATATTGTTCCTACTATTCCACAAAAGGAATAGAAAACTCCATTTAACCACCTCCCAAACTCACTTGCCGTAAGAAGATTTTAGTATATTTAGGTCCTCGTGAAGCAAGCCTAAAATCGAGATAGTCCAATCTAACCTTTTTTTCCACTAGCTACCAACTTTCTTCCACGGCGACGCCACCACACTACACTCTACCAAGGCATGGTCTGCATCCTCAATCCTCTCCTCGCACCTTGAGCAAAGAACCGAGTCAAGATCCATACCCAGTTTATCTCCACAAATCCTTATCATTAGATCTCCACAAATCTAGAAAACACCATGGGTAGTATATGTATACTTAGAAACATTAATAAAGATTTCTATGGTCTCAACTTAAACCAGAGGAGCTAAGTAAAAGCAAGCACATATCAAGTTCATAATAAAAATCACCATCCCTATTCCCTAAGAGCTCAACCCATAAACCTTAATTTGATGTCAGTAGGTCTACTCCAACTTTTGCACATTAGTGAAACTATAGACTGAAAAGCAAGGTTCTTCTGATACCATGTTCTGAAAAACACTGGAGAGACAATTATTTGAAAAGCAATTCGGTCAAACTCTTACCAAGAGAAAGCCATACAACTCAATTCAATAGAAAACTTGTAGATAGAGAAAGTCAGACTCTTACCTGCAGAATTTTGTAAAAATTTATTGCCACGTGAACCCAAAAAAATGCTAAAATTTTTAGTTCCACGATATCTTTAACGGTATTGTCTTACAAAAAATTCTTGATCACTGTTTTTCAGTGATCATTTAACTTCTTGGTTGTTAAACTGATTTTACAAGTCAAATGCAAGCATATTGTTGATCACAAATACTAAATGTAAACTTATTAGTGTAAACTCGTCTTTCCAATTTATAATTTTGGAACACAAGCACAGTTTTGGTCACTGATTCTATATGACCAAAATTTTCTGATGTGAAAACAGTGATACCAGCATATTGTTGGTCACTTATAGTTAAGGTAGACAAAAAAATGTGACTTTGGGGGCATGTTATGTTGTTGCTCTATGTAAACCAAACCACTGAGTGCAAGGTCCTTTGCTGGAATTTGTTTGAGTTCTCTAAAAAACATCGAGGACATTAATGAAAGCAAGAAATAAAACTCATCAAAACATTATGGACAGTTGAAGTTCCTCAATTAATGTGCCAATACATACAATAAGCAAACCACTACAGACTTCAACACCCATTCTCAAACAAACGGTGAAATTGAACAAAATTTATGAACCAAGAGTAGACAAGGGTACCTAGGCTTGGATGCACCAGTTTGAATCACATAGATCGCAAAGGTAGTTCCCATCATCATTTTTATATCCTTAGCAACATTCCTCTTGAGTTTCATACTTTCTTCAAAACTTGAAGAGGAGATGGAGAATTTGAGAATGAGACCGTTGAGATAGTATGACCATGGAGTGAAATAAACAAAGATCATCATCCAGAAATCAATAGCTCAATAAGTGATAAACCTTTTACAATCAAAGCACATTTATACAAAAATTAATTTCAAGAAACATACAGAATAAATGCAGGTAATAACCTTGGCAAGAAACACAAGAGGTGATCAAAATAAAAGTCCTTTTCAACAAACCAAAAAACCAAAATAACAAAGAAAAACTAACTCAATAAAGTACATTTCTTCCCCTTTGGTGGAAACATTCTCATCTTGTTGTAGATTTTGAAACCGCTTTTTTAGCCTTTCCAGATGTAGAAGACAAAACCTATTCTCAACTTGTTCATGGGAGCAAAACAAACGCCCTAATCTTGAAAAAACTAAAAACATGAGAAAACCAAATCTAATTAGTTCATATATAAAACCTTACCTGGTCAAACCAAATTGGATTCAAATATAAAATCTTAACTTGCGGAACCAGATCTCATTGTTCATAATCTATTAATTTCAAAAAACCAAACCAAAAACCTAAATGGGAATAGTAAAATTGTTGGTAACAAATACCTCTCAAACGGTACTCTTTTGCTCTAGTATGAACCGACATTTTTTATTTTTCGAACTAACCATCAACATCTTGTGCTTGGATTCTTGAAGAATGATGGAGGGCACATAGTGATTTTAAAGCCGATGTGAAGAAATCGATTAAGAACAAATCGAGTGAAAAAAAAACGTACCTGATTTATTGATAGGATAAGAGGCTAAAATTAAAGGGTTAGCAGAAATAAGAAGAAATCAACTAAGAACAAATCAACAAGACATACCTGATTTATCCATTAATGAAGAGTTGATCTCATGATTTGGGGGATTGAAGAGTCGAATGATGATTTAGGGTATTAATTAGTTAGTAAGCCGGAGGCAATGATTCAAATTTCAAATGAATTTAAGAGTACATGCATAGGAATTGTACCTTAAGCTATTAAAATTGTATTTAAGAGTTTTAAGAGTTTGTGCTTTACCTTAAGCTTCAATAGTTGTTTTTAAGAGTTTTCCCAAATTTGCTTTATAAAGGAGTAAAGATATAGGATAACAAGTTTATATGTGGGATATCAAGTTTTTGCATAATCAATCTAAACTCTAGGGACCATTTTTTTAACTATAATGAAGTGTGTGTGTATATATATATATATATATTATACAGTACAGGAACCTAATTTTAGGGTTTCAAAAGAGCCGCATACATCTTCTTCTTCTTCTTCTACATCTGGCCGCATACATCTTCTTCTTCTTCTACATCTATCTATCCATCTTCTATCTATCTACATCTTCTTCTACTTTTTCACAGCCACATACCGGCTGCCATGGGCCGCTGCCTTCTTGCTACCGCCAGAAGCCAAGAATTTGGAGCAGAAGCCAAGAATCGAGCATGAAATTGGAATAACCGAGCAATAAATCGGAAGACTGAGTAGCCGGAGTACGGTCGAGTAGCCCGAGTAAGGCCGAGTAAAGCCGATTACTTGGTGATGTTGACCGATTTTCCCTCTCACCGTGAAATTTGGCCGATTTCGTGCTTCTCGGCACGATTGACACCCGATTCGCGATTACTCGACCGAGTAATCCGATTTTTACAACCATGCTTAAAAGACAAAAAACTAGTTAAGAAGACAACAGAATCTGGAAACAGTTCTGCATCATCTTCTACTCAATTAGTTCCTAGTTTTACCACTTTAACTCCAATACTATTAGGTAGCGTTTGGTACGCAGACAGGATTGGACAGGACAGGACAGGACAGGACTGGACAGGACAAGAGAGTAGGACAGGACTGGACAGAACAAATGTCTGTTTTGTGTTTGGTACGCCTAGGACTGGACTGAACAGAACTAAACAAGTTCCCTCAAAAAATTATTTAATGATTTTATTTATCACTTAATAGTTATAATTTTTTTTTGAACGGCAATTTAACTCACACACACGTTCCGGGGGTATCCGGATCCATACGGACACAATTTTAATAAACTAAACTAGTAATCTATAAAAAAAATTACACAATTTTAATAAACATAAACACACACACACACATATATATATATATACATACATATATGATTTTTATGTAACTAATTTTGATGGTTATGGTAGAGGTGTCGGTGGTGGCCGACGGTAATACTAGTGATGGTGGTGGTGGATGGTGGTGGTGGTGGTGGTGGGTGGTTGTGGAGAACGTGAAGATGGTGGGTAGTGGTGGTGGTGGTGGTTGCGGTGGAGATGGACAGTTGTAAAGGTGGTAGACGGTGGTGGTAGGTAATCGTTGATAGTTGTAGAGGTGGTGGAGGAGGTTGTTGTAGGGGAAGAGGAGGTGGAGGAGGTTGTTGTAGTGGAAGACGAGGTGGAGGAGGTTGTTGTAGTGGAAGACAAGGTGAAGGTGGCCAATAGTGGCTACCGGTGGCGGCGGCGGCCACGACTAGTGGTGGTAAACACGAAAACAAATACCATATTGAAGTTATATATCAAAAAAATGTTAGTTAGTAATATATTAGTTTCTGTCTCATTTCTGTCCCATGTTGTTCCACCTATTTTGGTGGAACAAAAAAACAGTCATTTTTGTCCCATGTTGTCCAACCTAGTCCCAGTTTCTGTTTTGTCCCATGTCGCACCAAACGTGGGACAGTGAATTCCTGTTCTGTCCCATGCTGCGCCAAACGTGGGACAGACAGTTTTGTCCCGTCCTGTCCTGTCCTGTCCCACGTACCAAACGCAGCCTTAGAGCACTACCATTGTCATCACATCTGCCACCCCCATATCTGACCACCAATATCACCATGTCACTAATGTTGTCGTCACATATGCCTCCCCCAAACAAAGATAGAGATATCAATTATTTTGAGATATTCTATTTCAATTTTTACCAACCAAATTGGTGATCCAATTCCATCATTTTTTATTCCAATTACTTCAAAGTAAAAAATCAATCAATCAATAGTCAATCAATCAATAGATATATTAAAAGTAAAAACCACACGTCCTGACGTGGCATTCCATTCATCCAAATAAATGCCTTCTCTTTTTTCTCCTTTGTTCACCTTTTTTTAAATATTATTGATTTTTCTTTTTCTATCACATTTAATTTAATACGTTTGTCTTCTCCTCTTCCCAAACTGAAAATCGTCTCTCTAGGTTACTTCTCCTCGACTTCATGATGAATTCCATTCTCTGCCTCTCTATTTTCTCCTCCGAAGACTAGGGTTTCTCTTCCAAAACCGAAATCAATCAAGGTGTCCTTGCTACAATTTCCTGCTACGAATCGACGTCCATGGAAGAAGGATAAACTATTGTTGAGAGCTTACTAGGTTTTCACTTCGGTATCTTCTTCTCTTCCATAATCAAAATCGCTAATTCTCTACTTCTATTTTCGTGTTTATATTTGTCAAATTGACATATTTGGTTGATAATATATTTGTGTTTTTGACAATTAATATGATAAAATTTGCAAATTTCCATCAAAAAGTGTTACATAACACCCTTCCCTTTTTTTCCCACCCTAATAGTTCCTGAAAAAGATTAGGGGTTTTGAGATTTATCGAAGATCCACATGGAGTTTTGGGTTTTATTGGTTTCGATTTTGTTCTTCCCTAATTTATCGGCTTATGAAAAATGCGTCTATTTTGACCAAATGGTTTTACTATTTTGACTTAATTTTGACTAATCACTCATCATATTCAAATTTGTTCATTCAGGCATGATTTAATGATTAGATTGCCGAATGGTGATTCGTATGCTCATTCTTTTGATCCAACTCAGGTCATACAATTTTCATGGCATCCCAGGTTTGATTTGAATGATTTTGTGTGCATTTTTGGTTGTTAGATTATGTGGGCAAATCGAAGGTTTAAAGTTGATTTGAATGATTAAGGTTTAGCTTAAAAGAGGAAAAAAATAAAATAACAATGAAAGTGAAGACATACTACTACTCTACTACTGAAGAGACCCACCATTGAAGAGGTGCACCATAATTCTTACTTTAATCTCTTTCTTCTATCATGTCTTTAGAGGTGGGCTATGTTGTCGACTTCATTTCGTATAGATAGCTGAGGCTGATAGGTTTTTTGTTGGTAATTTCAGTTGTGACAGAAAAAAAGGAAGCAACAAGTCATAGTCGTGAGTCCAAGATGCCCGATATTACAAATTTGGCAGTCGATTGTGCCGTTTGCGGTTGCCGGTATCAACCTTTTGCACAATAGTCGTGAGTCTCAAAGGTAACTTTTACTGTAAGTTAAAAAAATTCTTTTTTTACTTATGTTCTATACTTTTCTGGATTTTTGTACTACATTTTGTCCAGGAATCGTTTGGGCAGTCATCGACAAGGATTCCTTGATATTTAAACACTACAAAAAAATTACGACTTAATGTATAAATGTATGGAAACAGATTAAAAGGCAGTGCATTATATTTGATTGAAGTTCTTTTTAAGTTAAGAGGGAAAAAGGATTTGAAAACAGCAGCAACATTTTCAATCAACCATGTTCCCAATTATGTCAATGGCAATCTCAATCCAAAGGATAGAAGGCCTATTATTCCTCTCAGTTGTAATGATGTGTCAAGTTGTTCTATTAGGATTCTTTGTAGGAATTTCTTTAATTTGTTGTGTTTTTTTGTAAATCTTTAGTATGTTTATAGTTCTATCATGTACCAAGAAAGTAAACTCCATTTTGAGTTGGTTATTTGGTAATTTAAAATGGATTAATTACATCAATTATGTCCATCCTTTTGTTTCATTGTAACAGTTACAAAAGAAGTGTGTAAATTTATGCGAGTGATGTGAAGAGGGGTCATTAGAACGGAGAGCAGGCAACACCATAGTAGACATCTTAGGCAAAGAAGCAGAAGACGCGAAAACGAAGAACATTGATGTTGTGGTTGCCGTGGGAATCTATATCTATATACATATAAAAGCAAGATGTTGGAAGGATGATGTGGACACCCTATCTATTGAGTATTGGTCTATAGGAATTTTCTCCTTTTTTTGAATTTTTTAAATATCAAATAATCTAAAGACTATTCTACCCTAAATGAAAATTGCATGTTTTATTATAAGAAGGATTATTTGGTAATTTAACTTAACAATAAATTTTGCTTTAACTTTCATATTATTTAGTTTTTAAGAAGATTTATTCTACCCCTTTCACCTTCTCATTTATTAATTAAAAAAAAACCTACAACACAAGCATCTATAAATTACAACCTAATGAACCATCAAAAATGTAGTCAACAATTTTTAGTTCTATGTTATGCTATTGAGTTCTTATGTTTGTTTGTTGTTTTTAATTTTTAAAATTCATTTCGCAACGACATTGTTGGTCTTGGTCATCCTTCGTAAAATTTCTAGGTAAGCTAACACGTTTTATGATTTTCGAAAGTTATATGTTGTTTATGTGTGTGTGTGTGTGTCAATCAATATTATAGTTATTTTATTTCTATAAAAAAATTCATATTATTTTTATACGTTTTTGTGTATATTCCTAATTGTTATTATAAAAATTTTTGTTTTTTTATTTTCAAAACTTATTCTAATTGTTACCTTTGTTTTTCACCTTCATACTTTCTAATTGATACTTATGTTAATATTATAACTTTTTTCCTTCATTAAACTTTAAATAATGTTTTCGAATTGGGTATATTATACATCATTGTTAATAAGTTTTTGAGTTTTTATTTGTGAATTCTTTACAATTGTTATTTTTATTTGTAAATTCTTTACAATTGTTTTTTAATAGTGTGTATTTTTCTCAATCTGTTTTGCTTATATTTTTGTAATTTTACAGGAATTGTCGAAAACAATCAAACTCTTATGTGGTTTTTATGCTTTGTTTTTGTTGGAAGTCTCTTCTTATTCTTTTATATTTTCATAGTCTTTCAATTTATTCTTTGTTATTAAAAAGCCACCAACAATGAGATGACATTTGATAAACATCTCAATCCCAATTTCTTTTTCTTTGAACCAATACATAAAATTAAAAATATTATTATTTAAAATCTTATTAAAATCAATGATAAAAATGAATGACGTTTAAAACCAATATATATAAATTAGAATCAATATATAATTAAAATATTTATTATCATGAATTTTTTAACAATTGAATTATTTTTTATGGGGATGTTAGAAGTATGATGTGATATCTTATATATTGAATATTTGCCTATACAATTTTTCTCTTTTTTTTTTTGAATTTTTTAAATACCAAATAAGCTTAAGACTATTGTTGTGGTCAAATTCTAACGCTCGACCGACAAAATTATAAGATCAACTATTGCAGGACAGATCTTGTATTTAGACAAAGTTCTTAAGACCGAATACAGCAGAAACAATCGTCTTACGATTTAGTCGTTCGTCTTACGATGATGTTGTACGACCGTCTTAAGATGTCGTACGACCGTCTTAAGATTTTGTAAGATCGCGATTATCTAACCTGTAACTGCCGTTTTAATGTCTGTTTAATGCAGGATTAAAGAGATGTAACCGACGACCGTGATTAAAAGCACAATTAATGCACAACTACCGTTACGACCGTTACAATTATTGTCATCATGAGCATTAAATGTCAAGCGGTTACAACTTACAACCTTTGCACTATATAAAGAACACTCCGGCTTATTTGGAAGACCCCCGACAACCGATCATCCGATCTACTTTATCTCTCGAATTCATTTATACTTTCGTATTTACATATGACATTTGTACTTACGACTCACGTTACTTTCGTATGTCTTATGTTTATCTTTACCTTGTAACGTAAGACGGACTATTGTACTACGAAGGCATCACCCCTTATTGGTGATACTTAGTGCACCGTCGACTATTTCTTAGTCGGCCGCGGTTTTTACCCTCGATGGGGTTTTCCGCGTCACCAAATCTCTTGTCATTTTCTTTACATATTTTGTGCACGATTTGTTGAAGTTTCCTTTCTCTCGCCGGGATAACAATCATAAGCGAACCTTAATTCGTCCGTAGATGCGATTTTTAGCATCAACAATTTGGCGCCATCCCCGGGACCCCGCCTTGAGAAAAAAATTCAATAATTACGTGCGCTTCTACTAATATTTTTCTCCATGTTTTTGCTTCTACAGGGAATTGGCATTTACATGCATCTTCGAGACTTTCAAAGAAGATTTGAAATTCAAACAGACTTTGAAATTCAAATCTGGGGGGCTAACTGTTGTGGTCAAATTCTAACGCTCGACCGACAAAATTATAAGATCAACTATTGCAGGACAGATCTTGTATTTAGACAAAGTTCTTAAGACCGAATACAGCAGAAACAATCGTCTTACGATTTAGTCGTTCGTCTTACGATGATGTTGTACGACCGTCTTAAGATGTCGTACGACCGTCTTAAGATTTTGTAAGATCGCGATTATCTAACCTGTAACTGCCGTTTTAATGTCTGTTTAATGCAGGATTAAAGAGATGTAACCGACGACCGTGATTAAAAGCACAATTAATGCACAACTACCGTTACGACCGTTACAATTATTGTCATCATGAGCATTAAATGTCAAGCGGTTACAACTTACAACCTTTGCACTATATAAAGAACACTCCGGCTTATTTGGAAGACCCCCGACAACCGATCATCCGATCTACTTTATCTCTCGAATTCATTTATACTTTCGTATTTACATATGACATTTGTACTTACGACTCACGTTACTTTCGTATGTCTTATGTTTATCTTTACCTTGTAACGTAAGACGGACTATTGTACTACGAAGGCATCACCCCTTATTGGTGATACTTAGTGCACCGTCGACTATTTCTTAGTCGGCCGCGGTTTTTACCCTCGATGGGGTTTTCCGCGTCACCAAATCTCTTGTCATTTTCTTTACATATTTTGTGCACGATTTGTTGAAGTTTCCTTTCTCTCGCCGGGATAACAATCATAAGCGAACCTTAATTCGTCCGTAGATGCGATTTTTAGCATCAACAACTATTCTACCCTTAAATGAAAATTGTATGTTTATGATATACAAGGACTCTTTAATAATTTGATTTAACAATTTAATTAACTTTAACTTTCATATTATTTAACTTTTAAAAACATTTATTTTACACACTTCGTCTTCTCATTTATTAACTAAAAGAAAAACCTACAAGATAATCATCTATAATTACATCATAATTAATATATAATTAAGAATATATATTACTAACTCTCTTATTAGTAAATTAATAAATATTTATTATATTTAACATTATAAATTAAATAAATACATAAAGCTAAAAAATTACGAGAATCGATATATATAGTTAAAATTATAACTAAACTAAAAGATATCGGAATCAGTTGGCAATGTATAAAAGAAAAAAAATAACAACATATATTTGTGCGAGTTCAAATGAAAACTCAATTTTTAGATTCACCTGAAAACAATAACTTACTACAATTAATTATACATAGCTATTTTAATTTTAATGTTAATTTTTAATTTATATCGAAATAAAACTATGTAAAAGATTGGAATTATTGTTGTTCAAAAAAAATTGGAATTATAATTGATTTAACATTTTTCATTTTACGTAATATGACACAAACCATTTTTTTCAAGATCTTTTACCCCAAAACTAAGTTATAAAGAAATAACCTCATGCAAATCGAAAAAGCTCTAACAAGAAAACATTAACAATTCAATTAGACTCACATATAGTCTAAGTAATCACAATACTAAAGATTATTCTTACTCTTTGATTGGGTTGGGAAAAGGGGCTTGGAAAATTGTTTTAGCCAAAATTGCAAACAAATACATCACAATAATTTTAAGTAAATTAGCAAATATATCCTACAATTCTACAAAAACAGGAAGCACATTTGTACTTGCATTGTGAATATAAATATTTTATGTAAATATTATGTTGGGATAAATCAATATATTATGAGTTATGCAAGAAAAAAATAATACTCATTAAACATCTCATTGTTTTAATTAATAGTCTCACACGTTTCTTTTATTATTCGAATCGATTACAACGTATGATATGAAACTTATTAGTTATTACTTTATTATGCATTAGAACTCAAAAGAAACAATTAAGGATGATGAAACAACTTCACATCAAATGCAATATTGATTTTTATTAAACTAATATATGAGATGTGATTATCGACTCATTTAACTACAATATTTTCTATATACTTTTTTAACACCGCGCAACGCGCGGTGCCGAACACTAGTATATATAAAAGGAAGATGTTGGAAGGATGATGTGGCACATTGTGAGGGTAGGATTTGCCTAAAGAAATTTTCTCATTGTTTTGATTTTTTTTTAAATATTATATGAGTTAATGACTATTATACCCCTTAATTAAAATTTTGCATTTCACTATAAGAAGGCTTATTTGGTAATTTAACTTACATTTTAATTAATTAGCTTTACCTTTCAAATTCTATAACTTCCTATAAACATTCAATTTAATCTCTTCATTTTCCAATTTATTAATTAAAGAAAAACCTACAACACAATCATATATAAACCACAAAGCTCCATCAAAATGTATTATATCAACACCTTTATGTTCTATAAGAAGTCTTCCTTTGAATGTTTGTTTGTTGTTTGTCTTTTGACAATTTATTTTCGTCAGTAATTTTCAATTTTCGTAAAATTTTCAGGTAAGGTAACAATTTTTAATATATATTTTATGATTTATGTGAGTTATATGTTGTTTTTGTGTCTATATGTGCCAAAAGGTATATATAAATAATTTTCGTATATTTTTTTTGTATGTTTTGTGTACATTATAAGTTTTTGCTTTTTTTCGTTTTATTCATGATTGTCGCATTCGTTTTCTCCCTTATCCTTCCTAATTGAATTTTTTTTTTGCGATACTATAGTTATTTTTCTTCCATCAAAATTTCAAACAATGTTTATGGTTTTGTGTATTATATATGATTGTTAACAGTTTTTTGAGTTTTTTTGTTGGATTTTTTTCACAATTGTTTTTTTGCTTTTCCTCCTTCATGTCTTCGATCTAATATTTATGTTGTACAAATATTTTAAGTGAATTTTATTTTTACAATTTGTTGTGCTTATATTGTTGTTGGCAACGATCAAACTCCAAGGTATTGTTATGGTGAAACTCTAAACGCCCGACCGACAAACTTATAAGATCAAATATTACAGGACAGATCTTGTATTTAGACAAAGTTCTTAAGACCGAATACAGCAGAAACAATCGTCTTACGATTTAGTCGTTCGTCTTACGATGATGTCGTACGACCGTCTTAAGATGTCGTACGACCGTCTTAAGATTTCGTAAGATCGCGATTACCTAACCTGTAACTGCCATTTTAATGTCTGTTTAATGCAGGATTAAAGAGATGTAACCGACGGCCGTGATTAAAAGCACATTTAATGCACAACTACTATTACGACCGTTACAATTATTGTCATCAAGAGCATTAAATGTCAAGCGGTTACAACTTACAACCTTTGCACTATATAAAGGGCACCCCGCCTCATTTGGAAGACCCCCGACAACCGATCATTCGAATCATCTACGTTTTCTCTCGAATTCATTTATACTTTCATATTTACATATGACATTTGTACTTACGACGCACGTTACTTTCGTATGTCTTATGTTTATCTTTACCTAGTAACATAAGATATGCTATTGTACTACGAAAGGCATCACCCCTTATTGGTGATACATAGTACATCGTCGACTATTTCTTAGTCGCCCGCGGTTTTTACCCTCGATGGGGTTTTCCCGCGTCACCAAATCTCGTGTCTTTTTCCTTATATGTTTTGTGCACGATTTATTGAAGTTTCATTTCTCTCGCCGGGATAACAATCATAAGCGAACCTTAATTCGTCCGTAGATGCGATTTTTAGCATCAACAATTTGGCGCCATCCGTGGGACCCCGCCTTGAGAAAAAAATTCAATAATTACGTGCGATTCTACTAACATTTTTCTTCGTATTTTTTGCTTCTACAGGGAATTGGCATTTACATGCATCGTCGAGACTTTGAAAGAAGATTTGAAATTCAAACTAGCTTTGAAATTCAAATCTGGGGGCTAATTGTTATGGTGAAATTCTAAACGCCCGACCGACAAACTTATAAGATCAAATATTACAGGACAGATCTTGTATTTAGACAACGTTCTTAAGACCGAATACAGCAGAAACAATCGTCTTACGATTTAGTCGTTCGTCTTACGATGATGTCGTACGACCGTCTTAAGATGTCGTACGACCGTCTTAAGATTTCGTAAGATCGCGATTATCTAACCTGTAACTGCCGTTTTAATGTCTGTTTAATGCAGGATTAAAGAGATGTAACCGACGACCGTGATTAAAAGCACAATTAACGCACAACTACCGTTACGACCGTTACAATTATTGTCATCAAGAGCATTAAATGTCAAGCGGTTACAACTTACAACCTTTGCACTATATAAAGGGCACCCCGGCTCATTTGGAAGACCCCCGACAACCGATCATTCGAATCATCTACGTTTTCTCTCGAATTCATTTATATTTTCATATTTACATATGACATTTGTACTTACGACGCACGTTACTATCGTATGTCTTATGTTTATCTTTACCTTGTAACATAAGATATGCTATTGTACTACGAAAGGCATCACCCCTTATTGGTGATACATAGTTCAATGTCGACTATTTCTTAGTCGCCCGCGGTTTTTACCCTCGATGGGGTTTTCCCGCGTCACCAAATCTCGTGTCTTTTTCCTTATATGTTTTGTGCACGATTTATTGAAGTTTCATTTCTCTCGCCGGGATAACAATCATAAGCGAACCTTAATTCGTCCGTAGATGCGATTTTTAGCATCAACAATGTTCTATTAAAACTTTGGTTAAAAATGTTAAGAATTGTATATAACTACTTAACAAATTTAATTATCCAAAATAATTTCCAAATCCCTTTTGTATAACCGCCATCAATTGTCTCAAGATCACCAAATTGTGTCAAACATTCAATAATGTCTACACATATATCTACTTTATTAGAACAACGGGGTTTAGCAAGTAATAAAATAAAATAAAAAACATAACACAATAATTCGGGAGAAGTACAACCCTATTCACATGATTAATTTTGAATTAACAACCCTATACTTTTCATTAATCATAATCAACTTACTTTTTCATAACATGCACTAAACCTTCATTTAATATTGAAAACAACATGAAATTAGAAAGTAATCATAAAGCTCCCATATAGAAAATTCTAATTTATAAAGTATTGGATCACACTGATCCATATTACAAATTCTAAACTTTTAACTAAAAAATTGCATGGTGAATATATTATTAATTGTAGTAAGTTGTTATTTTCAGGTGAATCTGAAAATTGAGTTTTCATTTGAACTTGCGCACACACACACACACACACACACACACACACACACATATATATATATATATTCTTTCATTTATTGCTAATTGATTCCGATATCTTTTAGTTTGGTTATAGTTTAACTTTATATGTACCGATTCTTGTAATTTTTTAACTTTATTATTTATTTATTAATGATATTAAATATAATAAGTATTTATTAATTTATCAATGTGAGAGTTAATAACACATACTTAATTATATATTAATTAGGTTGTAATTATAGATGATTATGTTGTAGGTTTTCTTTTAATTAATAAATGAGAATGTGGAAAGGGTAAAATAAATGTTTTTAAAAGTTAAATGATATGAAAGTTAAACTAATTAAATTGTTAAGTCAATTGATCAAAGAGACCTTGTATATAATAAAAAATAAAAATATATTTTTCATTTAAGGATAGAAAAGTCTTTAGATTATTTGATATTTAAAAAATTGAAAAAAAAAGAGAACTTTTATAGGCAAATACTCAATAGGTAGAATGTTATATCATACTTCCAATATCCTCCGTAAAAAAATAACTCATTTATTAAAAAAACTTATGATAATAAGTATTTAATTATATATTGATTCTAATTTTATTTATATATATTGATTCTATTGTCATTCATTTTTATTATTGATTTTAGTATATTTAAAATAATAAAAAATTAGGGTTAGGATGTTTAACAAATGTCATCTCATTGTTAGTGGTTTTTAATAAAAATAAATAAATTGAGGGACTATGAAAATATAAAAAAATGAGAAGAGAATCCCAACAAAACATAGCATAAAAACCACATAAGAATTTGATTGTTGTCAACAATTTCTTTTTTATAAAACTATAACAATATAAACAATGCAAATTTAGAAAAAGACCCACTAAAACACGTGTATACCAAAAATATCAAGTAGAAAATATCAATAAAACAATTAAAAATAACAATTGTAAAGAAATTACAAATAAAAACTCAAAAACTTATTAACAATCATATATAATATACACAAATTAAAAACATTATTTGAATTTCAATGAAAGATAAAAGTTATAGTATCAACATAAATATCAATTAGGAAATATGAAAATGAAAAAACAAAGGTAACAATTAGAATAAGTTTTGAAAATTTAGATGAAATAAAAAATATAAAAAATTTAATTAATTGAATATTTTGTTAAGAACATCAAAAAAGGGAATATTTTAAGGAAAAATAAGAAACTTGAGATTGGAATGCTTAGAAAATGTCATGTTATTGTTAATGTTTTTTCTTATAAAATTACAAATTGAGAAATTATGAAAGCATAAAAGAATTAGAACAAAATCCACAACAAAACCATAAGTAAAAAAACCACATGGATCATACCTGTTTATGTAAAAAATTACACAACTCGATGTCGTAAGAAACTTGTGTGAGGCTTAACCGTCGAGAGAAAGAAATTACAATCAATGATAAGTGCGGAAAAGTAAAATGAGACAAATAATTTGATGACGCAGGAAAAACCTCACGACGGAGGAAAAAACCTGCGGTCGACCTAAAAGATAAGTCGACAGAGCACTATGTTCACCAATCAGGGGTGATGTCCTTCAGGTATACAGCTTTGGTCGTACGATTACAATTGAGAAAACTATGAAATCCAATGTAAATTACAGATGATTCTCAAGAATAATTGCTATAGAACTTGTGAGCTTCGGATAGACTTCGTGTGTTGCAATGCTGGCTTGATTCTTCTTTTATAGTAGCTTGATAATAACGGTCCAACGGTATTGTGGCTCATCAATGAGTGAATCGTAACCGTCCAACGTTATTGTCTTTAATTAATGCTCGGAGAGTAACTGTCCAACGGTATTGCTGAGAGTTAATGTCTAGATTGTAACTGCTGCGAGAATCTTGCTTGTAACGGTCGATCTTGATGCTGTCGAACGATACATAACTTACGACTTGTTCGTTGTAGTGATGAACTCCAACAAGCATAGCATAGTACTCAATCTCGGACTTTCTCAAAGGTGGACAATTGTTAGATATGATAATCAGCTTGCCTGCATCAAACATATAAACTTTGTATAGTTATTCGTTAGTATCGTCGTACGATATTATAGCTATCGTTCGACTTATTCGATGTATATGTTCGATGTTTAGTTATCTTTGTTCGATTGTTCTTTTAGGTTTTATCTCAGGACCTTATCTTAATACAGGACTATTGTCCTAACATTTATCTTACGATTATAGTCGGTCGTCGTGCGATTGTGGATTTTTACCCTAACAATTTGCCCCCAAGATTTAGAAAATAATTCTAATTTTATCTAAATCTTTAGTTTGCTGGTCAAAGAGTAAAAATACGTTGTCTAACGGTCGAATTAACGTTAATAATATAGCCGTTATCTAGCCGTTATCCTGGACGCGTGTTCTTCTTAACGGCTAACTATCGACACGTGGCGCAATTATCTTTGGTGACTCATATGATTTAGTTGCTATAAATAAGGCGTTTGATAGAGAGAAAAGATTTTACAAATCTTTTTAATTTCGTAACCAATTGCTTGAGATCGTAATCCGACTATTTTTGGCAAAGATTCCGTGCGACTGGGCTTTATAAGGTACTCCTTCTCTGTTTCATGCGTCTGAAATCGATAGCATATAAGAGTAATAGAGGTTTAGATAATCTTAGGTTCAACCGTTTGAGAAATAGTTTAGGTCGATCGGAGTTCATTATGTCGAGTGAAGTTAGAAGTTCTATTACAGAAAGTCTAGAAGTAGGAGAGTTGAGGGAACTGGCAGGGCTTCCTGAGAATGCTCTGGTGAGGGTGGCCGGAGAGATCCGTCCGGCGGATGCTCCGAAGGGCTTTTTTGCTCTTTTCGAGTATCCGTTTAAAGTCGGATTTCGATGGCCATACTCTCCTTTGGCGAGGGCGTTCATGACTCGCTTCGATGTGTCTCCGGGACAGTTGATGCCCCAGTTTTGGCGCGTCGTTCATGTAATCGAACGAGTGACCAGAAATTGGGATCGTCCACCGTTCTCAGTCGACGATCTCCTCTCGGCGTACAATGTGATCCGTTCTCCCTACAATCGTTTTGGGTTGTTTCCAAGGGGAAGAAGCGATGCCATGTTGGTCCATGGTACCCAAGTAAACGATCGAGGATGGAAGGCGAGATACGTCTTTGTCCAAACATCCTCGGTCATAGGCGAGGAATCGTGGGTCGTTCCTGAATGGAACAAAGGCGGTAATATAGCTTACCTTGCTTTTCTTTTATTTTAAATTATTTTTTGTTTGTTAACTCTTTGTTTTCTTCTTTACAGCGATCGACTTCACGTTTGAAGAGACCACCGAGGCGATCGAACGTTTCTTGAGCTATAGCGTGACCGATCGGAAGTATCGAACGTCGAAAGGAGGTGACGAGAGCGACGTCGAGCCTGAAGTACAAATAATCGAGGAAACAGATATGGAAGGTAGAAATCGTACATCAGTATTTTCGTTTATAGTAATTTATTTTGATTCTAACTTCTTCTTTCTGTATAGGCTCAGCTTCCAAGAAGGCGTCAACGATGGAAGCAGCTGCTCGTGCTGCTAAAAGGAAGGTTGCCGCCCAGGAAGGTTTGGTGGCTAAACATACGAGGTCGTCGTACGTTTCTGTGGATACCCCACCTAAGGATGCCGCACGCAAGGCTGAAGGTGGGATAGAAGCTATTCCTCTTAGCTTTGCTCCTCCTGCAAAGGGAGCGGGTGCGTCGAAGGCCGACAAGGGGAAGGAAAAGGAGGGATCTGGTCTTACGACCATGACAATCCAGATCCCTTCTGACTTCATGGTGGATGATGTGATCAGGACGGCGGCCACTTTTCCAGTCCTTGAGCAGTTTCACGTCCCTGCTCAGAAGGCGCGCATGGAGGAGGCCGACATCGAAGACCTTGATGCCTCCATCGCGGGTATCTCCTTCTTGGTAAGTCCCTGTCGTACGTTTACTTTCACTTTACTTTATTTGTACAGCTTCTTCTAATCTTTTCTTTTTTCTTTGTATAGGCCCTCCAAACTAGTCTTAGTCTCCATACGCGGATGGCTAAGATCAAGGAGGAATTAGCGTTGAATCAGAACGACGCTAAGCTAGCCAGGAAGGAGGCCGACAAGGCCAAAAAGAAGCTGACCCAACTGACCGACGAGGTTAATGCTAAGTCGGTCCAGATTGGGGACTTGGAATCCAAGCTGGAACTCAGCGAAGGGTTTCAGGTCCAACAGCGAGAACGGCTGAAATTGGCCTTGGACCATGTGAAGGAGCTGGAGAAGGAGCTGCTGGCCGTTCGACGGGAGAAGGCTGAGAGAGAAGAAGCTCTATCGTCCAAGATCCAGGAACTGGAAGATGACGCCGCCTTAGTCCGTGTGGTCGCACGTACTGCGGTCATGCGACGCGTAGCTGCTGGGACCGTGACTTCTCAGATGGCGAAGGACGAGGTGGCTTCTTTCGTTCAGGTGATGGGCTCTGAAGATCTTCTCGACGAGGAGGATCTGAAGAATTTGGACAAAGAAGTAGCAGCCGAGGTCAAGGACGCAGGTATCGAGGAGGAGGTTCCTGAAACCTCTGGATCCGTTCCTGTGCATCCTCAAGAGACTGAAGAGGCCCCTGTCGTAGATCCATCTTCCGTTGACACTCCTTTAGAATAATTTTCCTTTTGTAATCGTAAAAAAAAATTTGTACTCTGCCGTTTTTAGGCAAGAAATGTTTAATGAATGAAATTTTGTTTGAATATCGTGCGTTATCATTGTTGTTATGACTTACATATCGTGCGTTTTAGCTTGTATCGTGCGTTTTAGCTTTTATCGTGCGTTTTAGCTTTTATTTTTGCATGCGTTTGTTTTAAAGTCCTTAGACTTATTATAGAAACGTTTCTTTTGTACTCATGAGAGTATTCGTGCGACTGGCGAGTTGACTTGCGCTCTTGCGACATAATCTTGCGTTATAGCGGTTTTCTTGCGCTCCATGCGATTTTTGTCGTGCGATTCCTGCGATAAGCATGCATTTAAGTCGTGCGATACTTGCGTTAATCGTGCGATTCATGCGATTTATCGTGCGATACCTGCGAACAAACATGGTTGCTAGGGGGTGGCCGTTGGTTTGACCAACGGCGCTCCGACGCTCAAGTCAGTAATCGGTTCAAAGAATAAATCATATGTAAATAGGTTTAGAAGTAATACCTTTTAAGGTGATGGGCGTTCCAGCTTCGTGGGATTTCCATACCTTCTATCGTCGTAAGTCTATATGCTCCGTTTCCAATGACTTTGGAAATTATGTATGGTCCTTCCCATTTGATGGAAAGTTTTCCAGCGTTTGGCTCTTGTGTGTTTTGAAACACATGTCGTAAGACATAATCTCCGACTTGAAAAATTTTTGCCTTTACCTTTTTGTTGAAGTGTCTTTCGACAATTCCTTTCTGTGCAGCCATCGTTCGTAGTGCTTTCTCCCGGAGTTCTTCTAAGGCGTCAAGGTCGTAAGATAAATTTATTGCATTTTGATCATACGTGCGACTTCTGGCAGTTGGAATTTGAGCTTCGATTGGCAAGACTGCTTCGCATCCATATACCAAAGAATATGGAGTTTGTCCAGTTGATGCTCTAGGTGTCGTACGATTTGCCCATAAGACAGATGGCAATTCGTCTACCCATTTTCCTTTTGCTCCTTTCAACCTTTTTCGGATTGAATTGATGATGACTTTGTTGCTCGACTCTGCTAATCCGTTAGATTGTGGATATCTCGGAGTTGAAGTGATTAACTTGATTCCTCTTTTTTCACAGAACGTACGAGTTTTATCACTTATAAATTGTGAGCCGTTGTCGCACATAATTTCAGCTGGTACCCCGAATCTATAAATGATATTTTTCTGAATGAAAGATATGACTTCTTTATCTCGGACCTGTGAGAAAGCACCAGCTTCTATCCATTTCGAGAAGTAATCGGTGAGCACGAGTAGATAGACTTTTTGTCCAGGGGCTGGAGGTAATTTTCCCACGATGTCCATTCCCCATCGCATGAAGGGCCATGGAACTAGAACAGAATGTAAAGGTTCAGATGGTCGATGGACCATACTCGAATGTTTTTGACATGCGTCGCATCGTTGGACGTACGTTATGGCATCTTCTCGTAGAGTGGGCCAATAGTAACCTTGTCGTGAGATTCGGTTAGCAAGACTTCTGCCCCCTGTATGATTCCCACATTCTCCGTCGTGCATCTCTTGGAGAATTTGATTGATTCGTACCTTACTTGTGATGCATCGTAGGAGAAGTCCTGTCGTGGATCTTCGATAAAGTTGATCTTCAAAAATTGTATATCTTGAAGCTTTCGATCTTGTCTTTCGAGCTTCCATTTTATCTTCAGGTAGTTGGTCGTGCTTGAGGTAGTTCCATATGTCGAGCGACCAATTGTAAATTTCTTCGTTCATCTGTACTTCATCGTTTGCCGCAATTGTTGGTGTTGTGAGATGAAGTATTGGGATATTTTCCATAAATGGATCATGAAATGCAGATCCCAAATTAGCCAGTGCGTCGGCTTGCATATTTAGATCTCTTGGTATTTGCTCGATCAGGAACTGTTCAAATCGTGCGATTCGATCTTTAACTCCTTTGAGATAACTCATCATTTTTGAGTCTTTTGCTTGAAAATCTCCATTTACTTGGTTTACGACCAGTAAAGAATCGCTTCTGAAAATCTCCATTTACTTGGTTTACGACCAGTAAAGAATCGCTTCGAACGTGCAATTGTTTTACCCCCAGTCTAAGAGCAATATCTAGTCCTGCGATCAAAGCTTCATATTCTGCTTCATTGTTTGTGGCTTTGAATTCGCATCGTACGGAGTATACTATATTTCCCCCTTGTGATGATTTTAAGACAATACCTAATCCACATCCTCGTACGTTCGAAGAACCATCAACGTAGAGTATCCAAGGCTGGTTGTCTGAAATCATCACAACTTCGTCGCACGTTGTGGGTTCCAATCCTGGAGAAAATTCTGCCACAAAATCTGCTAGTACTTGCGATTTGATGGCCGTCTTAGGTTTAAACTCAATGTCGAACCCACTGAGATAAATGCTCCATTTGGCTAGTCGTCCTGTCAGTTCTGGTTTTCGAAGCACCGTCTTGAGTGGATAATTGGTCACAACAATGATATGATGTGACTCGAAGTAATGCCTTAGCTTCTTTGCTGCCGTCATAAGACCTAGTAGCAATTTTTCCATTGATGTGTACCTGGTTTCTGCGTCGAGGAAAGATTTGCTGACATAATAGATTGGTTGTTGTCGTTGATCTTCTTCTCGCACAAGTACTGCACTTGTCGTATTTTTGCTCACTGCCAAGTACAACTGTAGACTTTCTCCTTCGACTGGTTTTGTCAGTAGTGGAGGTGATGTCATATATTGCTTCAGTTCTTGCAAAGCTTTCTCATGTTCATCTGTCCACAAGAAGCCTTGATTCTTTCGTAGGACATTATAGAACAAATGACATCTATCCGATGATCGTGAAATAAATCGGGTTAAAGCTGCCACTCGTCCTGTTAATTTCTGGACTTCTTTGACATTCCTTGGAGATTGTATCTCGGTGATAGCTTTGACTTGTTCTGGACTTGCTTCAATTCCGCGTTGCGTCACTAAGTACCCCAAAAATTTTCCTGCTCGTACTCCGAAGGAACATTTTGTTGGATTGAGCTTCATCTTGTATTGTCGTAGGATATCGAATGATTGCTTTAAATGTGCGACGTGATCGATCGAACGTTCTGATTTCACAAGCATGTCGTCGATATAAACTTCCATCGTTCGACCAAGATGTTCCTTGAACATCATGTTAACCAATATTTGATATGTTGATCCTGCATTCTTGAGACCAAATGGCATAACTTTGTAACAGTATATGCCTTTGTCTGTCATGAATGCAGTCTTCTCCTGGTCGTCCGTGTGCATCAATATTTGGTTGTATCCTGAATATGCGTCCATGAATGTTAACAATTCATGTCATGCTGTCGCATCAACCATGGCGTCGATATGAGGTAAAGGAAAAGGATCTTTTGGACAAGCTTTGTTTAGATCCGTGAAATCAATGCAGACTCGCCATTTTCCGTTCTTCTTTTGTACGACGACTACATTAGCCAATCATTCTGGATATTTGACTTCTCGGATCTTCCCTGTTTTAAGCAGATTGTCGACTTCATCGTTGATCACTTTATTTCTTTCAGGCGCAAACTTGCGACGTTTCTGCTTAATTGGCTTGAAAGTAGGATCCACGTTCAACTTATGTGATATAATGCTTGGATCTATTCCCACCATATCTTCGTGCGACCATGCAAAACAGTCTGAATGTTCCTGCAAAAAAGATATAATCGTAGTTTTTATGTCAGGGGGGGAGCGAGGCTCCTACGAAGACTTTTTGATCAGGATGTTCAGGATCAAGGACGACTTCTTCTAGCCGAAGATCGTCGTTCGATTTCCTCTCATCCTGGCTCTGTAATTGCTAGATGTCCTGCGACTTTGTCTTCATCGTAATCTTGTAACATTCTCGTGCGACTTTGTTCTCACTAGCAATTTCTTGAATTCCCCATGGAGAAGGAAATTTGATCTTCTGATGGTATGTCGAAGGAATTGCTTTCATCTCGTGGATCCATGGTCTTCCAAGAATAACATTGTAAGCTGATTGGCAATCCACAACATTGAACTTTGTTTGTTTGTTGATGCCTTTGGCGAAGACAGGCAAGATGATTTCTCCGAGAGTGTTCATCGGGTCTCCATTGAATCCAATCAGAGTAGTACTTCGTCGTACGATTTCTGACCGTTCAATTCCCATGACTTTAAGAGTATCTGCAAAAATAACGTTAGCCGAACTTCCTCCATCAATCAATATTCTCTTAGTCGAACAGTTTCCGATTGTCAACTGTATGACTAGAGCGTCATGATGTTTATGATGGACCCCCTGTGTATCGTCTTGGTCGAACGTGATTGCCATTGCATCAAACTCTCTTTCTGTCTTTGATTTGGCTTCTCCGGGTATAGGATGTTCATCTGGACCATCTCGTGCATGTCGCTTTGCAGCTGAATACGTAAGTCCGCAAACTTCTGATCCTCCAGTGATGCAGTTTACGACTTTTGTATGAACCGGTGACGCTGGTCGTCCTTGTTCTTCTGGAATGAGGCCTTTTAGATGCCCCTTAGATTTCAAATATGAAATCTCCTTCTTTAAACTGATGCATTCATCCGCCGTATGACCATGATCGTCGTGGAAGTCGCACCATCTGTTCTGATCTTTGTCCTTGCCTGGTTTATCAGATTTCTTTGGCCATCGTACGTTTGCATCAATCTTTCGTAGCGAATCCACCAAATCTTTCGATGTACCTGCAAAATTGTAAGTAGATAACTCTGGATATCGTAATTTAACAGTACCTTTGCCTGGTCGAGTTTTTGACTCATATCGGGGATTTCCAATCTTGTTTACTCTTTTATGCTTAAAGTCATGTTTTTGAGCACCAAGAGGTTTCTTTTCTGCAGAATGCTTTCGTCGGAAGAGAGCATCATCTTCTATTCTCATGAAAGCTAGTGTTCTAGCTCGTACGTCGTCGAAGTTTTTTGGTGGATATTTCGTCAATTCCAGATATAATCCAGAGGAATCTTCTAATCCACGCTTGTATGCCTCGATTGCAGTTTTCACGTCGCAATTCTTTATTTCAATCATTGCTGCGTTGAATCTGTTGAAGTAGTCGCGGATTGTTTCTCCAGACTTCTGTACGATATAGTACAGGTCGCTGGTCTGCTTCTCCATCTTACGACTGCTAGCAAATTGTCGAGTGAATTGATTCACCAATTCTGCAAATGATCCAATACTCTTTGGCTTTAGGTTGATAAGCCATTGTAATGCTGCTCCTGTTAAAGTTGATCCAAAGCTTTTGCACATGCAAACTTCTTGATATTGCGCCGGTATAGGAACTGTCCACATGAGTTGCTTGTATTGTGCTATATGTTCGACCGGATCTGTGATTCCAGAATATTTTGTTGCGAAAGCTGGGATGGTATATTTCTTGGGAACGTCAACAAGAGCTAATTCATCAACGAACGGTGAGGCCTGAAATCCAGTTTTAGGTTCGACTTCAACGGGTACTGCTGCTCCAGGTAGCTTTGTGAGTAATGCGAACAATTTTTGATTCTGTTCTTCCAGGGACTTCAGTCGTACGTTCAGAGGATCTTCAATATTTATTGGGATTGTTGGAATACAACTAGAAGAGATTCCGGTACTGGGTGGTATTGTCGTATGAACGGTGGAACTAGCAGCTGTGGGTATATGACCAGGAATAGGAATTTGTTGGGATACATTGTTAAAAGGCTCGAACGTGAACATGGGTGCTCCTTGAGGCATAGGAGGTGGACCTCGAGGCATAGGTGGCGGGCCATGAGGTATTGGTGGTGGAACCTGTGGTAAAGACGGTCGTACGTTGTTGTATTGTTGGTTCACAGTTGAAAATGGCATTGAGGCATTGAACTGTGGTCGAGGTGGTGGTCTTAGATGTTGAGGAGGATATGGAGGAGGAATAGACATTGGGATAGACATCGATGGTCCTGGCAAAGCTCGAAGACGTTGAATTTCGTTGTTAGCTTCTTGCAATTGTTGTTGGAGTGATGCTATGAATCCGTTATCCATTATCCTGCGCAAATAGCTCAAAGAGAACTCAAAGAAAAAGTTAGTACTAAGGCGCACTTTTCACCGAATGAAATTTTTCTCAAAACGGAGCCCCACGGTGGGCGCCAAACTGTTTATGTAAAAAATTACACAACTCGATGTCGTAAGAAACTTGTGTGAGGCTTAACCGTCGAGAGAAAGAAATTACAATCAATGATAAGTGCGGAAAAGTAAAATGAGACAAATAATTTGATGACGCAGGAAAAACCTCACGACGGAGGAAAAAACCTGCGGTCGACCTAAAAGATAAGTCGACAGAGCACTATGTTCACCAATCAGGGGTGATGTCCTTCAGGTATACAGCTTTGGTCGTACGATTACAATTGAGAAAACTATGAAATCCAATGTAAATTACAGATGATTCTCAAGAATAATTGCTATAGAACTTGTGAGCTTCGGATAGACTTCGTGTGTTGCAATGTTGGCTTGATTCTTCTTTTATAGTAGCTTGATAATAACGGTCCAACGGTATTGTGGCTCATCAATGAGTGAATCGTAACCGTCCAACGTTATTGTCTTTAATTAATGCTCGGAGAGTAACTGTCCAACGGTATTGCTGAGAGTTAATGTCTAGATTGTAACTGCTGCGAGAATCTTGCTTGTAACGGTCGATCTTGATGCTGTCGAACGATACATAACTTACGACTTGTTCGTTGTAGTGATGAACTCCAACAAGCATAGCATAGTACTCAATCTCGGACTTTCTCAAAGGTGGACAATTGTTAGATATGATAATCAGCTTGCCTGCATCAAACATATAAACTTTGTATAGTTATTCGTTAGTATCGTCGTACGATATTATAGCTATCGTTCGACTTATTCGATGTATATGTTCGATGTTTAGTTATCTTTGTTCGATTGTTCTTTTAGGTTTTATCTCAGGACCTTATCTTAATACAGGACTATTGTCCTAACATTTATCTTACGATTATAGTCGGTCGTCGTGCGATTGTGGATTTTTACCCTAACAAACATATCACTTAATATGACATTCTGATATTCATCTTTGCATAACTCGATAATTTGCAAAGTTACATTACACGGAGAACTTGGTGAGATTGATGAACATTCGATTGAGAATGGAACACCCCTTTGATTTATTTTCGTTGCCTCTTAAGCATAAAGTTCCTATTAAAAACTCTAAGGAATTTTTAATTGTTTCCAATTTGTATATTTTCAAAATTTTCTATAGTTAATAATAAATATATATGTGTTATACGTTCGTTGGAATATAATAAGTTTTCATCAATTTCTCTATATCATAAGTTGGCATCTTAAAAAAAAGACTCTAATTGATTTTTTATTAATTTCCTAATTCTACATTAGTTTCACAATTTCACATGTTTGATATAACATTGATATATACAACAATGGTTTAAACTAATTAACACAACAACATTTTAAAGTACTCAAAAGTAGAAGAGTAATGTTTACAATTTTTCTCAAATATTGAGAAAACTAATTACCCAAGTAATTTTAAAATCCGAAAACAAATATTAAATTTTATCATTATAAATATTACATATAGATTTGTAACACAATTTTTTTTACATTAAAAATGATGATAGATTTTAAAAAAAAAAAAATCCGGAATGACTTTTACATACCGCGCAACGCGCGGTTCGGTCCCCTAGTGGTAAGTAAAGAAGTTGGTTTACTATTGATATACAATAAGCTAAACACAAAAACTGCAAAGGGATTGATCTGTCTTAGAGGTATTTTAGCAAAGCTCACCAATAGCCATAGGGATGACCACTTAAAGCCACCAAGGGGTCATTTTAAATAATGGGCCTTGACAAACTCAAAATTATTGTAACAGTTGTGGAATTAAAGAATGGGGTTGCTATAGCCCATGGGGCAATAATGTCATGTTGTAGGAGACGAATTAAAAAGAAGATCATTAGATATGGAGTTGTATGTGTGGTGCTCGAAGATGAAGTTTCATTTTGATATGGGTTGCTCGAAGGATTTGGAAAATCACATTTATATTATGTGTGTATATATTTATTCAAGTTTTAGATTGGTATTATGTTGTCTTGACCATTTTAAGCATATTAGCAATAGCCTGTACATGGGAATTGATTGATATAAAATTCCAAGGTTTGTGTATTTCCTTATTATATTTTTAAAGTTAAATTGTCGACGTAACCTGTTTGAAGTACTTGGTGACTTTGAAAAAGTGCCTTGAAAATAACTAGAATTAATTATACATGATTTTTTTAAATGTGTTGCATTGCTACGTAAATGTATATGTTAAACAAGCTTGCTATTGGTTTTCTATCATGATGAAAATGCATAGCATGAGATCTTGAAATGTACATATCATATAATCTAAATATTTTTTTGTAGAATTGGTGTCGTATGAAAATGGGTATTGCCATAAGGAACAACCGTATGAGTTTACGAGGTTGCAAGGACTAATTTATATGAACATGCAACTCGGCTCTCCGTTTGATGTATTTGTTGTGTTATGGTACACACCTGTTACATCGATTCTAAGATTAGTGATGATTACTGTTAGCAATATTAAGGCCATCCGCAATGGGACGGTGTGGGAGCCCGGTACCGGACCGGTACCGGTGGTAACACCATTGAGGTTGGCCGGTAGAGTATCGGTAGGAAGGACCATCGGCATGGTGGTGCCGGTTGAATTAAGCGACCCACCCCACCCCCTACCCCTCTCTCTCTCTCTCTCTCTCTCTCTCTCTCTCTCTCTCTCTCTCTCTCTCTCTCTTCTCTCTCTCTTCTTTTTCTATTTATTTTTTTATTCAATTAATTAGAGGGGTATGGAATTGGTACGGCTAAGGATGAATTGGTAAGGTTAAGGATGAATTGGTAAGATGTTGGTAAAACTGATGTGACGCTGAGGTGGCAGCAGGTATGAGGGATATGAGGGGTACGGTTAAGGATGGCCTTATTGATATTCTGTTGCAATGTAAGTTTGATTCTTGGGAACTTATCTCGAAGTATTTGAAATTTTTGGATGTCAGCGTTGTTTTATGGTGATATAGAAATATGATTCAAGCATGTAAATAATTTTGATTTATGTGCCAAAATTCATCTTATTTTTTCCACTAATTTATTTTAAAATACATTACTAATTTATACATCAATAAGTCGTATCTTATATGGTACATGCTTAAGCTATGATTGTTATTAGAGGTAGATTGAGACCTTAGCGTCCGTTTGATTTGTAGGAATGGGTTGAATTTTATGGGTGGATTTGAATTTGGAAGGATTTGGAATCATTTTGTGTATTTGGTTCATAGGATATGATTTGAGTTCCGTTATTTATAATAAAATCATTAAAAAACAATTAAACTACTTTTTATTTAACTAATTAGAAAACATATATTGAAACATTATTATCGAATCCTAAACAATCCTTTGAAATCTTAGCCACCCTATTGAAATTCCAAAATACTTATGTTAGATTGTTAGGCCATCCACTGTCACGACAGGTTACCCCATCGGGTGGCCATCGGTTCACTCAACCCGCCGGGTAAATTGAGGAACACCGCCGCGTGTGGCGTCGGGTTGCTGCTACTCGGTTTCTCAAAGCCGAAGATCCCCCACCCCCCACCCCCTACCCACTTTCTCTCTCTTCTTTCTCTCTACCTCTCTCCTCTTTCTCTTTTTTTTTTTATTATTTAATAAAATAAAAAGGTTGGGTTGAGTATTGGGTTGGTAGTGGATGGATTGGGTAGTTTTGGATAGTATAGTGGAAAGCTGATGTGGCAGCTGAAACCATTGGGTTGCAGTGGGTCGACAGTGGATGGCCTTAGCCACCCCATTGAAATGCAAATCTCAGCCCCCATGTCCAGTGCATTCCTGCAAACCAAAACAAGCATATATTGTTTTTTACAGAACCATTTTTTTGCTATGTGAGTTGATTAATATATATTGATAAAAGAAATAGATGCATTAAAGTTATTCTCAAAATTATTTATTAAATGATCGTTTATATGCTTCTATTTAATAATTCTACACGACGTGATTTAGATGCAATATATTAACTCTATATATAAACATAATAATCTTAAAAGCACTTAACACTAAAGAGTTAGCTCTACATAAACAAATTACGATGTATAGTTTTAACATTAAAGAGGAAAAAGAAAAGGAACATGAAACTTATTAGAATCAATTGTTTTCAAACGATTGAGTTAGGATAGCATCAATACAAATGATTATTAAAGTATTGGTGAATTGTAATTGAATTTTAGACATCTCACACATTGATGAGAGTGTTGTGAGGTTGCATTACAAAATAAAACTTAACATTTTGGTGTCTTTTGTTCTTTTAAGAGTTTTTTTAGATAAGGTTCACCTGGATTTGCCCAGTCTACATCCATGGTAATTTTTACCGAGAGCTAAAACATGCTCCCTTGGGATTAATACTCAATGGCCCCTGATTGCTCACCCCTGGATTCGAACTTGGGTGAGTTTTTCCCCAACACCAAGCCTTAACCGGTAGGCTGCCCCATTGGGGTTTTCTTTTAAGAGTTTTGAAGTCTGAAGTTTAAGGTGCTGTTTGTTTTTTAAGTGGTGCTGAAGACTGAATCTGTTTCCAATTCTGATTGTTAAGTGGTGGTGCTGAAGACTGAATCTGAATCTATCAAGACTGTTTGTTTTTATAAACTGTCAAACATCTGAATCTGAATTTGATTATTCATAAGAACTAAAATCAACTGAAATATGTCAACTCAATCAAGTACAATAGTAAACTTTAACAATCAAACAGCTTAATGAGCTTTATAGAATAATCCGAACAAGCTTAATGAGCTTAATGAATAATCCAAACAAGCTTAATGAACAATCCAAACAAGCTTAATGAGCTTAATGAACAATCCAAACAAACTTAATGAGCTTAATGAACAACCCAAACAAGTCAAAGCTTAATAAACAGTCCAAACAAATCCAAGGTTAATGAAAAATTGAAAAAGTGAACAAAAAGTGGTTTTACCATTACTTTTTCGATAAGTGGTGAAAAAGTGATAAGTGGCACTTAATAAAAATAAAAAACAAACAGTCTGAATGGGAAAACCACTGACCGAATAAGTGGTTTCCCTTCAAAAAGTGCTGAAAAAGTGATAAGTGGAAAAAACAAACACCCCCTAAATTTACCTTCAAAAAATAAGAGATAGATGTTGCACCTCTTAAAATTTCAAAGGACAGTAGGAGCTTTTCAAGCCTTTTGTTAAAAATAAAATAAACGGTCTTAATTATGCACACCTCTTAATTTTCAGACTTAAAAGGTATTAAGAGGTAACTTTTAATAAGTAAATGACCCCTTAGAGTATTATTAGGTTGCATCACGCTACCGCGCAACGCGCGGGTGACACACTAGTTTAGATGGATTTCAATTCCACCAAATTCTATTCTAAAGCCCACTAAGTATTTCTATTTTATAGCCTACGCCAACAATCACATAAGCCACATCAAACATATGCAGGTAATTAGGCAACCAGGTCCCTAAATTATATGTAAAGTTTGTTTTAAGCCCTAAAATAATAACCTTCCAATATAAATAACAAAAAAGTTTGTTTAATTTTAATGAAATCAACCATTAAAGAAATTATTATTCGTTAAATATGAAAACTATAAAAAGATATCGATGATTTTTATTATCCAACCAAACACTAATCAAAATTTTAAAAGCAATGATTGCAAATTCATATGTTTTTCTATAGACCAAAATTCATCACAATAAATAAAGTTGGTCTTAAATCATAGCCAAATGAATAAGTTGGTCTTAAATCATAGCCAAATGAAACACATTAAACCTTTTTTATTTTGTATTAAATAAAATCAATAAGCAATCAATTTTTATAACTATTAATAAGGGGAACATCAAATTGTTAGGTTGTATCATAATTTTTTATCATGAAAATAAATGCCATATAGCACCTAAATTAAAATATGAAATGAAAAAAGTTAAATGTTTATTAAGAGCGAATTACAGGTTCGGTCCTTATGTTTTAGCTACTTTTTTGTTTTAATTATTAAAATTCATGACTGATATATTATTTGGTTTTGATTTCATGTTTTATAGCTTAAAATCAGTCTCGTGGGAAAACACTCTTATTCTTCTTCCTCAAAAACTCATCACGTACTACCACCATCTGCCATATTTAAACAACCTAAGTCAGATTAAAAACTAAACCCAAAATCATATTCAAATGGAAATATTCATACCTAAAATTTGAATTGTATTCATAAACGTACATTCAAACTTTCATACAAAAATATGCAAACCTATATCAGATTTTTACACAATCCAAATTTAAATCCAAACAAAAAAATAACCCCAACTCATAAATCCCCAAAGTCAAAAGTGAAGGAGAAAAAGATTACATAAATTGTTGCTTCGTGTCAAATATGATTTAGGTTGGTTGTAAATAAGACAAGATCTTTGAGTTCGAGTTTATCGTTTGAGACGCAAACTGAATTTGCAAAAAAATAGTGTTAATTGTTCGAGTTCTTCCCAAGAAACCATGAGGGCGTTTTGAAACGAGGCACTGACTATTAGGGGGGAGAGGCGTTACGCTTGTTGGGAATTAAAAGCCTAACATTTATCAAATGTTATGGCACTATTCCTAAGCACAGTACTTTTTTTTTAGTTTTTTGTTTTTACCTTTTTTTTGTTTTTTGTTTTGTTTTTGTTTTGTTTTTGTTTCTTATGATATATATAGAATTTTAAATATTATTTTTAAATTTTTGTTTACTACTTATTTTATATTATATTTTAATACTACATACATGTTACATGTTATCATTTTGTGACATGGTTTTAGCATTTTTCGCTTAAACATGTATTTAGATCCAATTTACATTATCAGTTCAATTATCTTCGCATATCTACTCTTTTTTAAATCTCTCATTAATTCAAATTTTTATTTATATGTTTTCTTTTGCCCCTTTTGCACATATAAAATAATACAAATACATCAATTATACACTTTCCATCATTATTAAAGAAAAAAATGTCTAAGAAACAATCTTATGCTTAAACTTCTATAGATTTGAAAGATATTCAACAACATGTAACAAAAGATGAAATACAATTTTCATGACACTTCTAATTTCATTGGTATTGTTAGTTTCTAATCAAATGTTCTTTTATTCGTGACAAATATTTGGTAAAAAAGATCTTATGTTTTTTATTAGTGTTTATCACATGTTTGATAAAATTTTAAACTTACCCAAATGTATTCGATGTTATGTTACATGGTTTATGAAAAAAGTCAAAGAATGTTATACAAATATGTTTCGTAATAAAAAGGTGATTTTTTGGGGGTTTAAGCCTCTAGAAATTCAAAATAATCATCATAATTTTAATCGTTATATTTGAACAAGAGATATTGACCACAACAAAAGTTAAATTAACGTGATTTCGATTTTATATTTTCTCATGAGATTTTATTTTTTGGGTTAATAACGAAACGATGCTTACGTCATAATTGTCTTATCGATTTATGTTACATTTTAACTTTTTTTTGTTAATTTATCTCGCTATAACCTCCCTTCTCCCCTGCAAAGCGGGCCAAAAAAACCTAGTTGATCCTTGATCAAAGAAAAAAAATATATAATTACTATATAGGGTTGGGTTCCGGTAATAAGTTGAGGTTAACGTGAAAAGTGTAATAAGTGGTTATCAATCGTTGGATGAGAAGCGAGTGCACATTACGATGAGAGATGCACCGAGAAACACCGGATGAATTTCTTTCTAAAGAACAATTCATAGAGGTCATGAGATAAAACGTGATCAATGGTTCTTATCCAATACTCATGTTTCTCACGTTAAACTCAATTTCTCATACCATTTTTCACCTTACTATATATATATATATATATATATACAGAGAGAGAGAGAGAGATAAAGGTTCATGCAAGAAACATAACTTTTTAAGAAAATGCGAGGACGATTCTCAACCACTCATCCGGTCAACAAAGGTGGCTTTGACCAGGTCACCCTCATTTAATCATCTCCACCCTTCATGAATCTGTCAATCCTCCGTGATCGCGTCTACTGTAACCGAAAATGTGTGGCTGAGAATCTTCCTCACGTTTTTTTAAATTGACATCGTTCTCGTATGAACCCATCTCTCTCTCTGTATATATATATATATATATAAATATATATAGGGTTAGGTTCAAATGTGAACTCAATTTTGGTTGTAAACGTGAGAATGAATCTAAGCCACACATCTTCGGTTACAATGAACGTGATCACGGAGGATTGATACGATTCATGAGAGGGTGGAGATTGTTAAAGGAGGGGACCCGGGTTTAGGTTCAAACGAGAAGTGCTAAAAAATGAGAAGTAGAGAAGTGATCTCCACCGCTCATCCGGTCAACAAAGACAGCTTTGACCAGATCCCCACCTTTAATAATCTCTACCCTCCCATGAATCGCGTCAATCCCCTGTGATCGCGTCCACCGTAAGCGGTCAAAGCCACCTTTATTGACCGGCTAAGTGGCGGAGATCACTTCTTTACTTCGTATCTTTTTAGCACTTCTCATTTGAACCTTTCTTGGGGACCCGATCAAAGCTGTCTTTATTAACCGGATGAGTGATTGAGATTCATCCTCATGTTCACAACTAAAATTGAGTTCACATTTGAACTTTCCTATATATATATGTGTGTGTGTGTGTGTGTTTAAAAAACAAGAAAATGAATGAAGAAAGAGTAAAAAGACTAAATTACCCCTCACATAGAGGGTACTCATTAGGCTACATGCACCCAACCCACTCAACCCACTCATTTTTTTAATGCCACATCAGCTGACACATCAGCTTTTTCCCAACCCTCTACAACACACACCCAACCCTCCCAACCCTCTCACACACAACACACACAAGCTACATCGGGTTGGAGAAGCCGCTTACACCGCCAACCCGCCGGCTACCCACATGGCACACCCAACCCACCGGGCTTTTTTGAAGCCGGCGGGTTTAGCCGCTGTGAACCCACTATGCCGGTGCACATAGCCTTATAAATTAACAATGTTAACTTGATTGACGATTTTGGACATAATATAAGGACCATTAATGTACTTATTAAACTCTAGAGACCATGTCAAAATGTCCGATAATAATGTAATTTGACTCTAAAATTTTGTTTGATGTAATTTGACTCTAAAATTTTGTTACATGTTTTTTGTACTTTTTGTTATGAAAAATTGAAAACCAAAAGAAAGTAGACGACTTTTGCGTGTAGTAAAACTTTAACTTGGATATCTACATGTCTGAATATAAATAAATACTTCCATCTCTTAACTCTTATTAATAAGTGCTTTGGTTTCGCTTCCTTGTTCCAAAACCCCCTCTTTCTTCTCTTCTCTCCCAAACCTTTTCTTTCTTTCTATTTCCATGGCGATTTGAAAACCAAAATTACAACTTAATAACAACCAACAATGGCTGAAAAGCTTTCAAACCAGCTCAAAGAAGTTGGATCCAAACTTGAGAATCCACCTGCTAATAAAGATGCTCTTATCAAGCTCTTAAAGGTAACTTGCTTCTTCTTTCTCATTACACTTTCAAAAAAAAATTCAACTAGTTAAGATTTTGGTTTCTGGTTCTTGAAACAATGCTTTTCTTCTTGTTTTTGTTACTTATTTTTGTGAATTTTACTGTTTTTTTTTTGGTTTTTAAGAGGTTCTGAATTTTGAAGAAAACTTATGAATTTGATTTCATTGTTTGAAGTTAGTTGGTTGAGGGATGAATAATGTATTTTGGGGATATTCATGGCTCTGCTGGAAATCTTGTGTAAATTTGGTTTGAAATTAGGGCTCAGTTTGAAGGAGTGGGGAATATATTCAACTTTATTGTTCATTCGAGCCAACAATTTGAAATTAGGGCTCAGTTTGATTTCAATTTGTTTGAAAAAGGCGATTTCTTTGTGGTTTTGCTCTACTTTTTTAGTCAATTGCTGTGAATTTAGTTGGAAAAGTTTGTATTTTTGGAGGACTTTGTTGTGAAAATTTGGTTGGAATTAGGGCTGGGGTTGAAGGATGAAGAAGATAAGTAGTTGGTGACAGCTTTTAACTTTCTTATTTATTAATGTGTATTTTTCTTGCTATGCATGTACATAATTGTTACTAGGATCAGACAAACTAAGGTGTAAAAACTAGATACAGACTTGGTAGTGCATTTTTTATTGGTGCTTGAACCCTAATTTATAGAAATCTAAGCTCCCGAAGAATGCAAAATAGAATTCGTGTTACTTTCTGAAATTAGTTGATAATCTTACTATTAGATGGGAATTTCATGAAAGGTTATTGTGAAAAGTGTCATTAATGCGTAATTCATGTTGAGTAGACCTTATTATTGTGAGAATTGTAATTGATAAGTTTTAGGGAGGGATATATGCCACCAAAAACCGATGATTCTTGAGAGATTTCAGAAACATAATGCATATGTTTTGCTTTACTGCAGCAAGCTGCTACATCTCTCTCTGAGTTGGAGCAATCACCATCAAAGGCGGTGTTGGAAACCATGCAGCCTTTTATAAACGCCATTGTCAAGCCAGAGCTGCTAAAACATAATGACAAAGAAGTTAAGCTTCTTGTTGCAACCTGTACATGTGAGATAACCAGAGTAACTGCTCCTGAAGCGCCATATGATGATGATGTTCTAAAGGTATATTCTTTTAAAGACTAGATGTTCATCGGAATTTTGCTTCTTGATTTTGGCTGAATGGTTAGCATCTTGTTGTGTTTGGATCCTAATTGCGGTTTCATATGGTTCAGGATATCTTTCATTTGATTGTAAGCACCTTCAGTGGGCTACGAGATACCAAAGGCCCATCTTATGGGGGAGAGTTACCATCTTGGACACAGTAGCTAAATATAGATCGTGCATTGTGATGTTGGATCTTGAATGTGATGATTTAGTCAATGAAATGTTCAGAACATTTTTCGCTGTTGCCAGGTTCATATTTGTTTCTTGACGTCCACTTTTGATAATTAAATGGAGTTGTAATCTCATTATAGTTACCTAACCTTTTTTATTATCATCGTGCAATACAATCTATTTAGCTCCCAAAGTTCATAAAGGTTTTCATTAAGTCAGATTTTTTTATTAGAATCTACAGTTTATGCCTGATTATATTAGCATTTGCTTTGGTACCATATATAGTCAAATGACTATTTAAACAAGTAGCCTTTAAGTTGGTTTCCGATCTTTTTCATGTGTTTTTAATTCTGGAAGTAGTTTTTTTGAGATAAGAAGCACAAACCATGTTTAATGTGAAAATTAGTTTGGGTGCATTTATAGTAGGTGCATTATGAAGGCTAACTAGTGGAGTAGAAAATTCTTAGAAATATTTTGTAGACTTAAATTGAAGAACTTGATAAGGTTATTTATGCCACACAAAAGATTAGGAGGAATGACTCCACCATAGTTATAATGACATCTTCATGGCTCTAGTTAGCACTTAATTTGGTAACATATTAAAAAATATGTGCAAATGACATGAGAATACCGACATTGAAGTATCATAAAACAAATAAATGTAGCTAATTAAGGAGGAAGAAGATATACATATTGACCATACCATATGGAGGTAAAGTCTCGGGGTCATTGGCAAAATAATACATTTGACATGGACAACTAGATAATTGGTTTAAACTTTATCCTATATGACTAGGGAGAGGATATTGGCCTATATGGAGTTGATAACAAATGATGAATATTGTACTCTGATGCGGATCACATGATTAGGGTGAAATAACTTCTCTCGTGTTAAATACATGCAGTGATGAACATTCAGAGACTGTTATCACATCAATGAAGACAATCATGGTGGTTCTTTTGGAAGAGAGTGAAGATATTAACGACGACCTTTTGCTCATTATTCTGTCGGTTTTAGGTCGAGATAAGAAAGTAAGATCTTCTTTGTTAATTGTTTATTACTTCCAATATTTTTCTGTTGTGGTGCTATATAGTTTCTTGATTATGTTTGCATACCCCGTAACAAGTTACACATATATCATCTCCACCAACGCTTAATTTTGCAAATGTGATTCCATAGGCGATAACAACGGCTGCAAGGAGGCTTGCTATGAATGTTATAGGGCAATGTGCTGGAAAACTTGAACCTTGCATAAAGCAGTTCATTGTGCAATCAATGTCAGGGGAGAGCAGTCCTTTAATATCTCAGATTGATTACCATGAAGTCATCTATGATATATACCGTTGCGCTCCTCAGGCATTGGCAGGAATCGTGCCCTATCTAATCGGAGAGCTCCTGGTAATCACATATTTTCCTGTCACCCTCGATCTAATTGGAACTTTTGGCACCTTAAGAATCTCTGCATCATTTAACATCAAGGGGATTCCATTTGGTCACAAAAATATGATTTCGTTGTACTAGTTTTTCAGACGATAATTGATCTGTGTAAAATCTTTAAAGTGTAAAGTGGTGTGATATTTACAGACAGATACAATAGACCTTCGCTTAAAGGCGGTCAAACTGGTGGGAGACCTTTTCTCTATCCCAGGATCTAGCATTCCCGAGACATTTCAGCCGATCTTTTTTGAGTTTTTGAAGAGGTTGACCGATAGAGTTGTCGAGGTTCGGATGCTGGTCCTTGAACATGTCAAGCTTTGTATGTTGTCCAATCCTTCCAGATCAGAAGCCCCTCAATTAGTTGGTAATTCTTGATTTATCTGACATCATTTTACATTTTCATTTTTCAGTTAAAAAGTGTTACCTAATAATATTCTTTTACATTTATTTCGGTGAACATGTTAGCTGCCCTATGTGACCGGCTGTTGGATTATGATGAGAGCATACGCCAAAAGGTGGTTGCAGTTGTTTCGGACATAGCATGCCATGAGTTGTCTTCTATTTCAGCGGAGACCATAAAGCTTGTAGCCGAGCGACTTCGTGACAAATCTGTATAAACCATCTCCCTTCTATCAAATTTTCTGTTAATATCAACTATTAGGCATGCAGTATTACTCTGACTTAAATTATTGCAATACAGCTCCCAGTGAAAAAGTATACTATGGAGAGGCTATCTAATATATACCGAACTTGCTGCTCGAAACACATGGCTGGTTTGACTTTGAAGGATGACTATGATTGGATTCCCGGACGACTGTTAAGATGTTTTTATGACAAAGATTTTAGGTATGATATATCTTTCTCATTAAGTAGTTTGTCCTTTAATATTACTATTGTGATCCGATGTCTGTACCTATGAGGCAAGATAACCCCTAGAGTCTATATTTCAAATTTAGGGGTGAATATTTTATGCAAATCCTTCGATTCTTAACATTCTGTCACTAAATTCACTTTCTCATTGACGGCATGAAACCATTTTTCGAGTCGCAGATCAGACACAGTTGAACACATTCTATGCACATCCCTCTTCCCAGCTGAATTTTCTGTCCGAGATAAGGTTAGGAACTGGGTCAGACTATTCTCGAAATTTGATAAAGTCGAAGTAAAAGCGTTAGAGAAAATACTGGAGCAGAAGCAAAGGTTTGTTTTGATTGTCTTAATATGCTCGCCGCCTAACGAATGTTTTATTGTTCTTGCTCTTGTGCTTGATTAAATACTCATTTACACGAGTTCAATAATTGTACTTGAACTGCAGGTTACAATCAGAGTTGCAAAAGTATCTTTCTCTTAGGCAGGTGTATAAGGTATGCTCTCTATCAATTGCTAACCACAGACAAAACACAAAATGCGTGTTTTAAGATATTCCTTTTGCTTTAAATTGCAGGACGGTGATCCTTCAGAGCTCCAGAAGAAAGTCGTTCTCGGCTTTCGCTTTATGTCTCACTGTTTTGCAGATCCCACAAAAGCTGAGGCAGATTTTCAGCTTCTCCATCAGCTAAAGGATGCTAATGTTTGGAAGATCTTGACAATGCTACTTGATCCCAACACTAGTTCTCTTCAAAGCTGGAAATCTCGGGTAGGCAGCAACACCCAAACCAATTCTTTCTTTTTTCTGATTTCACAAATTTCCTTAATTGGGTTGGATACAAGATGGAGCAACATTCAGTAACAATTTAAGGAAGCTGCAAACTAAATAGGATCTATATGTCATTGGGTGTTGAATTGTTTTTTTCTGAAATTATCATGGCCACATAAAATTTTAATCACACGCTTTCTATCCATAAGTTAGCCAACATCATTTTAGTACTTATACAAGACCTAGTGGCATTGCATCACTTGGACTTGGACACAGCTGTAACAATTCATCAGTCCAGGTTACAATCATGGGTCTAGAAAAGATTTAGATAAGTTCAAGATTGTCTTGGGCATTTGATATAATTTGTAACATTTTTCTTTCCTTTTTCAGGACGAATTGCTTAAGATAGTTGGTCAGAAGCATCCGCTTTATGGATTTCTGAGCACTCTCTCTATGAAATGCTCGTTCATACTTTTTAACAAGGATTATGTGAAAGATATTCTTCTGGAGGCAGACATACAAAAAACTTCCAAGAACAGACTGCTGACTCAGTCTTGCATGAATATACTTGTGGTAAAAATTTATTACCGTGTTGGGTTTTTTTTATTGTATATAATTGTGCATAAGGCAATATACTGTTGGACATGCTGTTATCCGGAACCTCTAGATTATATATTCAAATCCACAATAATGTTTTCCCTCTTTAAATTTTATGTGGTTCTTTCTTTTCATAGTGGTTCTAAAAATCTCCACATAAATATGAAATATTTCCAGATCCTTGCCTCCTTTAGTCCTTTATTGCTCTGTGGGACTGAAAAAGAGTTGGTCCATCTTCTTGAAGATGATAATGAAGTAATCAAGGAAGGTGTTTTGCATGTTCTAGCAAAAGCTGGTGGAACGATTCGCGAACAATTGGGGGAATCATCTAGGTTTGATTATCTACTGTGATGATTACCTAAGGCGTTGTTCTTTGTGTATGGCTCTCTAATATTCATTTATTATTGGTTTGCAGTACATTAGATCTCATACTGGAGAGAATATGTGTAGAAGGTAGTAGGAGGCAGGCAAAGTATGCTGTACATGCCTTAGCAGCTATAACAAAGGATGATGGGCTCAAGTCACTTTCTGTTTTATACAAGGTTCTGACTTTATATATCATGTATCCCTTAGTTTAAACATGCATCAGAGGAGACTTGGTTGATGTTCGTTGTAAAATGTACAGAGACTTGTGGATATGCTAGAGAAAAAGACGCATTTGCCCTCTGTGCTACAGTCTCTGGGTTGCATAGCACAAACTGCCATGCCAGTTTTTGAAACTCAAGAGAGTAAAATTGAAGGCTTCATAAGAAAAGATATCTTAGGGTGCAGCGAGGTAAGAGTTGAATTCACTTGCTATCTTATACTCCTTAACCGATATGATTAATGTTATATTGCTTCACCATGTCTCAGAAACCAAGTGATAAAACAAAAGAGTCTTGGGATGATAGAAGTGAACTTTGTTCATTGAAGGTTAGTTTACTGGGAGTAACATTGATATTTATATTGGTCTGTGTGTGTATTTACATATATGATATCATGTTTCGGTGAAATACATCTAATTATGCAATATACCATCGATTGGAAGCTTCAATTTTGATAACTTGTAAAAGTTCTCATGTTTATTTCTGTCAAACTTGTTCTGTAGATATTTGGCATTAAAACTCTGGTAAAAAGCTATTTGCCTATCAAAGATGCGCATCATCGTCTTGGGATTGATAAACTGATAAAAGATCTTCAAAACATACTTTCTTTTGGAGAAATCTCAAAAGATATTGAATCAAGGTACTCGGTGACATGCTTTTATTTGTTTATTTATTTTAACCAGTAGGTTTGTATTTGTGAGATTTTAAAACCGCAAGTGCTTTCCTTTTCTCTGCCTCCCTCCCTCCCTCAGTTCTGTTGATAAGGCTCATTTAAAGCTGGCTTCGGCAAAGGCTATTCTTCGTCTGTCAAAGCACTGGGATAAGAAAATCCCGGTTGATGTATTCTACCTCACCTTGAGAACTTCAGAGGTAAACTTGGTTAAGGACAAACATATATCTTTGATATTTATCTGTTTCTATGTTATATGATGGTGATGTGTGTGTGTGTTTCTTTTCTTTTACAGCTTGCTGAATAACTCATTAGTTTTTTCTTCTTACAATGCATGTAGGTTGGATTCCCTGAAGTTAAGAAGCTGTTTCTCAACAAAGTTCATCAGTACATCAAGGACCGGAGTTTGGACCCGAAATATGCTTGTGCTTTTGTATTAGGTCTAGGATCTCAGCAATCAGTTCAGGAAGAGAAATCTGAGGTTAGCCTGATGGATCACTTGCAAATTTCATTATATTTGTTCAGTTGATGATGACTCGGCCTGATATAGCAAAAACCTTTGGCTCATCTATAGAGCTTTCTTACTAGATCAACAACACGAAAATGTGCTTAAAAACTGCAAAGTGACTTTAAAAGTTACAGTGTCAACTTCTTTTCCTAATCTTTTCAAGATACAAGAATGATATTTTCTAATGGGAACTTCAATTTGGCAGGACCGTCAAAATCTGAGTGACATCATTCAGATGTGTCAGCAAGGGAAGGCACGACAGCTTTCACTGCAAAGTGATGGGAACTCCTTGGTGGTTCATCCTGAGTACATTCTTCCCTATTTGATTCATGCGCTTGCCCATCATCCCTCATGTCCAAATATTGATGAATGCAAGGAGGTCAAAGCATATGAATCCATATACAGGTATTCTAAATCTGGTCTTTTATGCTGTTTATTACTTTTTTCGTGCATATTCTTATCTTTTCAATTGGTGCAACATATCTGGAACCTCTTGCCATAAAAGGGTAGCACTGTTCTAATCTGTGTGTAGTAGTAGCTACTTAATTTTGCTATTTGACCTTACTGACATGAGTTCCGTTGCAAGTGCCCTTTCTGCTCTATCATATGCTTTGGTACAGATACATGATTCAGGAAGTTCTCTGTTACCTTGCCAACATGTGTGTCTCTGGGGATCTAGCAAAAAAGATGATTTTTCTCCAAGCAAGTTCTATTGAATCAGTCTGTTTCTTGATCAGATAAAAATGGAACTTTACAAATTTGGATCGAGTACTGTAGTTGTGCTGGTTGAACGATAAATACTTTTAGATTCCGTAATATCAAGTCAAACATATTATTCTAGTAGGTTGGTATTAGTTATTGTGGTTTCCATGTGATAAGAAAAACTGGAAGTAACCCTCAACCATGTCTGAATATATCTGTTGCGTGATGTCTGAACCTGCTATAGTGTGGCTTCCAGTCTTCTTATATACTGAGGATTGATGTACTGAAGTTCCCCATTATTTTTAAAATGGATTTTTGACCTGTTATATATCGTTATAAAATATTACTTCTATACGTAGTTATGTACATTTTAGACTGAATTGGATGTATACTTTTTGAATCTGAATCTTTGAATGATAAAATATTTTCTAAACTTTCAGGAAATTGTATTTGTTTCTCTCTATGTTGGCACTTGGAGAAGAAGACGGCAAGCCTGGTAATAGCCTAAAGAAGGAAGAGGTTATTTCAGTAATTTCTATTCTTCAGAGCATCAGAAGCTCTGAAGATGCTGTAGATACAAACATGTCAAAGGTACAGTCCATTTCTACCCCTAATGTGTGATTGTGATGCATTAGCTCTACTGTAAATTGAATAATTACATGAAAGATCATAACTGGGACTAAAATAAACTACGAAGAAGTCTTGTCATGTCATGTCATAGATCATTAACCTTCTATTACATGTTCAGAACTCATATGCAATCTGTGACCTATGCTTCCAAATCACCAAGCGCTTAGCACAAAAGCAAGAAGATCTTAAGGAAGCAATTGTACATGTCCCTATACCTGATGTGTTGTACAAACTACACAAAAAGAAAGAAGAGAAGAAAGAAGAGGAGAAAGTAGAGAAGAATGAAGATAAGAAAGATGAGGAGAAAGTAGAAAAGAATGAAGATAAGAAAGACGAGGAGAAAGTAGAGAAGAATGAAGATAAGAAAGACGAGGAGAAAGTAGAGAAGAATGAAGATAAAAAAGATGAGGAGAACATAGAGAAGAATGAAGATAAGAAAGACGAGGAGAAAGCAGAAAAGAATGAAGATAAGAAAGACGAGGAGAAAGTAGAGAAGGATGAAGATAAGAAAGACGAGGAGAAACTAGAGAAGGATGAAGATAAAAGACGAGGAGAAAGTAGAGGAGAAAGATGAAAAGGAAAATATAGAGGAGAAAGAAGAAAAGAAAGCAGAAGAGGAGAAAATAGAAGAAGAAAAGGAGAAAGAAGAGGGTGTTACTGATGTAAGTTCTTTGACTCCATACTACTGATATCTTGATCATCTATGATGGAATTAATTATTCAAACATATCAACCTCTAGATGCATCTGAAATTCTTTAACATGTTACTTTTACTGTATGATTGCAATATAACAGGTTACTGAAGGCCAGACATGGTTGGCTGATGCTAGTGCTCTTGCCTATTTTGAGTCGCTTAACATGGAAGCTAAGGAAAATGTATGTTTTTACTGCTTTTTTTTCATGATACTACAAGTTCATATACTAATGATATAAAAATAAACCACATAAGAACCAAGTACTTTCATATGCTAACACGTTGGTGATATTTGGGTCTTTATTCTTGTTTCCAATCTTGTGCTACCATCCATCAGGTTCTGTCAAAAACTACTGAGGATGATATGCTCAAGGACAGTGAAACAGATGGAAATGAGGTGCCTTTAGGAAAAATGCTGAAACGGCTAAAAGCTAAAGGAGCAAAGGAAAGAAAAGCAATGAAAATGGATCTACTCCAGCTGCTGCCGAAAATGATAGTAACGTCGATATCTTGGGATTGGTGAGAGAAATGGATTTGGATAATTCAGTCACCCCAACAAAGTTCGATTCCGTCAATGGTCACAAAAAACCTAAAGTTGATGAAAAGCGCACGAGGAAAAGGTTACCTAAGGAATCAATAAACGTCTCTGTACCCAAACGTCAGAGATCATCCTCCTCTGCTAAAACCAATAAGCGATCTTCTCTCCCAAAGAGTGGCTCAAAGGAGTTGTCGGCTTTTGATAACATCAAAATGAGCGACGAGCCTTACAGTGATTCGGAAAATAAACTTCCATTGGGAGAGCATGTTGAACCTGCAACTGCTGACTTGGAGGGGGGAAGTGCTGATAGAGGTCATATACAAACAGAAGAACATGGGAATACTGATGACAGTGATTTGGAGGTAACTCTTTTTTACTTAGAATGCACACTTTTTTCCTTTCAGTTGCTAATGTCATGGGCACTGCGCCGCTATTTCTCCTGTAGAAGCCGAAAAAGCATATGGATACTGATGGTAATCAGAAGTCAGGGTCTGCCAGGAAGCGGAAACGAAGAAGTATTGCAGGATTGGCAAAGGTTTGTGTAACTTGCCTATATCTATCTTGTGTATATTGCCATCTTAGGACCAAATCTGTTACAAGTGATGATCTATGTGGTCATCTATTATTGGATGTATAATGCAATTACGTTCTTATTTCTTAGTGATTCTCAATTTGTTAATTTATGGTTAATCTTGGTGCTTCTCACTGTTATTCAGATTCAGAAATGACTAGTAGTATCATGAATTGACATTCTTACATGAATGTTTTCTTTTCTACAGTGTACATCGAAGGAAGGGGAAAGTCACACCACAGACTTGATTGGCAAACGAATAAAAGTCTGGTGGCCTATGGATAAGGAGTGAGTTTCTCTTCTATATCTTGTAAGAAAGATGCTACATCCGTCCCCAAATAAGTGCCCACTTTCAAAAATAAATGTTTATTTTCCAATTACCCTTAATTTTGAGATGAAGCAATCCATTAGTCCTCTATTAGTAAGGGTAATATTGTCATTTAGTTAATTATTAAGTGTAATAGCTACAGGTTTCTGGAACTGGGTGGCTTTTTCCTTGTGGACATTTAGTATTTACTTTCTGCAATACATGGAAGTGTCAGATGATGCTACTTCCTGCTGAATCTAGTTTTGTAGTTGAGTAGGATTTTTGACTTGTTGATTTGTTGCATATGTGACTGTTTGCAGGTTTTATGAAGGGTTGGTTAAGTCTTATGACCATCAAAAGAAAAGACATGTGGTAAGCTGCCTAGTCATCTTTGTTTTATCTTATTTCATCTATAAATTATTTGTCATTTCTATAATGTAATAGACTAATAGTTAATTTAAAGCTGTGGCTTGACATTCATTTCCACCAACTCGTGTTATGTTGAAGGTGTTATACAATGATGGGGATGTTGAAGTGCTACGTCTGGACAAGGAGCGGTGGGAGCTCATGGGCAAGACTTCCAAGCCTACAAAGGTGTGATGCGTTATTTTCTCAGCTTTATGCTTACATTTCAGTGGATCACTTGATTTCTGATGTTGTTTAAATCGTCTTTACAGAGGAATAGATTGTCAAAGAGTCCACGTCCTAAAGGAGGGTGAGTATTTTCTGTAATTCTGTCCAGTTGTTGCAAGATTGTGTTTTTTCTTTCCGAGTATATATAAAGTTCATCTTTTATGCTAAACATTTAGCAAGTGATTTCATGTTGGTCTGGTAGGGAGCTGTGAAGGATTTAACTGTATCTCGACTATTTTCCAGGTCCTCCAGGAAGAATACTAAATCTTTGGATAATGCCAAGAAAAAACACGAGAAATCAACTGACATGTGAGTACGAGATTGCAATTCAATTAGTTTTCTTGAAAATGATTGTCTTTTTCTTATTGAAGTCTTATCGGTATGACAGATCTCCGTCGTCCACGGTAAGAGGCAAAAGAACCCCAAGAAAAAATTTGAAGCAAAGACGAAAGGCGGTCGCCCGAAGAAGTCTTGAATATTTGGAAGCAGAAAGAAAAAAGGACCCTGATACGACAAATTCCGAGGCTGAGAGTGAACCCGAGCATGAGCACGCCACGTTCTCCAAAGTGGATAATTTGGATACAGGTGAAGGTCTCACAAACTCCCTTTTTCTTTGAGGACGATACTTGGTACTTTTCCCTCAATTTTGGCTGAGATTGTTTTGAGTTTTGACTTGTTGTCTTTGTTTACTTGTGTAGAAGAAGAGGCAAGCGATAAAGATGAAGGAAATTCGGCAGGCGAGCAGGAGTCAGATGAGGAGAAGCAAAATAAACATGCGGAAAATAGCTTCAGTGATAACGATTCCTCCAAGGAAATCGGACCTGATTCTGGGCAGAAAGAAACCGAAAATTCCGAGAGATCTGATGAAGAAGAAGAAAACGAAGAGAAAGAGTCTCCAAGTGCAACAAAGGAAGACTCTAGTAGATCGAGTCAGCCAACGGATAGAAGCTCGGATTCTGATGAGGCCGAGTTCTCTGATGACATGCCTCTTGTAACCCATCTCCATCTTTTTTTTCATAATCCAGTTTTCCCTAATTAGTTTTATTTCCCATTTATATTAATTAAGAAAATGTTGTGGCTATTATGAATGCAGGGTGTATGGAAGACTCAAGTTAGGAAAGCAGATGAAAGCAAATAGGTTAAAAAGATAGACTGATGTGGGATTGTGGCATAGGCAAGGATGAAGAAGATGACCACCAATTGTTGTTACACCAAACCAATAAATGGGAAATATGGCAAACATGGTGTATAGCACATAATCTGTATGAATGTGCAGTGATGATGTATGGTTCTTGTTTTGATGATACTTTTGATCTTTTGACAGGTTTAGTCCCTGTTGAATGTACAGATATAGTTGACATGGCTGCTCGCTCTATTCTTTTGTTTGCGTACGTAGTTTTTTAGCGCTTCTTCATGTATACACTACTAATGATAGTATTACTACTATTAGTATCAAAGCGATACATAGAATAGATACTACATACACTTGTTCTTGAATCTTGATGTGTGTGTACGATACGCTAGCCGTAAAATATCTTTTTAGGGAATTTCAAGCATTGAGCTCATCAGCAAATAGCATGATGTTTATGTTGAGATTGAGTAATGAAAATGTTTCTAAAGACCATGAAAACTTGGTTATGTGCAATTACAGAAATGATAAAATCTTGCAATAAAATGAAATGATAAGTCATTTTTGAGTGATTGAACCAAAACAATAGGATTATAAGAATATAGGATGATGACATTAGTTAAATATGTCCAATGCAAAAAGCATCTCTATTCCAATACCTACCTAATAACATTGGCATGGCTTATAGCATCAGCATACATGATACATGATTAAGCATGTAGCTTAATTTACTTCTTCCCATTCAACTACATCCACACAATTTATAAAATACACCACATGCATTAACATTAACTAACTAGTAGTAAGTAGTAACCCATCTTAATAGAGAGATATATGTAAACAAACACCCATTAATCACTGATCTTCATATTTTGTAAAGACCCAGACAGACTCTTCTGATTTCTGAGCTTTTTCAATTCAGATTCCAATGTTTTGCATAACTCTGCCTCTTCAGGCTTCCCCAAGGCCACATCCACATGCACCGATCCTTGCTTTGCTGGTTCTATGGGTTCACAACGCCCTGATTGCTGCTTCATGTAGTTGTAAAGTTCTTGATGAAAAGGATGGTCCAATGAGTAGCACCCGCCGTCTGAATGGCCAGAAGACCCTGAACCTGATGAACCCGAACTTTCTCTTTGGCAGAAATGAGGGAGGGAAGGATAGTCCATTATCTACACCACAAAACAGAAACATTACCCGTTAATTACTACTTTACTTAGAGGGTGTTTGGATAAGCTTTTTGAGGTCCAAAAGTGCTTATTGGCTTACGGTGGTGGGAAAGGAGTTTTAAAAAAAAATGGATTAGCTTTTGTGGTGGTAAAAGCCAATAAGTCAATAAGTTATGTTTTTAAGAGAATGTTTGGCTTAGCTTATCAGCTTTTGAGAAGCTTTTGTGTCAATTTTATCCAAAAAGCCAAAACTTCTTCAAAAAGTCACAAATTCTGACTTCTTAACGTTTGAAGCCTTCTAAAAAGTGCTTTTGAAAAGTGCTTTTGAGTTACCGAAACAAGATTCTTGACTTATAGGCTTTTTAAGAAGCCAAATAAGCACTTTCAAAAAGCTTATCCGAACACCCTCTTACTACATACTTGCAGTCACTATTATTCAATGTTAGATTTACCTTCAACAATTCGTCACGGCCACTACCTTGCAACACTCGAACCTTTAATTTTGTTCGTTCCTGCAGGAGTGGTTTCACAACCTGCATACATGGTGTATATGTACCAAATGGTCACAATCTGCTTAAATATTCAAACCAAATTTACTAGCTAGATGTCTACTTGTAACACATGAAGCTGACCTTCCAACAAGCCGAGAATACGAATGGAACGTTTACTATGTAATAAGTGATGGTCTTCTCAGGGTAGTTGAGATCATCAATAGTCGAGATCGTTGTCAGTAGCTGCAGGGGGCAAAACGGTCAATGCTCATTAAGTCATTAATGTATTTCAATTCATTATTTCTTCTAAAAGCACACCGGACTGGACCCCCTTCCATTTTGAGTCATGGATGTCAACTTTGGGTTTAAAAGGTGTAGGGGCATTTCAGTCTTTTATAACATTGGTTTGAATGTCGCAAATTAAGCCATGAATAACAATTGTTTCTTAAGAAATCATTGAGGGATCATTCCCAGAAACTTCTAGAAGTTCAATTTACCGAAATGTTCTATAAGATGGTATAGATATATGTAAGCTATTAAGGTTGTACCTTTATCTGGTTCAATGCAGAAAGCTTTAGACCACTCATATCCAAAACCTTAACGCACTTGCCGATATATCTTCCATTCTTTTTCGTTGCAGCTGGCTACAATGAATTCAACTAGTATAAAATACCATCTCAAGAGGTAACACTAAATCGGTACTTAAAAAACCTAAAACATTCCATATAATTCTCACCAAAATCACACGATCCCGATATTCATTAATTTGAATGTGTGATTGCACGTAATAATGAATCTGCAATAAGTAACAGGACAGAAATCGTCAAACACATGAGAACCGCCAACCGTTTCATACCTACCAAAATCTGTAATAGATTCTCGTTAAGATTTCTAACAGTCTTACAGATGCTTTGTCAAACGTGCTGAGGCCTACACCAATAGCAAAAACAGGAAGGCCCTGCAAAAGATAGACGATAAACACAAGTGAGAATAACGAAAAAGACTTGGGTGTCGTTTGTTTTTTAAGAGGTCTAAAGTCTGAAGTCTAATTTCACATCTAAAAGATAAGAGGCGGATGGTGCACCTCTTAAAATTTCAGAGAATGGCAAGAGGTTTGCAGACCTTTCCTTAAAAATAAAACAAACAGTCTTAAGTCTGCAAACCTCTTAATTTTCAGACTTAAGAGGTTTTAAGAGGTATTTTTAAAAAAACAAACAGCCCCTTAGTATGGAGAGAAGGATGAACAAATGTAACCTCTCTTGTGTAACCAGACACTCCAATCAACTGCGAATCACGCACTCCTCTATAGAAATTAGCAGGAATTATGGGTTTCTGCATAAAAAAACTTGCTAAGTCATTATACTCGAAATGCAGCATCACTTTGCGGTTTATAAATCACTTACAGCTAATATGTCATCTATCCCGTTTTGCAGCCTCCACTGTAAACTATCTACCAACTGTAATTTTACACGAAATCACTCGTAAGTTCAGAAAAAAGCAGATAGATTTAGTACTATCATATCGCGTGATTTAATTAAAAGGGTCGTGGATCGAACCATCTTGTGAGCTTTGTTAACATTTCCCTCTCTTGCTTTAAGAAATCGCTCCAAAGTTTCAACTACATATCCCTGATGAACATTCTGAAGATATAAAAAGACAATGCTCTATCAGATATTTATTCAAAATACTTCAAATGTCAAAAAAGAAGGTAGATTTAGATGTAAGATTTTTTGAGTTTTGAACAGTAGCAAACAGCAGTGAATGATTCCATATAAAAGACAATTTGCACCAGTTATTATGTCTATTATTGAATGTATCCAACCTACCATACAAAGATTTCTTCTTAATCTTATCTAATAATGATAACTAAAGTTGGAAACAAAAAAGTCTGCTTGTAAACCCTTTTCAACACTGTAGCATGCTATATCAAGAGATAAGATTTATAAAAAAGAAAGAAGCTTTAGGATCTGTTATCTTGTAACAAATAATTAAAGCTTCCAAATTTAAATCAAAAAGGTTGAGCAGAGATGTTTTACACAAGAATCTATCTACTTTTGCAGAAAATCTACAATCTCATATGCCTACAAGGCTACAACCATCAAAGATCTTGAATTTTTTAGTAATTCCTGTGAGGATAGAAGTAGCATTTTCACATCTAGCTAAAAAAGATTAAAGAAAAAAAGTTTTCATTAAACTGAAAACAAGTCCAACAAACAGCAATCTAGTTTTGCATACATAGAAACCTAAAGAATAGATGTAGATCTAAAAGGAGAAAGAAAGCTTGCAAAACCTTAAATGTCCTTTTCAGAGGCTCATCAACTGCATAGAATTTCACCAAAAAGTTAGTAAATGAAGCAGAAAAGGAAAATAAAAATAAAAATAAAGATTAAATAAAAAGAAGAAACCAACCTTGGTCCATTAAGGCCTTGAAGTGGTTGATTGCTTCTTGGGAAGCAAGACCCATTTTAGCTCAGCTTTTTAGTTATTTAACTACAATTTGAAAAAGGGTAACAAAATCAGAAAGAAAGATGGCAAAGATTAGTTGAAAGATTGAAGCTTTTTTGTTATATGTTAATGTGAAAGATTTTTCTGGGTCATCATCATCTCTTTCTTGGTTTCTCTCTCTTCTTCTGGTAAAAGGTTATGAAGGAGGAACTTTCTTGGAAGTGAGGTCCTCTCAAGACAAGTCACGTTTTAAATTGACCCATTTTGATTAAAGCTTCAAATTTTCAGATGCCTATATCTATATATATATATATATATATATATATTTTTTTTTTTTAATTTGTAATTATTTTTTATATATTTAGGTAGCAAATTCATGGTAATTGGTAGGTTGGTGAGGTTCATCGTGTCGTCTTTGAAACGATACAACCCACTTTCCAAATAATTCCTTTACTACAAATCAACCACTAAATTACCTTTTTTTTCTTTAGCTTTTTAGAAGAGTTTGCAAATTATTAGAGGGTGTTTGGGATTTGTTTTCAAAAGTGCTCATCAAGATATTTAGAAAAACAGAAAAATCAAAGAATCGAATCGAACTGTGTGATCTTTATCACATGTCGTGTTTTGTTTGTTCACCCTCCATTGTCATTGGTTTGTCGGTCAGATTTAGTTTAGATCCTTTTTGCACACTCGTATCGACGACAATCCTCAATACTTTTATTTTCATTTTATAAGATCTTTTAGTGTTAATTGTTATACTTTGTTAGAAAAAACTTCATTTTCTAGTATATCTTTTGTGAGCATCAAAATACTTGACAAAACGGGTAACCATGAGCCGAACCGTGGGTACCTGCTCCTTTTCGGTTCAGTTCGGTGCGAGTGCTAATTGAAAAGCACTTTTCAATAATGCTGATTGATTTATTTGCTTCTTAAAAAGTCAATAAATAAATTCTTGTAAGTCATTTTTTATAATTGGTCTTATTGTTTTTGAAGATTCTATGAGAAACAATGCGCTTTATGCTTAAAGCAAGGTGTTATTTTAATCTGAGTTTCGTATTTTAAAAAAACAAGAAAAAGTTCACTCATACATAAAATCAGAAGTGATTTTACATGAACGGAAAAAAATCGAACACAAGCGACTTTGAGCATGACTTAAAGTCACGTGAATCATATACGATTTTATATATTAAAAAGGTTTTTTCTTATATTCTTAAATAGTTGACGTTCTATTATGAATTCATTTCTCCCTATGTATATATTTGAAGATCATTGAGTCATTTGACATGAAAAATATATATTTTTTAGTTATTGTTTAAATTTATAAAAACTTTAGAGTATTAAAATTTATATTTTGATCGTAGAAACTATATTTGTATATTATTATGTAGGATGTATTTATCCGTGTTTTATACCAAAATACGTATTTTAACTAATTTTGAATATTTTGCATGATCCAAAATATCATTATTACATGCTTAATCAATGTTTAGATTTTTTTAGAATGCTGTATATTTCAAAACTAATAGGGATTAAGATCAATTGTGGTAAAAGCGTAATTATTGTAAATAAACCTAATAATTTGTGTTTTAATTGGAATGTAATTGTGTTAAAATTTGATAGGCACTAAGATCAATTGTGTAGCGAATATTTTAGCCTTTTAGGAGTTGTTATCGTTGTTGTGTAGGTTGAAGCATCATGATTAATATATATAACAAACACCTCATCTATGTAAGATGCATACTTTCAAAATTAAAATGCATATCCATGTATTGTATTTTGAGTCGCATGCTTATATGCATGAAAATTGACAACACACACTATGATAGTATTAATTTATTATACCTGCCATATTGGAATATTGAAGTTATTGTAATTCAACTTTGCATGTATGGTACTATACATATATTATGGTAACTAGTGCTTTATGATGCATTATGTGGGACAGGACGAGATAAAATTCATCGTCTCACGTTTGGTGCATCATGGGACAGAACAAAATTTACTGTCCTATATTTGGTGCGACATGGGACGGGGACATGAACTGGACAAAGTAGAACAGCATGGGACAAAAATGACTTTTTTTTGTTTCACCAAAATAGGTGGAACAACATAGGACATAAATGAGTCAGAAACTAATATGTTACTAATTAGCACTCGTTTGATATATAACTTCAATATGTTACTAATTCACCACCGATAGCCACTATCGGCCACCTCCACCTCCTTTTCCACTACAATAACCTCCTCCACCACCTCTAGAACTACCATCGATTACCAACCATTGTATGTGTGTGTTTATGTTTATGAAAATTGTGTAGTTTTCTTATAAATTTCATAGTTTACTTTATTTGTGTTAACTATAACTATTATGTAATATATAAAATCATTAAATAATTTTTCTAAGGAACTTGTCTAGTTCTGTCCAGTCTAATCCTAGACGTATCAAACACAAAACAAACATTTGTTCTGTCTAGTTTTGTCATGTCCCGTCCTATCCTACTCTCTTGTTCTGTCTACTACTGTCTAGTTTTGTCATGTCCAATCCTATATGCGTACCAAACGCTACCTTATAGACAGTTTGATGTAACTGGTCATTGTCAAAAATGTTTTAAGATCAATATTGTAACGCCCCGCTATCCCAAACAATATAATAAGCATAACATTAAATTCTCAGTGATCTAATACGCAAATATCAAGAATTCTCAACTCAAAAGTAAAAGGGTTTAATGGTGCATGCGGAACATCCCTCCACAGCTGAGATTCTAATTAAGGACAAAAGTACTAACTTCCACTGGTAGAGCTACTCTAGACGTCTACCTTCTCCTTGCCTCTCGCAACTTGATCTTTCCCTGAAAAGATTTTAGGTTTTGAAAACGAGGGTTAGACCGAAAGGTCTAGTGAATTCCCTCAAAACAGTTTAAACAATAGTTCCGGCCCGCTGGCCAAATCACAATTTAATATAAGCAGCAATGCAAATGTGTTACGGACAAAGAACTTCCACAAGGCACCGAGGCCACAACCACATCACTCCCAAGGGACGGTGTCCCGAGGTACCCCCAAATGGCGGACCAGACCAAATGGTAAACACTCCCAAGGAACATACAGTTCCAAGGTACCCAATGTCCATACTTGCAACACATTTCATTCCAAAACATTCCAACATTTACATTTAAGCATGCATTAAACGTAATCCAACTATTATCCATATTTTCACAAAACCAGTTCATCATCAATAGCAAAACAGTTCACAAATCAAATGGATAAATATTTATGAAAGCAGTGAAAACTATCCATTCATTTTCAGGCAAGGGAACTCACCTGGTCGTAGAACCCAACTCGTAGTTACCTCAGGTCCTCCTCCTACTGAATCTGTAAAGGTTCTAAGGTGTTATGATTCGCGCTTAATAAAACCCACTAACTATGACACCCCTAGGCAGACTTAGCACGGGGGTTCCGCTATGGAAACATCCTCTCCGAAAATAACCCTAATGACAAAACCTTCCAAAATCCGACTCAGACAAGCATCTTTCTCTTACCTACAAAATTCCGATTCGGAAAACCATCTTTTCCGATTTGGAAAAGATACCAATTCCCAATTCGGCAAACATAATTTCCGAATTCCTACTCGAAAAGAAACGGTCAGCATAACGACTAGGCTAGCCCAATTCCCGATTCGGAAAACATAGTTTCCAATTCGGGAAAGGCATTTGAGACACTCAAACAAGATTCATAAAAACCGATTCGGAAAACATGAGTTCCAATTCGGAGAACATGAATTCCGATTCGGAAAACATGTTTCCCGATTCGGAAAACTCAAAAATTCCGATTCGGAAAACCGAACAGATTCGCAAAAAGCTCCAAAATCTCGATAAAAACCGATCCAAATGCATCCTAAGCAATTCTAGAAGGTCACTAAACTATTCTCGCATCAATCTAGATTAATCGTACGCAAAATAACATCGAGATCTTACCTCGGCGATGAATTCCCGACCTTGAAGATGATAAAATGGCTCCAAGCTCTTCTCCAAAACACACACTAAGCACACACTAAACTTTTCTCAAAATGGCAAAAACCCTAAGTTTGCTCTCTTAAATATGATGGATCATAAGACCAAGCCCACTAACTTCTTAAGAGTCCAATAATCATATAAGTTTCAAGGATTGACACAAATGGTCCCTCCTTCCCAAGGACTTTTACAAACTAGATCACAGTTAAAGTTAACCACTAGCTTATTCTAGGATTCAGGTTATTACAAATATTAGTGAGAAATTTATTTGGGACTTTGGATGATCGTTTAAGATAAAATTTTGCAAGGATCAAAACAACACATGTGGTGAGTCACAAATGTACTTTGGGCTAATCAGGGTCGATCTTGATATTTTAAAGACTCTGTGTGAAAAACTAAATGTGGTCCTTGTTTTTTCAGTTTTATTATTATTAAATTATTCTTTTACTATGTTTTGATTTTTGTTTGATAATAAATCGACCGACAATTTTTTTTATTCGTAGGTTGGTATGTGTAGTCTTTCAAAAGATATAATCCACACTTCAAATAACTAATTAATACGATTTCTTTACTACAAACCAACCACTAAATTACCTTTTCTCTTTATCTTTTTATTGGAGTTTGCAAATTATTAAGTTACAATAAATTCTTTTAAGTCATTTTTGCTAACTAGTTATTTTAGTTATTTTATAAGATTTTACAAAAATTGGTGCGCTTGACGTTGAAGAAAGGGTCTTATTCGTAAGTGAATTTAACCAGAGTTTTTTATGGTACTCGTTTCCAGTTTTAGCTTATATTTAGTAAAGAAAAGTATAATCCAAGATATTGATACATACTTTTCTAATTTGAAGATTGTTGATTCAATTTAATATAAAAAGTTAATAGGATTTAGAGTATTAAAATCTTTATTTTGGTTGCAAAATTCATGTGGCATGTATTTGGCCGTCTTTTATACAAAATTATGTATTTTTATTAAGCCTGGATATTTTGCATGATCACGAATAGCATCATTACATGCTTAATGAACATATAGATTTTGTTTATAATGTTGCACATTTCAAAATCAATAGGGACTAAGATCAATTATGTTAACAATTTATTATTGTACGTAAATGTAACAATTTATGCTTTAATTGGAATATAATTGTGTTAAAAATGATAGGGATCGAGATCAAGTGTGTTGGGAACTTGGGATTATTTTAAGATGCTTAGGAGTTGCTATTGTTGTTATATAGGTTGACTCTCATGATTAAGGGTTGTTTACTTAGTGCTGACCCAGTCAGCATTGCTGATCGAAATCTGATCGGGTCTGTTATCTGACTGAGATCTAACCAGAGGCCTGACCGAGATCTAACTGAGTCAGAACCAAAATGTTGTTTACCCAGATCAGATCTGTTTATTCCGTGTTTGCCCATTCTTTTCCCTCTTTCTTTCTTTTAATATCCAACTACAAAAAATGGTTAAAATAGACTTTTTGTTTGTTGGTAAGCACTTACCAAAAACATGTGGTAAACAGTGATACCCAAACAACACTTACCCAAGACAAAAGTTACCCGAGTCAATGCTCTTACCCAATTAAAATAAGTAAATGATATGTAAGATGCATACTTTTGTAAGTGAGATGCATGCTATATGATGTTTTACGATTCCATGTGAAATTGTTCATTGTATTTTTAAGGCACATGCTTATATGCATGAAAATTGATGGTACATGTTATGATTATATTATACATGTCATATTGGAATATTGAAGCTTTTTGCATGTATGGTACATATGTCATGGCAATGAGTGTTTTATAGACAGTTTGATTCAACTAGTCATTGGTAAAAATGTTTTAAGATTGATATGATTGAGAAATTTATTTGGGACACTCAATAACCTTCTATGATGGAAAATTGCAAGGATAAAAAACAATACATGTGGTGACTCGCATCTACACTTGGAAAGGACTGAGTAGGATTAACCCTGATAATTTAAAGAATATGTGCGAAAAAATAGAAGTGGTCCCTAGTTTTTTAATCTTATTATTTATTAAATTATTTTATATATTACATTCTGTCATTTTAACGTCTGTTTGATAATAAATCGACTAATAACTTCTCTTTAACTAAATAAATTATCTATCTTTTCTTTCTTTTTGATGTTTAAAATATCTTACTCGAATTTTTGTAGGTAGACATTATATTTTCATATAAAATCAGTTGGTTATTATTGATAATTGCATAACACATATTAACAAGAACACGCTACTGATCTATCATCATTAAAAGAGCACTAATATTAAAAAAATCCAAAAGTTCCAAAAGATGTATAGAAAATATTAACAAAAGTATAAAAATTCTACTAAAAATACTTAAAGAAAATTATAGAAAAAATCATTAATGAAAAAACACTACGTAATCAAAGTTATAGAATCCAATTTGGATAGAAGTAGATAAAAAAAGAATTAATTCTAATTTCCACATGGTGGAAAAAAAAGTAAATGGTACCTAGAAGAAAATTATCCTATTTAACAATGGTGAGGGTGTTTGAGATTGCCTTTTGAAATCCAAAGCATGTTTGGAATTGCTTTTCAAAACTCTTTATTGAACTTATTGGCTTTTTAAGAAGCCAATAAGCAGTGGCGGAACACGACACTTGGAATCTAGGGGGCCGAATCCAAGGGTGTCGATCTTGTATCAACGAAATTGAATTTATAAGAAGCTTAAAACAAAATAAAAAACATCGTAATAGAGGGTCTTAGTTGCAACAAGTTTGTAGGATGTTTTTGAACGCCATAACAAGGTTTTAACAAAAATTTCAAACTAAAGTGTCTCATGAGCTAATTTTATAGAACACTTTTGAGAAGTCTCCTACAAACCCATATTTTTAGAGGATATATGATACTTTTTCGATTAGTGTCCTGTAAAATAGTTAATCTGACGTTTTATTTCTAAAGTGTTATAAAAAAAACTTTTTACGACGACCAAAAACGTCCTATAAACTTTTTGGAGCACTTTTAGATATGACCGTTTCTTTGTTTGGTCCTATAAAACACTCTATTAAAACGTTTTTTTATTTATTTTTTATTTTAGACTTCCTATTATAACTTAATTTCGTTGTATCGCAACTAAACTAGCCAAAATGTGCGTCAATTAATTATATCTGATACAAATAGACAACAGGTCAGGAACGGACCCAAAAATCTTTTATATGGTGGCACCATATAATATAAAGTATAAACCAAAAATAATTAGAAAATGAATGGTTTTTATTGATGCCTATTCATCTTTTTTTTAATCAACGTTCAATATCGTCTTATGCATTTTTAGTCAAATTCAACTGTTTCGAAGGATTTTTAAAATTCTTTTTGCTTGTCTTCAAAGAATTTTTAAGTTTTTTAACGATTTTGATAGATATTTTTTCTATTTTTATGGTCGATTTCAAAAGTTGATTTTCGGTTTTTGTTATATAACATTGAAAGAAAAACTTTAGTACTCTACTAGCCTAACCTAATCTATATAATTGATATGTTTCATAATTTGTTTCAGTATAGCATATATAATCATAAGCATAAGAAGGTAATTCCACCAAATAAAATCTTACAGAATAATTATTCAAAGTATAGATTGTAAATATTAATGGATTGGCCCACTTAGGTAAAAAGCAATGCAGAGTGAAGGGGCCAAGTTAAAAAAACCTAAACTAATTTAATATAGGATTTGAACCTTAACAATATAGCAATTAAATAGGGAAAAAATTGGAGGGGCCTTGGCCCCCCATTGTCCATATGACCATCCGCCACTGCCAATAAGTCAATAAGTATGTTTGGATACTCATAAAAACTCAAAAAATGACTTTTGAAATCTCCTTCTTGACTAGGAGTGAAAAACAGTTTTTGAAAATAATCAATTACCTGACTTTTTGATTGGAAAAATGTTTTTTTTATACAAATCTTTCTCAAAAAGTTGATAAGCTAAGCCAAACATCCTAATTTATTGACTTGTTATCTTTTACCACCACAAAAGCTAATCCAAACATTTTTTTAAAAAACTTCTTTTTCCACCACCACCAATAAGCACTTTTGGTCAAAAGTACTTCAACGTCAAGAAATATACCTAAAACTTTGAAAGTTGAAGAGCCAAAGGAAACAATGAATAAAGATTGAAGAACAAAACGTTTATTTGAGAAAAAAATTTCTGTTTTTCAGAAAAAATTTCTATGAAAAATAAAAATAATTTAGAAAACTTGTTTAATTGGATTAATTTTAAAAAATTTATAAAAAACTTTTCATTTTCATTTTCCAAAATCTAGTGAAAATTAAAAAACTACTTTGGTAGTTTTTCAATTTTCATTTTCATTTTCCAAATTCTACTCTTTTTTGTGATAGAAAATCTTTTCTCCATCTTCTTCCTCTCCTCCAACCGTCCCCTCTCGTCGCGGGCCACCGCTGCCGCCACTGTCGCCGCCACCGCCACCGCCACCACCGCAGGTGGAATATTTGAAAAAGTTGAAAATGGAAAATGAAAAGTGATGAAAAATGCACAACTAACCGAGTTTTCTAGTCTTCTAAAAATGGAAAATGAGAACTCCATCATTTCAAGTAAACGGGTTTTCTAAAATTTTCATAGAAAACTAAAAATAAAAACTCAACTTTATTTTCTGAAAAAAATTTTATAAAATAAAACAGTTTTCCATAAATAAACGCACCCTAAACGATTATATACTTTTCTCATTCAAAAAAAAAAGGAAATAAAGAAATCATTATATATTTAATTCATGTCAAGACAATACCATGCTAGAAAAAGTAAAAGGCGAGTTATGAGATTCATACTTTGGTTAAATGACTCCTCTTCCTCTAACATATAAATTATAAAGTGACCTCCAACTCTCCAATATGTTAACTTTTCTAAATCATTTTATTTAAAAAAAATTAAAATAAGTACAACGAACCTATTTTAAATGGTTAGTATAAATTATATTTTTAAATAAAAGAATCATTAAACTTTCACATTTTAAATAATTAAGTCATTAAATTATTTTTTAAATAAAAAAACTATTAAATTCTTTTATTTCGAATCCTGAACACTTTTTTCAATAAAATAAAGAGTGAATTGCAGTTTTGGTCCCATTGGTTTAACGATTCCAGCATGTTTGGTCCCTACAAAATTTTTATTCCAGAAAAAACATTATGGTATGCAATTTTGGGTGGTTTTGGTCCCTCAAGACTAACACCATTAGGTGTGTCTGTTAAGTCCCTCCCATGTGCCTTGCACATGAGGGCATTTCAGTCTTTTTTACCAAAAACAAAGTACAGGAACCAAACTTGTAATTCTAAACGGTGCCACCAACCACCACAATCATCGTCCCCTTTGAAATTTGCAAAAACCAAAATCATTTCCGGATTTACCCAAATCTAGATTCCAATCCACCGTAAACCACTCGTTCAAACCAGAAACCTTCATGCAAACCCAAAAAACCTTCAAAAATTCATACTAACCATAAAACTTCAAAACTTTATACAAAACCCAGAAAATTGCATTCAAAATCAAACCCAAAATCATAATAAAAAATCAAAACCCTAAATTGTATCTCTAAACTCAAAAATTCATATCCCCATACAAATTTATATGAATTCCAATCCAGAAATCAAAATCATAATCAAATCTTAAAATCTAAAAGCAAACCAGTAATGAAAGACATAGAGGGCTAGAAAAGAAGCAGATCTGATCCATGTCGTTTGAAATTAGAAGCAGAAACCCAAACCCAATAGGTCGTCACCGGCGAAGGGGTCGTCGTCGGAATCTGATCCTTGTCGGAGAAAACCCAGATCTGAGATCGAAGAAAACATAGATCGAGATCGAAGAAAACCCATATCTGATCCTTGTCGGAGGGGTCGTCGCCGGCTGGGATTACGCCAGAATCTGCTTTGAACTCACAGACTTGCAGATTTGCAAAGCCTGGATGAGCGATGGCAAGGGAGAAGACCCGAAAGAAGCAAACTCTAAATCGGTTTTGAGCAGATCTAGGGATCTTGAACCCACCTATAAACCATTCACCTTGGATCGATTTCGTGAATACTTCGGGGTCGTCGGAGGGTTCGTCGCCGGAGGGTTCGAAGGAGGAATACGTCGGAGGGATCGTCGCCAGAGGGTTCGAAGGAGGAATATGCCGGAGGGATCGTCGTCGGATGGGAGGGGAATACATCAGAGGGGTCATGGTGGTGGTAAAAAAAGGAGAAGAATATGGGTTTGGTTTGCAGGTGGGGGGTAAAGGGGATAATGATGATGGTGATGGTAAAAAGAAGAAGAAGAAGCGGGGATGAATTTGGGAATTAAAGTTTGGTCCCTGTATTTTGTTTTTTTTTCTTCTAAAAAAGACTAAAATGCCCTCATGTGCAAGGCACATGGGAGGGACTTAACAGACACACCTAACAGTGTTAGTCTTGAGGGACCAAAACCACCCAAAATTGCATACCACAATGTTTTTTCTGCAATAAAAATTTTGTAGGGACCAAACGTGTTGGTATTGTTAAACAACAGGGACCAAAATTGCAATTCACTCTAAAATAAATTAAAGAGTAAAGTGCAATTTTGGTCCCTGTGGTTTGAGAAAAGTCTCACTTTTGGTCCCTACAGTTTAAAAAATACACATTAGCCATTGGAGTATGCATAATTGTCCGATTTTGGTCCCTTTGACTAACAGCTGTTAACTGAAACCGTTAATTTAGGGTTAATTTGATTTTTTTCCCAAATTTTCTTGTGTTTTACTTTAATAATAACCACAAGGACCAATAGTGTAATTTACTCTATTTAATAGATATATATACACCTCCTTCTTCTTCACCCACTCACCACCACCACCCACCTTCTTCTTCCCTCCCTCCAATTTCCAGAATACCGTGCCGCCACCGCCGCCCTACGTGCCGTCGGCGACCTCCGCCGGCCTCCGTTCGTTCCATGGCAGCCGCAGTACAACCTCCTTGAATGGCTTGGCGCCTTCTTCGGCTTCCAAAGCCACAACGTTGCAAACCAGAGGAGGTCGCCGGAAAACATCAATACCCTAGACCCCGCCGCCGTCCTCCGCCGGAAGCTTCTAGGCAACTACACTCACTGGTGCTCGTTCCTCGGCCGGAAGTCCAACATCTGGATCTCCGACTCACGACGGCAGTTCTTGTTCCTCCGGCCGAAAGTTCGTTGCCGGCAGCACACGCGACCGCCGTCATCGCCGCGGCACACGCGGCCGTCGTCATCGCAGAGGTCGGCCAAATTCGATGCCTTCTCTTTCTTTCATCATCTCGATTCCAGATCTGATTTGGGTTTTTGTGGATTTGTGATGGTGGGTAAAAGTGGATGGTGGTGGTGGGTAAAAGTGGATTTGTGGTGGTGATTGGTGGGAGGTAAAAGTGGATGGTGGTGGTGGAGATTGGTAAAAGTGGGTGGTGGTGGGAGGTAAAGTGGGTGTGTTGGTCGTGGTGGGTAAAATAGGTAAATGGGTGGTGGGTGGTGGATGATGAAGATGAAGAAGGGTGGTGGTGGTGGTGGTAGATGATAAAGATGAAGAAGGGTGGTGGTGGTGGTAGGTGATGAGATGAAGAAGATGAAGGGTATGGTAGAGAAAGATTATGAAAAAAAATTATACTTTTGGTCCCTGTGGTTATTCTTATAACAAAAACATGGAAAAAATAGTTAAAGATCAAATTACTCCTGAACTAACGGTTTTATTTAACGGCTGTTAGTCTTAGGGACTAAAATCGGACAATTATGCATACTCTAGTGGCTAATGTGTATTTTTTAAACTGTAGGGACCAAAAGTGAGACTTTTGGTAAACCAAAGGGACCAAATTTGCACTTTACTCTAAATTAAATGAATGTTTCTAAATTTTAGAAATTTACTATTGATATTTGTTAAACTTAAACTGCCATAGTTATATTTTTACTTTAAAACATTTTTAGTCAATTACTGATAATTTTTTAATTTTTGTTGAGAGGATGTAAGCAACAAAAATTTCAAAGTTTGATGATTTATTTATTCAAAATAAATTGTTCAAAAATTTAATCATTCGAAATAAAAAGTTTAATGATTTTTTCATTCAAAAAGATAGATCAATAACTTAATCATTTAAAATAAAAAAGTACAATGATTTTTCATTAAAAAAATAGTTCAAAGACTTAACCATTCAAAACAGTAGTTTGTAAGGTTTTTTTTTAAACTTTTTCCTTAATTTATATACTAATTTTGTTATAAATAGAAAAACTAAAAAGATATTCAAAGGATTTTAATGATCAGGTGCCTTTTATGATGACACCATCAATGCATCTTCTAAAACTACACACAAGCATAAAGTAGACATCAAGAGTTAAGAAGACGACCAACAAACCCCAATTTCTATAGAGCATGTTGATGACAACTATGATTTGCATCTCATGTTTATGCAAGGTTAAATGAATAAAAGTTCACACATTTTATATGATTTCAAAGGATGTCTTATGTCTGCTAAAACCATTTTCTTCCAAAAAATGTATGTTAAAATCATACCCTTGAAAGCACTATGTAGGCTTATATATAGTAAAGTAATGCATGTATTTTATAGATAATGAATTGATAAAAAGTTAAAAAAGGATAAAGAGAGATATGATAACTTACACAAACCATCATCGTAAAACATTTTTGACATTAATTCTGATCTCCATATATGTAATACTTTGGTAACAGGTAAGGAATTCTAGTCCAATTATAAAAGGACAACTAAAAAGCAAGCAAAAAATTGAAAAACACCTTCATAACCTTCTATCTAAATCGTACGCATGCATATATATAAACGTAATTTGTAATATATACATGTGCATAAAAACAAAAAACAACAACTTAATTTATTGTTATGCACAACTGCATACAGTCCATATAGAAAGCTACAAAGGTGTTCCTCGGTTTTCTGTTTTTTAGGTTTTCTCTAAAACCTTCCTCCCCACCCCCCTTCTCTCTCCACACACACATACACACACATAAGGATCTAATCAAATGAGAACTTGATAATTTATGACAACTAAAAAAACTTGTTTAAACCAATCATTTTATTAGATTAGCTATCTTTACCTATTTAATAGGGTTTATAACTGCCGGATAGTATTTTAGGAATTATAATACTTTTTTTCTTTTTTATGACCCTTTATTAATAAAATATACGGATGAGATTGAACATCATGTTTATCATAAACAACTCAGTTCTCCCATAAATACCTCCTATGTAGGGCGTCATCAAAGGATAACTAAGGGGGACGTTTGGTTCGTCAGAATCCGACAAAATGTGAAGGAATTGGAATGGTCAATTTCGTTGACCAAATTTCATCAGGTTGTTTGGTTGCCAATGGAATGAAATTCAATTCCATGGATTCCACCATTCCTTCCAACAAGTGATGGAATTCAATTCCATTCCCTTCAAAATTTTCCAAATGACAAAAATGCCCTTCAGCTACCATCATCGGCCACCACCTCTGGCCACCACCTCCTGCCACCGCCATTGCCACCACCGGCCACTACCACCTCTGGCCATCGCCACCACCGCCACCCCCACCCCCACCGGGCACCACCACCGCCTGCGACCACCACCACCACCTCCCACTACCACCACTGACCATTGCCACCACCGCCACCCCCACCCCTACCGGGCACCACCATCGCCTCCGACCACCGCAACCACTTTCGACCACCTCCACCGGCCACCGCCACCCCCACCCCCACCGAGCACCCCTACCGCCTCCTACCACCACCGCTGCCTCCAGCCACCACTACCGCCACCAGCACCGCCTCCGAGTACTAACATCAACCACCGTTGTCGTTCAACATAAAAGGGTATTTTTGTCATTTTTCAGCATTCCATTCCAATTCCTTAGCAAACCAAACAGACAGATTCCAATTCATTTGGCACGTTCCATTCCATTTCTGTCAACCAAACACTTAGTCAAACTTGATAACATTTCATTCCAATTCCTTCCAGATTCCAATTCCTTTAACAGATTTCATTCCTTCAAAAATCATTCTGCGAATCAAATGCCCCCTAAGCATTATATGTTAAATATGAGATCCAATTTCATTAACTCATTTCACTAATGAATGACTTACAAAAGTAAAGTTTAATAACAAAAACTCCCAGAAGAGCATAGAAATAACCTTCCAAAAATAATTAAAATAATAAAATGATTGGTAAATATTTAAAATAATAAAATGATTGATTGAGATTGTCGGTATCAATACCTTTTTCCAAAATAAAACACATCCTTAACACTACAAGTGTCACATTCGGTCTGAATAATACATGATCATTCAGATGCATTATGCATAATGAATAATACAATGTTCTGTCTGAATAATATGCATATGAATGATCCTGTATTATTCAGACTGAATGAGACACGTGTCGCGCTCTCGGCTGTCATCACGTTCGCAGCAAAAGACGAGTTTTCGGTCGAACTTTTCGTGTCTCTCTCAATATATATAGACTTAAGTTCACGTGAGACCAAGATTTTACACATGAAACTTTACAACAGAACTATGTAAAAATAAAAAAAATCAAACATTCATAATGAAAAAATTGTCCCGCTAAAAAAAATCCATATGAAAACTATGATGACTTTTCGTACTTTGTCCTATAGATACGACCACCTGCAACCAGGTAGTTTAAATATCATTATATAGTTTCAAGACATCATTAATTTTCATCGTTTTTTGTTGAATATAAATCAATTGAAGTTATTATCATCACAAGTTGCAACCTCACAAGGTAAGATCATCTCCAACAACTTTTTTAATTTTTTTTTTAAAATAGAGAATAAAATGTCAACGTCTCTAAAACTTTGTTTTTCATTTCCAACAGCTTTTCTATTATAGAGATTCTATCATCACTTATATATTAAAATATACATTACATTTATTTTTTGAATAAAAATTTTAAAAACTTTTAAACAATCAAACTATGCTATTGGTGGATGATATTAAAATAATATTTCTCTCTTTACTTTTAGAGATTTTAAAGAATTCTCTATATTTAGAGATTTTTTCAAATTTTTCTATTTTAGAAAAATGAATAGCAAAATTGTTGAATCATTTTAGCAAATCAAAACCTATTTTTTACTATTTTATCAAAGCTGTTGAAGATTCAATAACATAAACTTTATATAGACTTCAACTCATAAGAGCATCTCCAACAGCATTGCTAAAATAGAAAAAAGTGAGTTTTTTCTTCCTAAATTGCTCCAACAGCATTGCTAAACCTATTGCTAAAATAGAAAATTTTAGAGTTTTCTCTAAATATAAATATTTCTCCAAAATTTCTAAATGATGAGAGAGAAACAACTTTTTAATGTAATCCACCAATTAGATAATTTATTGTTTATAACTTTTTAAAAAGTTTATTGGGATAATAAATATAATGTATATTTTTTTTTGAACGGCGAATATAATGTATATTTTAATAATATAAATGATGATAAAGTCTCTTAAATAGCAAAGCTATTGGAGATCAAAAAATAAAATTTTAAAAATTTTAATCTTCTTTCTGTATTTTAGAAAAAATATAGCAAATCTGTTAGTGCTCTAACCTATGGCTTCCACCATTGATATGATTTGTCTGCAGGGTACCATCATTATATGAGTCAGAATATTGAACTTTATTTAAGTCATAATCAACCTCGTGAACATAGAATATTAATCATCATAAGAAACAAGGTATATAAACTTTTAATATTGAGTTTTATAATTTTAAACATGTATTATAAGATTCAACAGTAGGTGAGTGTGATCCATTGGTCTTTGTAAGCATTAGGAATTAATTCATAAAATTTTAGGATGATGAGTCATGAGCATATATCATACGTGTGTGTATGTGCTTTTTTTATATATATATATTAAGGCTAATTCCTATTTAAACTACCACCTCCTTAAAGTTGTCACTCTCAAAACGGTTCAACTATATATACTATATTAATATTACAAGTGGTATGATTATTGAAATTAATGAACAATATTTCCTTTTGATCTTTGTATGTGAAATAACAATCAGTAGTATTGGAGTAACTTTTATCATCTAAATTAATGTTGAGAATCTAGCTTTAGCTGCATAACTTATGTGTTTAGGCACGTTTGGTTCGAGAATGTTTTTGGATGGAATAAAATTTGATAAAGAAATTTGACTTTCAAGGAATAGAAATGAAATGTTATCAGTTTTGATCACCTAGCTATTTGATTAATAGACATTGAAATGGAATATGTTAAAGAAAATATAATTTATTTGTTTGGTTCACATAATGTAACTTTGGAATTGGAATGAAATATTAGTAAATGACCAAAATACCCTTTTAGAAAAGTTTGAAACCGAAATCCAACCACTGTGGTTCAGATTAGTGGTGGTGGGCAGTGACGGTTCAAAATGGCGGTGGTTGGTGGTGGTCGACGGTGGTTTAGAAAAATGATGGCGGTCGGAGATGGTGTAGAACGGTGGTGGTTCATGTTGGTGGTCGTCAGCGGTGATTCAGAACGATGGTGGTTTACAGTGGTTTAGGACGGTGGTGGTTGGCAGCGGTTCTTATTAGTGGTCGTCGGCGGTGGTTCAGACGGGTAGTGGTCAGTGGTGGTTCATATTAGTGGTGGTCGGCAATGGTTCATATCAGTAGTGGTCGGCGGTGGTCGGTAGTTTAGATTGGTGGTCGGAAGTTCAGATTGGTGGTGGTTACAGATGGTTGATGGAGGTTCATATAGGTCTAGGTAAATCAAGTAGGGAAGATGGAGATCGTTGTCTTTTTGAGAAAATAGGGCGAAATGAAATTGAATTCCTTCTCAATGGTGATGGAATAACCAATCCATGAATTGTTTGCTGTTCAACAAAAAAAAACCAATCCATGAATGTTGGAGTGTGTTGAATTCAATTTCATTCTATAGGTAAACTGAATTCCCTAATGAAATTTGGTCTATGCAAATGATTATTTCAATTCCTTCAAATTCCATCAGAATCATGCGAACCAAACATCCCCTTAGTATTTTCTTTAAAGTATATAACACCCTATATACACAGATTTTACATATTTACATATATCATTAGTGTCCAAAGTCTACGATTCTAGGGATTCGACACCAAAGGTCAAGGTCTACAACTTGTGCCCAACTAGCCTCCATTGGAGAATGCGTTAAAATATAGATCCTACATTAGCTAGATCTGGACAATTTCTTTCCAGAATATATTGGAACCTCCTTTCCTAAACGACTTTTTTGGACAACAAATACGAGGGTTCCACATATCTCATGTTATATCTTTAGTTTTTTTGGAATAAATAATATCCTATATTAGGTTGTGTTTGACAAAAATAACCTAGTTGATAAGCTAGTACATGTTTGGATGGACCATAAGCTAGCTTATTGAAATGCTAGTTGAAGTAGCGTTTCAGGAGCTTTTGGTCATTTTATATACTCATAAGCTAGTTTTTGTCAAACAAAATTTATTCATAAGCTAGCTTATTAACTACCAGCTAGCTTATCAACTAGTTTATCGGCTAGTTTAACACTGGATTGTTATTTTAAGCTACATTTTCTACATGTCATTTAGGACATAGTTGCTTGGTTTATTGTGCTAGTCGAGTGTATCGATGATGTTGAAGACCGATGTATGAAATTTTTACAATGATTAAATACACAAATAATTACCACTTTCAAGTTTGCATCACAAACTTTCATTTGTTTACTTGGTAGCTAGAAGAAATCAAAATCCAGGTACTTCTTATCACACCTTCTTTGGTTTGCATTTGGAGCTTCTCTAGGGGGTATATTCGTCTTTTCACTCGTTGACGTGACACCCAGAACCGAAAACCGTTGAACTCAGCCGGGTTCGGGACATGGGGCAGTGTGGCACAATGGATAAGCGCCCAATTAATACCTTGAAAAAAGGGTGTTGGTTGATCTCGGTGGCTCCTTGTTTAAACCCCAACCTCTGACCCGGGTTCTTTCACAAGCAACCCTTTGATCAGATCCTTAACCGAAAAACAACAACAGGTGACTCCGGGAAACGGAGAGGCTGGCCCACAACATTACACAACGTAGCTCGATTACCGATCCTTTAAACGGAGTCCTACCAAATAACAATTCATATGTGAATATCCCAAATGTCCACAATCTACAGCATTTCCATGATCATCACCTTTGATGATCTCCGGAGCCAAGTAGTCGTGCGTTCCAACAAACGACATCGACCTAGCACTCGTTGGTTCAGCTATAAGCTCCGGCAAGCCACTAACCGTTTCGTTTTTCTTTTCCTTTTTAGATTTGCTCGAAAAGAAACAGACTGCACATGAAGGCTTGATGCAATAGCATTCTTGAAGATAGATTCGTTGTCCATATTCACCAAAGTCAGACCGACACTGCAACAAAGGGAAAGATCGAAATCCGAAAGCACTATATGCCCGTCTTCCCTCACTAGAATATTTTCTGGTTTAAGGTCTCAATAACCAATCCCAAGCATGTGAAGATATTCTAAAGCTACATGGGTTTTGGAAACCATTGCAGTATATGTCAATTGTAATTCTGATAGTGATAAAAGTATTTCATTAACATATGCTGTTTGGAGCTCTGCAAACAATATGTCTAGGAGATTGTCAACCAACCAATGGAAGAAAAATGGAAAACACCATGAAAGTGAAATGGAAGAAATTGCAGAGAGCTGAAACAATTAATGAACAAAGATTAGCAGGAAAAGAGCAGAATCATAAAGATAAAATACAGTTGGATTGAATAGAATCAAGATTATATATATTAAAGAAAGACAGAAAATTTACCTGACCTTTTGGAAGAATGGAGCTAGAATTTGAAGGATGAACAACATCAAAGACCATATGATAATGAGTAGTCAAAAGCAAAAGCATAAAAACCTTTTCTTGATTTTATTAAATGAAAATCAAATATGACTGCTTTTTTTGTTGCCTAACACAAAGGTGGTCTGAATTTGGAATCAAGATTTTTGGTCTAAACACAACCCAGAAACTCCTCCAGGGTAGAATGACTAATATACCCTCCAACTCCAACTGCAACCTGTTTCTTTTTCTTCCAATAATACTAGTTTGCTGTTGAAAACAAAGACAAGGAAGGGCCCAAGAGAAAAGGTCAAATTTCCATTATTTTGTCCTTCTAACACATCTCAAACTCTAACTCCAGATACATACCTTCCTTCAAACATTTTTTGTCCTTATCCCCCCTACCCTAAAATCAATCCTTCATTTTTCTTTTTCTTTTTGCTATTATTACCTTCCTTACAATGAAATACTAATAAATATGATTTTGGTATCCATTTGGGAGTTATGGCTTGTGGGCATGACAACAAAGCTAAAATTGACATCATATCCAAATTAGGATCATCATGAATTTATGACAAGAAGAAACATGATTTTGGTTACCATAATTATCAATCTAAACAAAGACATGATACTCGTGCGCACTATTCTTTATGCCCAACTTGTCTCGAACCACACATGTACATGCCATGCTACTTTGGACATGACGTGATCACGATGAAATGATATGGTCCAAAAGATTTGGCCAAAATCAACATTACATCAAGTTGGTTTCATCATTTTAATCTTATAATTGATGAGTGTTTTGTTTGTTTCTCCATGATTCCAATGGTTCATTGTATGTTCTTGTAGCTTTATTCTAGAATAAACCTGTAAAAAAGAAACAAACATATACGAGTGCCATATGTTTAAAGGTGCATACAAAGGATTAATTGTTCATTCATCACAACAAATTAATCAAGTGGTGCATGGTTACATCTTCATTCAAGTAACTTATTGCCACATATCTTACATCTCCTTTAACTTCAACCTCTGGAGTTGGCTCGCCTGATTCACAGATAACACAATGAACACGGTTTCCATAAAGCAAGACCTCCATCTCCATTGTCATCTTCCAAATTTTGTATCTATGTTCCATCTTAAGTGTAGATCTGGATGTGGTGTACGTATCTTAATGTAGATGGTTGGGATGGTTGATGGTGATGAGGCACCTTGGGTTGTTTTCTTTTATGTGATAGCCATCTGATTATGGTTTGATGGGCTTGAATAAGTTTCGAGAAAGATACAGAAAGAGCCTTCCAAAGACACGCCAAGATCAAAGTCAATCTCTGATACCATTTGGTGATGGTCACAGAGTCCCAAAAGATAAATCTATCAACTTTAGCCACAACAATGCAGAAAAGCTTGGATCGAACAACCAAGATTCACTATGCATTATGGGATTAAGCAACTGAGAAAGGTTCAAACAAGAATAAATTCAATTTGCAAGAACAAAGGGGCAATTCTGGATCACATGTGATGTGGGTCCCACATAATAAAAAATCATATATGATTCAGGTGGGTCCCACCACTAAATCATATATGATTTATTTAATGATGGGTCCCACATAACATGTGGCTCAAAATCCATTCTTTTGTTCCTACAAATGAGGTTGTTCTTGTATGAACCTCCCTCTTAAGCAACTAATATGCCAAAATTCACCATGCATTATGTGATTAGACATGAAACTTAGCATTTTTAATCCATGACTATTCCAACTCAATTAACAAGCAACATAAATGAATCTCATAACTAATTAGAAAACTAGCGAGTGATCATAGATTGAATGTTAAATGGTAAAAGCTGCAGTCTACTTGAGACACTGCAGAGGCCAAATTTTTGGCTAATTTGAAAAGAAAAGGAAACATACATGGTACACATTGTCTTGTATTTATTCTTCATTCTCTTGGGGTCGATTATGCATTCATTAGATCCAAAATGTCTGAAATTTGGTTTGTGTAATAGTCTGGTTGGATATGATTTGAGGGGTCTTGGAGTGTTGACTGGCTTGTCACACCTGCATGCAGCCATCATCAACATACATACATATATATATTTATATATACACACACACACCTATATACAAAACACAAAACATACAACTAAAGAAAAGAAAAGAAGCAATATGTACCTGATAGAACAAGTAGAGTTGTGCACCCAGCATTCTGCCCAAATAATATATCGGTGTCTAATCTGTCACCCACCATGCACATTTTAGACGTCGGAATGTTGTATCTGAAGAAACAATTTTCATAAACAGAACCAAGAAATTAGCTTAACCATTAGCTGCCATGAATGTTAGAATTCAATCACACTATATGCTTTCTTCCTTACTTCTTCCGTAAGAAGTCCATCATAAAAGTTGACGGTTTTCCAACTACAATAGGCTCTTTCCCTGTTGCCCCACACACTGCAGCAACCATACATCCAGCACCTGGCCATTCTTGCAGATCGGTCATGTTTCCAGTCGCATCACGGTTGGTAGCGATGAAAATGCACCCTGGATTCTCGCGAATGCAAAGAGTTCCATACCTGCACACCATTTTCCATCCGTCCATAACTACTACACTAACTTCAATCAAAATAATTCAACTCACTTTAGGAGGTATATATAATATATATATATATATCTTACTGTAGTTTGTAGTAGTTTATATATGGATCAATTCCAACCACAACCGCTCCAACCTGCCATCATATATAAATTAAACAGTTGGTATCAGTATACTACTCCCTCATCCCTGCGTCCCAAAATTATTGTCAACCTTTGACTTTTAAAGTCTTTCTTTTTCGACTTTGACCTTAAATATTTTTGTTTTGATGCAAACAAAAATATTTAAGGTCAGAGTCGAAAAATAAAGACTTTAGAAAGTCAAAAGTGGACAACATTTAAGCAGAAAAAGAAACATATTAAGTACACCATGTTATATTACACTCTTATCGTGCTCGAAGAGAGTGTTTGCTTTAAGCTGCACAGTCTTTTGCGCATCTTCCTGCACAACCATAGCATCAAAAATGTTTATCATGCGTTCTTCGGTACTTCCAATTTTTAAAAAAATAACAAAGAAGAAGGAACAAGGAGTAACTATCTGTGAATTAACTTCCTGCTCCTTAGCAATGAGGATAATATGGGCAAGTTTAAGGTCAAAATTTTATATTTGAAGGATACACCAATATAACTGTTGATACCAAGAAGATGACACCGCATATGAAAACGTATTATAAGGAACAAAAGAAGTTCTTAGGGTTAAGTTGGGAGAATAGCAGTATTATGATACAATAAAACATTTCAGAATATATGAAAAAATAATGAAGATTTGCATTGGGTTGTTGACAAGCCAAATTACAACTCATATCATCTACTTCTCCTCTACTAGATGAGATAGTCGTGTTTTTAATCACTAACGAGCCTGGATAAGCTTGGAGAAATTTCAATGGGACTTGGCTTTTCCAAAACATATGGTGAGTTATAGTGATTTACAACAAGAAACTGTAAACATCCTTCTTATGATTTAACTTTTTTTTTGGAAGGGTGTCCGGGCCAAAGCCCAACTAATCCCCGGACATTTAAGTGGGGCTAAACATGGCCCCACTTAAATGTCCCCAGGCATGCGCACGGAAAGACTCGAACTCGGTTAGGGCGCTATGAACCCCCCGAGCGATAACCAAGCCGCCACAGCACTGTTGACTATGATTTAACTTTTTCAGTAAAACTATCTTATACTTGAAAAGCAAGGCAGTATTTTAGGACGTTACTGTCAATAAATTAACGTTTGAGATTAGTGAAAGCTTACAGGACCACCGATCCCAGTGTAACCAGCAAGTCTCAGCTCTTCTATTATGCCTTCCCCACCTATTGCATACACCTGCACCAACATAAGGCAAGCATCTGCATTACTAAAACAGTAGACCAACATACGGTAAAAAATTGGATCGTTAGAAGCTGAAGAATATCGGATTACTTTGAGATCAGAGCATACTTTGGTAAAAACTTCAACAACAAAAATAAGATTAAAGAATATCTGTGATAAAACAGCAATACAAAACTTCAAAATTGGACCTTCTTCTCTGGAGGAAAGTTGTTGACTTTCAAGTACATAGCCGCCGCGAATGATGAAGAAAATATCTCCTCCTGTAAGCAAAGCACTTGGAGTTTGAGTATTATTGCATTTGGAAACAATATATTCCATATAATAAGAAATTAGCTAAAGGAAACATAACAAACCTCAGTAACTGGGATTCCAAGGGATTGGAACTTTTGAGCATACTGTTTTCTAGACTTTGATGAATTGTTGGTCACAAAAACCACCTTCTTCCCCTTTATAAACAACTTGAAAGTAAATAAAGAATCTAATTTGAAGATAAAGAGCAAGCGCCATAATCGAAACTGTAAGCTTAATTTAACCAAAGTATAACATGTTAAAGTTAAGAGTGTTCAAACTAGTGGAGAAACATAAACTGTTTCAGATAACACATTATATGCAGAGTGCACTTTTCCAATTAATTGTCCCTAAATGAGAGTCCTGTTTAGTGCATAATATTCCAATATACTCAACTCTCCCTCAACATTACATGTATGTATCCTTAATCTTTACAAATCTTGAAAAGTGGACACTTATTAGACTGACCAAAGGAGTCCTTTTTTCTCAGGTTTCTTTTGTGTTTTTTAGGCTTGGATTGGCTAACCTTCACAAATTTTCCGTAGGCATTGGTAAAAATAAGTCAGCTTATAAGTCAATTGTTTGGTTGCACCATAAGCTAGCTTTTTGAAAAGCTACTCTCACTGGCATTTTGGTGAGTTATGAGACTTTATATTTTTTTTATTCCAAATATACACTTCTACTTTTTACAACACCAATTTTTAAACATGTTTTTTTGTTGTTGTCATTTTACGGTCATAAGCTACCTTATCAGGTAGTTTGCCAAACGCATATTATTCATCAGCTAGCTTGTTAGTCATCAGGTAGCTTATCACTATCAGGCATAAGCTACCTTATCAGCTAGTTTGCCAAACATAGCCTTCTAAGATGGGAATTTAGGGCATCAAGTCCTGGTAGCTAATAGGCCATTGTTGTATATAGAATATGTGGTTAGCTTGGAAGGAGAAGGCATTCAGTGATTCCATATGTAGAACAATAGCAGGTCATAACAAAACCATGCTCATTGAATCACACACATATGGGCAGAGCAACCATGCCTAATTTCTAACTTGTACTCAATGCTACTAATTGCCTTTTAATCTCAAGTGAATTAATAGATTTGATGTTAGATATGAGTCATTATACAGTTTCAAGATCCCTGATTGAGTTATTGTTATGATGAATAGACTTGAGAAAGAAGCAATATATAAAAAACAGGTAATTATGAAGATTAATAACCTTGGACCTAAGCATCTCCAAAGTCTGTGGAACACCATCAATCAGTGTATCCCCCTTCCATATTACACCTAATAATAATAATCATTAAAACAAAGTAATCAAGATTTGTAGCAAATTGGTATTACTAGTATAATTTGTAGCAAATTGATAAGTAAAAAAAAGGGGGGCATGTGAAGATTAGAAATTGACCATCGCAGTCGAAAAGGAAAGCGTCGAGTGAATCTAAGAGGTGACGAACGTTGGTGGGTGACAAATGAGTTGTTGATTTTTGGTCACCCATGATTTTGATTTTGATTTTGTGAATCAAGAAATCTAGGAAGATTGATTTGTGTTAATTCACTCCATTTTCTTCTTTCTGGAGACAAATGAGTTTGTTGTTGTTATTGGTTTCTTTTTCATCGAATCAGCTTTTTTCTTTCTTTATTAATGTAAGGCGAGCGTTTGATGCACGTGCCCTTTCTTTTGTTACTTTTTAGAGTAAAATACATTTTTGGTCCCTGTGGTTTGACAAAAGTCTCACTTTTGGTCCCTACAGTTTAAAAAGTACACATTAGCCACTACAATATGCTATTTTGTCCAATTTTGGTCCCTCTGACTAACAGCCGTTAGATGAGGCCGTTAGTTTGGAGTTAATTTGATTTTTTTCCATTTTTTTGTCTTCTTTCTTTAATAATAAACTCAAAGGACCAAAAGTGTAATTTACTCTATTTATTTATTTATTTATATATACATATACACACACCCTTTCTTTCTCAACTCTTCATCTTCATCATTCACCACCCACCATCACCACTCACCACCCAACATCACCACCACCCCCCACCAGCACCACCTCCACCCACCACCAACACACCACCACCCCACCCCCCACCATCACCACCCACCACCCAACATCACCACCACCACCCACCCTTCTTATCCACCACCCATCAACCACCACCCACCACCACCACCCACATACACCCTTCTTCTTCTTCATCTTCATCATCCACCCAACACCACCCACAACCACCCAACATCACCACCACCACCCACCTTTCTTATCCACCACCACCATCACCACCCACCACCCATATACACCCTTCTTCTTCATCTCCATCATCCACCCAACACTACCCATAACCATCACCACCCACCACTAGATCTGACCACTACTCAACCACCACCACCCACCCAACACCACCTACCACCAGATTCGACCACTACACACCCACCACCACCACCCACACCCGTTTTCGAACACACGCCCATGCTCGTTTCTCGTTGTCTTCTTTCTTTCTATCTGTAAAGCACACAAGTTTCAAGCTTTCATCTTCTCAATTAGCGATTATTATTACAGATTTCAATCAATTTTCTCTAATTAATCTCAAGTTCTTCAAAGGTAAGTTGAATCCCTAAGCTAATTTCATATTTAATTGTGATTTCGTTGATGTTTTATGGGGATTGGATGTTGATTTTTATGATAAGTGTCGATCTCAGGTGGTTCAGTTAATTGTTGTTGTTATCTGTATCAATTTATGAATCTGTTATGTACAAGTTGTGGTTAGAATGGTCCAATTGATCTTTTATCCGTGTTTTCCCCCTTTTTGCTTCAATTCCCCCTTTTTACGTTATGTAGTTGTGTACTGTGAATTGAAATTTGAAAGCTATTGTTGATTATAAGTTGGATCTTCACTGGATTATAGTAGTGGTAAGTAAGCAGATTGATTTTGGATCTTCATCTGTTGTAGGTTTGTTGATCTCTTAGTGGGTGTGGTGGTGGCTGTTTGGTGGTGGATGTGGTGGTGACTGTGGTGATATTGATGGTGGGTGGGTAGTGGTGGTGGATGAAATGGGTGCTGGTGGTGGTGGATGAAATGGGTGGTGGTGGTGGTTGGTGGTTGAGGTAGATGAAGAAGGGGAATGGTGTATATACATATATATAAATAGAGTAAATTACAATTTTGATCCCTGAGTTTATTGTTTATGCAATAACAAGAAAAAATGGAAAAAAATCAAATTAACTCCAAACTAACGGCCTTATCTAACGGCTGTTAGTCAGAGGGACCAAAATTGGACAAAATAGCATATTGTAGTGGCTAATGTGTACTTTTTAAACTGTAGGGACCAAAAGTGAGACTTTTGTCAAACCACAGGGACCAAAAATGTATTTTACTCTACTTTTTAATTACACGAGCATCTTAAAATATATGCTACAGGAATCCATTATATGTCACATACTAAATTACGTATATAAGTTGTCTTCCACAAAAATAAACTAGCTTCTAAGCTACTCTATCTAAACATACTATAAATTAGTTTTTTGAAACGATACTTTGAATAGTTTTTTAAGAGCATATTGTAGCTTTTTCCAATGGCAGCTGGTATGAGTGGTACGAGTGGTACGGTTAAGGATGGCCTTATGAGAATTTGTATGTAAAATGCAACGAATAAAAGTAATTTTGGTCACAAGTTAGGAAAACTTTTCTAGATCAAAATCATATCATATCCAATAACCATTAAAACAAGTTAATAACAACACACCATAGAGTGTTTAGAGATTTTGCAAGAAAACTGATGGAGCACTTAGAAACCAAAAGGGGTTCCTCTATAGTTAATCCACACACAAATAAGTGTAGACCTATTATGTGTGTATTTGTGTGCAAACTAGATCTAGAAAATTGAATCACACCTTAAATCTGTTTGGCCTGTCACCCTATTTGTAATGCCTCAAATTTCGTTTTTGGTTATATTAACGTAAAGTATTAGTCAAGTATATTGTGGGTCTCTTATGTAGTATTATTGGGACTCTAGGGGTTGTTGGGTAATTTATTAAAATTAGATATTTAAGGGAGAAAGCCCCAGCTATTTCATTTTAGTTGGCTTTTTGATTAAGCTATAGATAGAGAGAAATTTGGATTTTGGACAGGATTTCGTAGTCGTAGGAGATCGGCCAATACTCCCTCGTTAACCGTTGGATCGTCATGAAATTTTGACAATAGCTTCACGACTCATGGTTTTTCAATCTGACCGGAGGGATTGATTATTGGTTGTTCTAGTAAGGAGCAGCAAACGCTCGAAGTTTTTGGAATTTCCAGAAAACCGATTTTTGGGATTTTTGATGTGTGAGACCAAATTCGTAAAGGAAATCTAAGGAGACTCAAGAGTTGTGTTGTAATATACCTAAGGTATTTGCTCTAAACCATTTATTAGATGATTGATTTTGTTTATAAGGGATGGAAGGTAAAGTGGTAGAAATAGTTGTTTAGGTGTTAAGCAAACTTGTGTTTGTGAAATGTTCTAAGTGTTTTGGGTACATGCAAGATGTTGGATCCTTGTTTTATTAATATCTTGGGTCCAAAACACTGTTTTTAAAGGATTCTCCGTAAGGGTTATAAAAGATAGAATTTTGTAAAGTTTGGTAGAAATTGGGTTAGTTCTAGTAAGCTTAAGGCTTAAGGATCGAGTATGATTATTAGAACCCGTTTATGGGGTAAATGTTGATACGTGTTATGTATGTGTATATGGTATAGGTGTTCAAGGTGAATTGTTGTGCATTGTGAAGTACGTGTTTTATTTACAACCCAGTCAGGTGAGTACTTAACTTATATTCCATGCGAATTATGTATGTATAGTTGTTTTATGCATTTGATGCACAGTCTGTTTGGTTGTATGCATTGTGGTTATGAGCAACTCTGGCATGTAAAGGAAAAAGATAGCTAGGGATGCAAATTGGGCGGGGAATCCCCGCTACCCACGGATATCCGACCCGAACGGAGAGAGGAATCCCCACTTTAGCGGGTAATGGGTCAGGGATGGAACTTGATTTTCTTACTCGATAGTTTGTACAAACTATACAAACCAATCTCCACCATACATGTACATGATCAATGGTGTGGATTAATTCAGTTCCTAGATTTTCTCTCAACCACATTTGAAAAGGACCTCAAAAATAGGAGATAAACAAAATATAAACAAAATCAATGGTTAAGATTAGGTTTGTATAGTTTGTACAATCTACCTGGTTTGCAACGGATACTTCCCCTATATATATATATATTATACTTATGATAAATTATAGCATCCACTCCAATAAATATAAAACTTACGAGTAAGTTTATATATATATATATATAGTTGATGGTTTTTGCTTTAGTTTTTATCAAACTTAAGATCGTAATCATCTTTTTGTATTTTGTGGTGTTTGCGAAATGTATTATGGAACTTTTAGTTATTTTGATTCTTGTTTTATGATTCAATGTTGTCAAATTTATAAATAAATAAATAAAGTTGAAATTTATTTACTAAATGGGTATCCATCGAGTTCCCCAACCCCGATGGGGATTTTCTTACCCGACTCCGATGGGGATTTGATGGGGCAGGGATGGGGACGGGTGTGGATATAAGAAGTCGGGGACGGGGACGGGTATTATAGTCCCTGCTACTATCCGTCCCCGTTTGCATCCCTAGAGATAGGATTTATTGTAGTGACGCGAGGTCACCGTGAGGACTAGTATGGAAAGAGATATGACTCATTGTGATATGATCTCAGTATCTACCCCAAAACCCTTGCCTGTATTCGAGTCACAGGAAACTCCTAAATCACCTTATGGTTATTTTATTGATTGAATGAATAAAAACAAACCCTATGGAGCACTATTTATAATGTCATGCTAGAATCCTACCATATCTCAAACTTAAATAAAACATACCAAAATAAAGTAGGAAAGATAAATACTAAAATTAAATAATAGTACTAAATATAAATCATAATTATCCTAATTAATTAACCCTGTTGCGCCTTTGATAAACTTGACCAAACCGTGATGTTTGGTCGTATCATTACTCCCCTCCCAAACATTCACCTTGTCCTCAAGGTGAAAATCAGGAAACTGATCCACCATATCTTCAAACCGCTCCCAAGTCGCCTCATACGTTGGTAAATCCTTCCACCTAATCAGAACATCTCGCCCCGACGTCCCTTCATGGACTCCCTCCACCTGTTTCGGCTGCAACAATACCTCCATATCAGCCGTCAATGTAGCCGGTGGGCTAGGGAGAGCCAGATGATTCCCAATCGCCTTCTTCAATTGAGAAACGTGGAACACATCATGTATTTTTGAAGAGTCTGGTAATTTCAAACGACAGGCCACATGACCAATTCTTTCCAGAACCTCAAAAGGGCCAGAGTAACGTAGAGATAACTTTTCATTGACCCATCGAGCCACCGGATGCTGCCTATATGGTTGTAGCTTAAGAAAGACACGCTCTCCAACGGTAAACTCCTCATCCTCACGACGTTTGTCGGCATTAGCCTTCATCAGCTGTTGACCATGCATTAGATACTCCTTCAAGTCTCGTAATACGACATCCCGCTCTTCCAAATATTCCTCCACAGTACCCACCGAAGTGCGCTGGCTACCATAATAAACCAAGTGGGGTGGATCCTGGCCATAAAGAATCCGAAATGGAGTGGTGTTGGTAGAAGTGTGAAAAAACGAATTGTACCAGAATTTTTGCCCACGACAACCACTTAGCCCACTTTTTCAGTGAATTTGACACAAAACAACGCAGGTAGGTTTCCAAACATCGGTTTACCACCTCCGTCTGCCCATCAGTTTGTGGGTGATATGTAACACCCGTAATTTCGGTGTAATAACGACTCTTTGATAAAATATGGAATTTAGAATCTTAGATCAAATCGTGCATTTTATGGTTTAGTATGTTAGAGAATCCAATTACGAGTCCAACGGTTCTTTCGGAATCGAAATCGGAGCTATAACGAAGAAGTTATGACCAAAACAGTTTTCGTCCTGAAAAGTGCAGCATGCTAGCGGCCGCTAAGGTTTTGGTCTAGCGGCCGCTAGAGTAAAATTTTTCTTGGTTCTGTTGCCTCACAAAATTAGTTAGCGACCGCTAGGGGAGCTAGCGGCCGCTAGAGTAAAAGCCTAGCGGCCGCTAGCCACTGTCGGGTTAAATAGCTTCTTTCTTCATTTTAACCTAACTTTCTCATCCCAACTCCGTTTTCTTTGGTTTAAATTGCGATTTTCTCCATTTTTCAAGCTCTTCAAGATCCCATTGATGGTTTGATACTCAAGATAACAAGACTTGAAAGCTAGATCTCCTCCACCTTCATCTTCTCCACCTCTCAAAACCCCAAACCTCCATTGTTGGATCTTGGTGCTTCTCCATCCTAGGGTTTGTTCGAGATCCGGCTAGGTAAACTTATCTAAACCATTTTTGGGTTGGTTAATCTACATATAGAGGTTATGAAACTAACCTAGGGTTCGATTTACTTGATTTTAGGTTTGTGCTCATTATTTGACCTAATTTTGGAATTGGGGGTTTTGACACAAAACCCTAAGGAGAGTTGCTAAAACTATTTTGTTAAAACTGAGAGCACATCATTTTGATGAAGTCTATTCCTTGCTTATTATGTGGATATATGTGAATTTGGTATAGATTACTTCTCATGTTTAGTTGAGGATACTCATGAATGTATAAAGTGCTATACTAGTATGAATGACTTGGATGGTGTTACCCCTTATATGAGATGAAAGTACCGTATGCTATTTCGTATGTGTTAAACCTACGGTTGTATGATAAATATATTTATACGAAATGCACTACATGATACATGACTTGGGATTATGTAAGAATGGAATTGATATCCGAAATGGGGCATACCCGAAATGATACAAAGGGCTTGAGACCCTCGATACATACCTCTGAAATGATGCTATGCTAAATTCAGTGTCGAGGTTTTGTATGTGATTAATATGGACTAGATGCTATGCTAAGTTCAGTATCTAGGTCTTGTGTGGAAATGATATGGACGTGACGCGATGCTAAATTCCGTCTCACGATCCTAAATGATAATAACATGGACGAACCAACGCAATGTGTCCACACCAAACAGTCTTGGGAGGTTCTGAAATAGGAATGCCCCTATGTCGCCGGCCCTCGGGTTGCTCCTTGGTGCGCGGGCCTCGGATGATGTTGCCATGCTAAATTCGGGACATCGAGGTGTTTGGAATTAGTGAATGTCGGGGCATTGGTTGGTGGAGGTGGGTCGCGCCCACTGTTTCCGCAGATAAAAATAATAGACCGGTTTAACATGCTATTTTGTGCTGCTAGTGTGGTCTTGTATATCTCGCATGTATTATTACATTCTTCATGTATGGGATTATTTGTACAACTCACTAGGCTCCTTTAGCCTAACACTTGTTTGGTGTCGATGTGTCTCTCAGGTGCTAGGGACGCGGTTCCCAAGTAGGAGCCGGAATTAAAGAGTGAGCTTTGGGGGACGAGTGAGGAGTCCGGTCTTTAGACCGCGCGCACATTGATAGAACTGACAACCCTTTTGTAGTCTTTTTCCTAGATAGGAATTAGACTAGACGGTTGTCGTACTCTTTAATTAGAATTACAAACATTGTAAATTATACACTATTTATACCCCTGTTTTTGGGATGAGCTCACGCCTTGGCGTACTTTGTATACCACCTTTTGTGCAATTGAAAGTTTTTGTTCGCCCTAATTTTTAGGGCGTTACAAGTTGGTATCAGAGCTTTAGTTTAAGCGAACTAGGTAATCACTGTAGTATGCCTAGACTTAAACTTAGCGAACTAGTAAATACGATACCTACCTTGGGTAGAACCTTAGGTGGGGAGAGCAATAGGTTTGCGAATTCACGTTTATTCAAAGTTGTGGTGATGGTAACGAGGATGCTTATGTATGATTAGTTCATAAATCACCTAGCTACTGATCTATGAATGCGTTGTACGCGAGTGTTTGAGTAACTGTTATTATGATAATGATAAATGTTGAAGTTCGTAAGTAGCCTATTCTTATCCTATTCTCGTGCATTTGTTATGACAGATCAATATGGCGAACACCCGTAGTCAGACGGGCGCCGCAAGAGGACCACCCGACCAAACCGCTTCGACCGCCGACCAACATGTTCGGGTCGAGACGGTTGAGAGTCCACCGAGGCTTCCCGTTCTCGGTGGGGGACCGGAGTACGTACCAAGGGTCAACCTTGAGGATCCGAATCCGGTCCTAACCGAGGTGACCCCGGAGATGCGGATGTTTGACAACGTCATGAAGGCCGTGAACGAGGCCATGAGCAAGCAGCAAGAGTCCTTCATGAAGATGTTGGAGGATCGTGATACGAGCAACCGTCGTCATGAGACGATGGGAGAGAACGCCGCTACGGCGTCGGGAGATGCGGAGGTGGTGGTGGTCACCGAGGAGACCCGAGTCACGGGAGATAAGGAGAAAGAGAAAGGAAAAGCTAAGGGGTGCTCCTACAAGAACTTCTTGGGGTGTAAACCGCCGGAGTTCCGGGGGTGTACCGACCCGGTTGTTTGCTTGAATTGGCTCCGCGAGATGGAGATGGCCTTCGAGGCTAGTGAGTGCGATTCTTCCCAACGAGTCAAGTTCGCATCCCACCTTCTTAAGGGCGAGGCCCTCACATGGTGGAACTTGACCCGCTCTTCCCTCGCGCCGGAGGTGTACGCTATGCTCTCTTGGGCCGAATTCAAGAAGAAGACGCTCGAGAAATATTGTAGCGAGCGAGCCCTTGACAAGATCGAGGACGAATTCCGGGGAATGAAGAAAGGCAACAACCCCGTCTCCTTTTATGCAAAGGACTTTTTGGAGAAACTCGGGATGGTGGAGCACTTGGCTCCCGATGAAAAATCAAAGATAAAGGCTTACTCGCGTGGGCTACCGGCCGAGATGAGATCGGCGGTTAGGATCGCAAGGGTCACCACCTTGCACGAGGCGATTGAGGAGTCGTTGAGGATCGAGGACGATATCACCCACGCCCGGGTGGAAGGCTACCAAGCCGGGCAAAAGAGGAGATTTGAGGAGGCCGCCGCGTCGGCCCGACCGAACAAGACCTTTCAAGACGGGAGGCGAAGCGGAAACCGAGTTGAGGCAAAGTGGTGCAACCGGTGCCGGAGTAAGCATCATGGACCGTGCCGCCGTGACTTTCCGGAGAACCCCACTACTTGTGGGAAGTGCGGGAGGAAGGGCCATGTGGCCCGAGATTGTATGGCCCGGGTGGCGGTGTGCTACGAGTGCAAGGAGCCGGGGCACTATCGGGATGCTTGCCCGAAGTTCAAGAAGGCGGTTACCGAAAGTCCAAGCGGATCGGTTGCTAAGGGAGGAAACCTGTCGAAGGTGACTAGCCGAGCCTTTCAGATGACGGCTACGGAGGCGAGAGAGGCATCCGATCTTGTATCGGGTACGTTTCTCGTTAACTCCATACCTACGCTTATTCTTTTCGATACGGGTGCCGAACGCTCTTTTGTGCATGACACTTTAGCTAGGAAATTCACTATGCCTACCACTCCCTTATCTGATGCGTTAGTAGTAGAAGTAGCGGGCGGATTTCTTGTGACCGTTCGGGATTGCTTTGAGGGGTGCACTATAGAGTTAGATGGAGAACCTTTTTCCGCTACCCTCATACCCATGAATGTCGGTAGTTTCGACGTAGTGCTAGGGATCGATTGGTTGCGCGCACACGACGCCAACATAGGTTGCGGCAAAAAGATGGTCACGTTACCGGCGCCTAGCGGAAAATCGATTACCGTGTATGGGGATAAGAAGAAGGGCGCCTACACGACCATCTCGATGGTTAAGGCAAGGAAGTGCCTAGCCAAGGGATGCACCTCCTTTTTAGCTTACGTCATCGATACTAAGTTAGAGAAGAAAGAGCTCGCCGATGTGAATGTGGTGCGGGAATTTCTGGACGTCTTTCCGGAGGATTTACCCGGGTTACCACCGGAACGCCAAGTGGAGTTCCACATTGACCTTACACCCGGGGCGGCTCCGATCGCGCGCGCCCCATACTGATTGGCTCCGACCGAAATGAAAGAGATGATGACGCAATTGCAAGAACTCTCCGAGAAGGGATTCATCCGACCGAGTTCGTCACCGTGGGGAGCGCCGGTTCTTTTCGTCAAAAAGAAAGACAGCTCCATGAGAATGTGTATCGACTATCGTGAACTAAACAAGAGGACGGTAAAGAACAAATACCCCTTACCTCGGATCGACGACCTCTTCGATCAACTTCAAGGTGCCGGGTGCTTCTCAAAGATCGACCTACGATCCGGGTATCACCAAGTGAGAGTGAAAGAGGACGATGTACCAAAGACCGCTTTCCGGACGAGATACGGGCACTACGAGTTCTTGGTGATGCCGTTCGGTTTAACCAATGCACCGGCGGTATTCATGGACTTGATGAACCGAGTGTGTAGACCCTTCTTAGATAAGTCGGTTATAGTCTTTATCGACGATATCTTAGTCTACTCCAAAGATGAGGCCGAACATGAACGACACTTACGAGAGGTGTTGAGCGTGCTTAGAGACGAGAAATTGTACGCCAAATTCTCCAAATGCGAATTTTGGCTCCACGAGGTACAATTTCTAGGCCATGTGGTGTCGCGAGACGGGATCAAAGTGGATCCGGCAAAGATCGAGGCCATGATGAGTTGGAAGTCGCCAACGAACCCGTCAGAAATACGAAGCTTTCTAGGCTTAGCGGGTTACTACCGAAGATTCATCCAAGATTTCTCGAAGATCGCTTCGTCGCTTACGGTGCTAACGAAGAAGAACGCCAAGTTTCTATGGACCGATAAACAAGAAGAGGCCTTTCAAACGCTCAAGAAAAAGTTATGTCAAGCACCGATTTTGTCGCTACCGGACGGGACGGAGGACTTTGTGGTATATAGCGACGCGTCAAAGATGGGACTAGGTTGCGTGCTTATGCAAAGAGGCAAGGTGATTTCCTACGCCTCTCGCCAATTGAAGGATCACGAAAGAAATTACCCGGTGCACGACTTGGAATTAGCGGCGGTGGTATTTGCTTTGAAATTGTGGCGACACTACCTTTATGGGACCAAGTGTACGCTATACACCGACCACAAGAGTCTCCAACACATTTTCGATCAAAAAGAGCTCAACATGCGACAAAGGAGATGGCTCGAACTACTAAAAGATTACGATTGCGACTTATTGTACCATCCCGGTAAGGCGAACGTGGTCGCCGACGCCTTGAGCCGTAAAAACCATGGTGATAGCGTTGGTGTGACCCTTAACCGGATTAGTGTAGTGTCGAGCCTGATGGAAAGGATCAAGACGAGTCAAACGGAAGCTCTTCGAGAAGAAAACCTCAAGAGTGAAGTGATGGTGAAGCAAAAAGAATTGTTGACCGAAGATAGCCGCGGGCTTAAATTGTTTCAAGGCCGAATTTGGGTACCGAAACTTGGTGGCAACCGGGAGTTACTTTTGGACGATGCACACAAGTCCAAGTATTCCATACACCCCGGGAGCACCAAAATGTACCGAGACTTGAAAATGAACTATTGGTGGCCGGTTATGAAACTCGACGTGGCTAGTTACGTCGAGAAGTGTGTCACGTGTCTACAAGTCAAGGCAGAACACCAAAAGCCTTACGGTAATTTGCAACCCTTGGAGATTCCGGAATGGAAATGGGAGCATGTCACAATGGATTTTGTGACTAAATTACCGAGGACCTTGAGGGGTCACGACACAATTTGGGTGATTGTTGACCGAATCACGAAGAGTGCACACTTCCTCGAGATGCGAGAGACCCTACCCATGGACAAATTGGCCAAGCTCTACATAAACGAAGTAGTGAGGAGGCATGGTGTACCTCTATCTATTGTTTCGGATAGAGATAGCCGTTTCACTTCTCAGTTTTGGCATGGATTGCAAGAAGGCTTGGGTACGAAACTCAAGTTGAGCACCGCTTACCACCCTCAAACCGACGGGCAAAGCGAACGAACGATACAAACGTTAGAAGACATGTTGCGGTCATGCGTTATCGACTTTGGTGGGAATTGGGATACACACCTACCATTAGTGGAGTTTGCATACAACAACAGTTTTCACTCTAGCATTGGAATGGCACCGTTCGAGGCATTGTATGGACGAAAGTGTAGAACACCGACGTGTTGGTTGGAAGCGGGTGAGAAGCAATTCGCGGGACCCGAGATCATACAAGAGACGGCGGAAAAAGTGAAGGGTATCCGCGAACGCTTGAAAGCCGCCCATGATCGCCAAAAGAGTTACGCCGACAAGAAACGACGCCCATAGACTTTCAAGTGGGAGAACGCGTGATGTTGAAAGTGTCTCCTTGGAAGGGTATCATACGGTTCGGAAAGCGGGGGAAGCTTAGCCCGCGTTTCCTAGGGCCGTTTACCATTTTGGAAAAGGTTGGACAACAAGCTTATCGGTTAGAGCTACCGCCCGAGATGGATGGGATACACCCCACCTTTCACGTGTGTTACTTGCGGAAATGCCTAGCCGAAGAAGAAAGCGTCATTCCCATATCGGAAATTCGAGTGGACACCGGTAACCGATGTATCGAAGAGCCAGAAGCGATCTTAGAAAGTAAGACGAAGAAGCTACGCCATAAAGAGGTGACAATGGTCAAAGTCCAATGGAAGCACCACCGAGGTGCTAATGTCACGTGGGAGGCCGAGGAGGACATGAAACGGAGATACCCGCAGTTGTTTGCGTAGGTATAGCGAATTTCGGGGACGAAATTTTATCTAGGTGGGGAGGATTGTAACACCCGTAATTTCGGTGTAATAACGACTCTTTGATAAAATATGGAATTTAGAATCTTAGATCAAATCGTGCATTTTATGGTTTAGTATGTTAGAGAATCCAATTACGAGTCCAACGGTTCTTTCGGAATCGAAATCGGAGCTATAACGAAGAAGTTATGACCAAAACAGTTTTCGTCCTGAAAAGTGCAGCATGCTAGCGGCCGCTAAGGTTTTGGTCTAGCGGCCGCTAGAGTAAAATTTTTCTTGGTTCTGTTGCCTCACAAAATTAGTTAGCGACCGCTAGGGGAGCTAGCGGCCGCTAGAGTAAAAGCCTAGCGGCCGCTAGCCACTGTCGGGTTAAATAGCTTCTTTCTTCATTTTAACCTAACTTTCTCATCCCAACTCCGTTTTCTTTGGTTCAAATTGCGATTTTCTCCATTTTTCAAGCTCTTCAAGATCCCATTGATGGTTTGATACTCAAGATAACAAGACTTGAAAGCTAGATCTCCTCCACCTTCATCTTCTCCACCTCTCAAAACCCCAAACCTCCATTGTTGGATCTTGGTGCTTCTCCATCCTAGGGTTTGTTCGAGATCCGGCTAGGTAAACTTATCTAAACCATTTTTGGGTTGGTTAATCTACATATAGAGGTTATGAAACTAACCTAGGGTTCGATTTACTTGATTTTAGGTTTGTGCTCATTATTTGACCTAATTTTGGAATTGGGGGTTTTGACACAAAACCCTAAGGTGAGTTGCTAAAACTATTTTGTTAAAACTGAGAGCACATCATTTTGATGAAGTCTATTCCTTGCTTATTATGTGGATATATGTGAATTTGGTATAGATTACTTCTCATGTTTAGTTGAGGATACTCATGAATGTATAAAGTGCTATACTAGTATGAATGACTTGGATGGTGTTACCCCTTATATGAGATGAAAGTACCGTATGCTATTTCGTATGTGTTAAACCTACGGTTGTATGATAAATATATTTATACGAAATGCACTACATGATACATGACTTGGGATTATGTAAGAATGGAATTGATATCCGAAATGGGGCATACCCGAAATGATACAAAGGGCTTGAGACCCTCGATACATACCTCTGAAATGATGCTATGCTAAATTCAGTGTCGAGGTTTTGTATGTGATTAATATGGACTAGATGCTATGCTAAATTCAGTATCTAGGTCTTGTGTGGAAATGATATGGACGTGACGCGATGCTAAATTCCGTCTCACGATCCTAAATGATAATAACATGGACGAACCAACGCAATGTGTCCACACCAAACAGTCTTGGGAGGTTCTGAAATAGGAATGCCCCTATGTCGCCGGCCCTCGGGTTGCTCCTTGGTGCGCGGGCCTCGGATGATGTTGCCATGCTAAATTCGGGACATCGAGGTGTTTGGAATTAGTGAATGTCGGGGCATTGGTTGGTGGAGGTGGGTCGCGCCCACTGTTTCCGCAGATAAAAATAATAGACCGGTTTAACATGCTATTTTGTGCTGCTAGTGTGGTCTTGTATATCTCGCATGTATTATTACATTCTTCATGTATGGGATTATTTGTACAACTCACTAGGCTCCTTTAGCCTAACACTTGTTTGGTGTCGATGTGTCTCTCAGGTGCTAGGGACGCGGTTCCCAAGTAGGAGCCGGAATTAAAGAGTGAGCTTTGGGGGACGAGTGAGGAGTCCGGTCTTTAGACCGCGCGCACATTGATAAACTGACAACCCTTTTGTAGTCTTTTTCCTAGATAGGAATTAGACTAGACGGTTGTCGTACTCTTTAATTAGAATTACAAACATTGTAAATTATACACTATTTATACCCCTGTTTTTGGGATGAGCTCACGCCTTGGCGTACTTTGTATACCACCTTTTGTGCAATTGAAAGTTTTTGTTCGCCCTAATTTTTAGGGCGTTACATGATAAGTCGTGCTTCTTTTCAACTTGGTACCTTGCAAACAGAACAGTTCCTGCCAAAAGAGACTTAAAAAAACTCTATCCCGATCGGATACAATGGATTCCAGAATGCCATGCAAACGAACTACCCCCCCCCCCCCTTAAAAATATCGCAGCCACGGTAAGAGCTGTATACGGATGCTTTAGCGAAACAAAATGACCGTATTTACTCAACCGGTGTACAACCACAAAAATAACGGAACACCCCTCCGACTTTGGCAGACCCGTGATGAAATCCATAGTGATTTCCGACCATACTTTGTTCGGTAACTCCAGAGGCTGCAACAACCTGCTAGGCGCCATGGTGGAGTATTTCTGGCGTTGGCAAATGTCACATTGGGAGACCATCTTTGATATGTCTCCTTTCATTCCTATCCAAAATAGCTCTCGCGCCATCCGAAAATACGTCTTTTGTACCCCTGAGTGCCCGCCCAACGTGCTACCATGGAATTCATGAAATAATTTTGGCACCCATGTCGAGTTGCGGTTCAGAACTAACCTGCCCTTAAACAAAAGCCGGTTGTTATCCATAGAATACCCGGCTGGTAACTGTTGTCCTGCACTAACGTGACGCCTCAGATTGGCCAACTCGGTGTCGTTATCAATCTCCTACCACAACTTTCCCCAATCGATGTTGCAACCTGTTTCTATTGCTGCTAATTCCGTTATCGTTTTTCATGATAACGCATCAACTGCATTATTCTCGCACCCTGGTCAGTACTCAATGTCGAAATTGTACCCTAAGAGTTTGGACAACCACTTCTGATGATCTTCAACCACGACCATTTGTTCAAGCAGATATTTTAAACTTCGCTAATCCGTTCGAACCACAAACTTCCTTCCTAACAAGTACGGTCGCCATTTTTGGATCGCAAAAACAATCGCCATTAGTTCACGTTCGTACACTGATTTCAAACGGGCCCTAGTGCCCAAAACTTGACTAAAATAGGCAATGGAGCGACCATCTTGCATTAGTACCGCGCCTACGCCGAAACCTGATGCGTCAGTTTCAACCACGAACGTCTTTCCGAAATTTGGTAATGCCAGTACCGGTACTTGCGTCATTACGGTCTTCAATTGTTGGAAAGCTCGTGAAGCCTCCTCGTTCCAACAAAAGTTATCTTTCTTGAGCTATTCCATAAGTGGTCTTGTGATCTTCCCGTAATCTTTGACAAATTTTCGGTAGTAACTTGTCAGGCCTAAAACCCCGTGTAGCTCTTAGCGTTTTTTGTTCCGGCCATTGTAGCATAGCGTCAATCTTTGTTGGATCAGCCGACACACCTTCCGCGAATACTAAGTGCCCTAAATACTCAATCTGATTTTGAGTAAAAGGGTACTTTTTTTGGTTCGCGACTAGTTGATGCTCTCGCATTATTCGTAGCACCTTCGATAAATGCTCCACATGCTCCCTTATCTTTGTCATAGTCAAAGCAGATGTATCGATCATCAAGTTGACAGCTCCCTCCAGCGTCGTGAGACGCTCGGCGTTGGTACCCCTTCCTTCGAGTTTTTTCGACATCAGAACCGTGTCGTTTATTTTTTTACGATGAACAGTACCGTCGATGAACAGTGTCGCTGATGAACAGTAACTTTCGGCGATGAACAGTACTTCGGCGATGACGATGAACAGTACTTCCGCGATGAACAGTAAATTGACCTTTTTTCCGGGATCGACTGCTCTGATACTAATTGATATGATCTCAGGTATCTACCCCAAAACCCTTGCATGTGTTCAACTCACAGGAAACTCCTAAATCACCTCATAGTTATTTTATTGATTGAATGAATAAAAACAAACCCTATGGAGCACTCTTTATAGTGTCCTGCTAGAATCCTACCATATCTCAAACTTAAATAAAATATACCAAAATAAACTAGGAAAGATAAATACTAAAATTAAATAATAGTACTAAAAATAAATCATAATTATCCTAGTTAATTAACCATGTCGCGCCTTTGATAAACCTGACCAAACCGTGATGTTTGGGTCGTATCACATTGTAGTGACGCGAGGTCACCGTGAGGACTAGTATGTGGATGGTCTGGTTCCAGTGTCAGTATGTTTTTCCTTGATGGTATTGAGCCGTAAGGAAAGGAAAGAAGTTTTTACATGTCCAGTTTTGCTATGTGTTTATGATTATGCATATGTGATTGGTATAGAGTATAAGCTGTGCTCACTAAGCTTTCAAGTTTACCCCGTGTGGATTTTATGTTTTTAGTGGCAGGAAAGTCCTCCAAGGATAAAGGGAAAGCTCTTGTGTGAAGCTCCGGTGCAGCAGTGACAGCTCTCTTACTTGAACTACAAACATTTCTGGGATCTTCTTATGAACTTTGTTAATTTTATTGCATGTACACGACTAACTGTACCATTCACGTTATACCCAATGTAACCTTATAATTACCCGATTAAGGGTAAGTTAGACTATATCAAAGATAAAACTCCTTACGCATTAGATCCCAAATGCATATCTCAGGTCTAAAGATAAAGAGTGTTCATTGTTTCAGGGTTCACCGAGTGACGTCGATCTATAAGGTGATCCTGATTTTGGTCTTGTCTAACATTTAGTACACCAATAAGCGCATGTGACTTTGTTGCACCCAGTGAGCTTCCTACCTGGACTATTACAAACCTCACAATGATCCTTATTTATTACTAATCGCCTAGTAACTGTAACAATCCAATAGCCTAAAAAAGCAATAAAACAACACCAGATGATCTAAAGTAAAACATAATATCATATAAATCCCAAATCTGGCCTTAAGGCCCAATATAAAATGGTCAATGACAATATTTAAAAGGTAGGTGCCAGTGGAATAACCCTCCACAACTTAGATATACTAATTAATGGTCAATCTAACAACCAATCATACCCGAGCAGGTCACCTGCCCAGCTCTACGCCTTCTTCTTACCCTTCACCGACTCGGTACCGCGACCTTCCCTTGAAAATGTCTTAAAAATATTTTGACAACAAGGGTTAAACCAGAAGGTCTAGTGAATTCCCTAAAAAACTGTTTTGCAAACAACGGCCCGCTGGCCAATTTAATCAATAACAACATTCCAGTGGTGCACTGTGGACATAGACACCGTCACCCGCCCATGACATTAGATCGAGGCCCCATTAGATCCCCTTGCCCCCCGGTAGATACCATCAAATGGATGCACAAAACGAATTCGTGACCTTGTCCACAATTACTCCCAAGAGACGTGCATTGTCTTAAGGTACCCTATGTCCACTATGCAACCCACCAATCCATTCACCACATGAAAGTTATTCAACTGAGCATGCTTAATCAATTCATCCACTTTACAATATAACTATGATGTCTTGCTCTCTCTGCTAACGACCCTGTGTGTCTCCGACGACCACTTGCGTTGGTGACGACTGCCGACGACCTATGTTGTCTCGCTCTCTTTTTCTCTCTCTGCCGACAACCTGTGTATTTTTTATGTTGCCGTCCGGTGACATGAGCCACCATTTCTCCGTTTCGTTTCTTTGATGATACCAAACAAGGGATCAATTTCAATTCTCCACCCCATTTATATTTCTCCCCATTTTCATTTCTCTCCATTTCCATTTCTTTCCATTTCTATTTCCAATTCTTTTCAATTTTTTCTCTGTATCAAACACACCCTTAAATAAAGTAAATGACACGGTGTACACGTTTATCGAATAAGAATAAGACAAAGGCCTTTTAAGGTCATAAAAGAATTGCATCTTATTCGCATCTTATTCAATGAAATGTTGTTTGTTTAGAACATGACAGGAATTAATTGGATTGGCCCTAATTGGCATTGGCTTCCTCATTAACCAAGTGCATGGAATCTCTCCACAATTATCAACCTTTGGGGGCTCTTAATTTGTATATATGTTTAAATTAGTTACCTAACATTTTTCAAGTTTTTATTTGTTTTATATTAAAAGCACAATAATCAAATTTAGTTAACCAATTTGAAAACATAAAATTGATTATCAATATATTATTTTGAAAACTAGTTTTAGGTTTTGATAATTGAATGAAAATAGTCATTTTAAAATATAGATTCAAAGAATGAAGCCCATAAAATGGCAATTGTGAAACAAGATTATCATACCAACTAACCACACTCAGGATTGAAAATTGCAACTTGAGAAAAATAAATTACATATTTATCTATTATCTAATTAAACTATTAACCATGCTGTTAGTTTTATGTATTTTCATATAATTATTTAGTAGCCAATTTGGAATGGAGATGTGAAGTAGGTGGATTAAGTTAGTTCATATCCAAATTTTAATTAATTAATTTAATAAATAAATTGATTTAAGATCAGGGTTATCCAATTCCTTGACAAAAAGGTTATTATGTATTAGATTTGAATATTATAGATAGTTAGTTGTCATTAGTTATTTAGCTAAATGTTATACAAGATGATAATTTATAATATCCATATGTTCTTTCTATATAACTGATGATGCCCATTTTTAAATGATTGATATGATGTTAGTTATAATTTTGTTGCCCATTTTGTTTTTAAATTTAGAGGGTTTAGTAAACATTCACCAAATAAACGATTATTGATATTATTTACCTTATTAATTGAGCATGATAAGAACGGAAAAACTTAGACAATAAGAAGCAAGACAAGGACCAAGAATCTTACCTGGTAAGTTTGAGAACCGAATTATATCCGGTAACGCTTGCTAGGTTTAAAATGTTTAGCCACAATCCATTTTTATGGTCGAAAATGTTCAATGATGTGATATCTTGCCGATAAGTGTTTACGCGGCAAGAATTTAGTAAACCACACCTTATTGTATAAAATATGATATTGTCGCTACAACAAAACTGATTTTACAGGACCCCTAATATATAAAAAAACGTTATAATAGTGTTTTATAGGACCTTAGTTCATAGGATAGGATCAAACAAGAAAGCGTCAAAAAGTTTAATAGGACGCTATTTTTGGCGTCGTAAAAACTTTTTTAGAACATTTTGAAAATGTTATATTAACTATTTTATAATTATATAACACCATTTGAAAATTTGTATTATAAACTCAAATGTCCCCTAAAAAGACGAGTTTATAGAACACTTCTTAAAAGCGTATTATAAAATTAATTAATATGACACTTTATTTTGAAAATGTTCTAAAAAGCCTTACGATGCTCAAAAGCATCCTATAAAATATAAACTTATTATAGTACTTTTTAATAAGACGTTTTTTTGTTTGTTTTATAAACCAGGGTCACATAACACATTTTATTAAAATACTTTTTTAAGTATGAAATCTCAACCAACAATAGTTCCATTTCCATATGTCTCGATTAATACAACTTTGAGCCTAATCAAACCCAATAAAAATGTGTTTCAATGGCCTAACAGGAAGCTTAGATATAGCTTGAATTAAACATTTTAAGTGAGAATTATACTTTGAACCTTCAATAATGGTAGCATGGATATTAAAATTTTTAATGTGCAAGAAAAAATTGAACAAACCCACAAAATTGGTTTAATTACGCTCTTGTAGTACGTATTTCTCAATCTCGATTAAGTTGGTAATTTTGACAAAAGAACCTTGGAACTTTAAGGCATTGTTTGGTAAAAATAAGGTGATTTATAAGCTAGCTTATAAGTCACCTTATAAGTCAGGTACATGTTTGGATGACCATAAGTTAGCTTATAAGTTAACTTATAAGGTAGCTTTTTGAAAAGCTACTCTCACCAACCTTTTAGTGACTTATGAGACTTTTTATTTTTTTATTCCAAATATACCCTTGCTAAGTCTTACACCACTAATTTTCAAACATGTCTTTTTTTGTCCTTTTACAGTCATAAGCTACCTTATCAGCTAGTTTTTGCCAAACGTAACTTATTATCAGCTACCTTATCAGTCATCAGCTACCTTATCAGTCACCAGCTACCTTATCAGTCATAAGTTAACTTATCAGCTAGTTTGCCAAACATAGCCTTATTTGTTTTTGTCTAGTGACTACTAAATTTGAGACCATCATGCTTTTTATACTAATTTTGATATATCAAAAATTTTCTTATGACATCTTTTATAAAGTGATTCTAAGGCCATATTTAGTACCTATAATTTACTTTAAGGAAAACGAACTCGTTTTGATAAAGCATAGACTAGCTTTTTTGAGACGTACTTAAAGTAGCGTTCAAAAAGTTTTAAAGGTCGTTTCCACTATTTTTCACTTGCGTCTCTAACATTTTTTTCTTTCAAAATTCTAATTAAATTCTCAGCACGTCACTTTATGTTATTTTCCATTAATATCTTCTTTATCAACTTTTTTTTTTGAAAATCAATTATTTATTATACCAAAGAAATACCACCACCAGTACAAGACCAAAAAACAAGAAGCCAAACACAGCCCCAAAGCAAAAACACAACAAGCAGGCCAACCCAGAGGAGCAAACAGGACAGAACAAAAACAAACACCAAGGACCAAAAAAACCAAACAACCACCGAACACAACCTCCAAAACCAGTAACACCTACACCAGGAGACGAAATCAGCAGCTAATCGTCGGACTGCAGACCGGTTTGCGAGCGGTAAACCCCCGTACATCCAACAATCAGTCCACGGCCTTCCTCACATGGTGTTTTCCGCAACCCACAGAACAAAAAAACCTTCAGAAGACCTCTGCAATTAAGATCAAACAGCAAAGCACAGCAACTCAGAAACGCTATAGCGCACTAAGCCTCGGATCCGAGAACCATTCATACCTCTCTAGTTTCCTGTCACATAATCGTCGTGCTATCCAATCGTAACACTTGCTTTGGAACTCAAAAAATAAGTCCTCCAGCTTCCTATTATAGTTATCAAACACTACCCGGTTCCGAAACGACCATACCAGATAAATAATAGCCCATGATACCTCTTCCCAAAGGCGCGGCTTGTCAGAATCTGCTGCCCTTTCCAGCAGCTCGAAGATCGAGTTTGTAGTACTTAGATCTACTCTCCACCATTTTGCAGCTGCTGTCCAGATATTCTTTACCGCCTTACAACTGAATAACGCGTGATCAGCTGTCTCTATCGCTTCCGAACACCCGGTGCACAACAGTGAATTCAGCTCAATCCCCATCTTGTCTAGTACCTCTCTTGTAGGAATTCTTCCGCTTCTCACTCTCCACGTATGAACCGCGATCTTTCTTGGAACAAGCTTCGACCACCTCGTTTTCACCATACCATCTTCAAGTATTTCTGACTTTTCCCTAAACAAGTCTTTCAGGGTTTTCACCGAGAAATTGCCATCAACGAACAGATTCCATTTGATTTTATCGCACGCGATATCGGATGGACGCCAATCCTGTAAAAGCATAATTAAATTGTTAAGTTCTCCCACCTCCCTCCCTCTTGGTTCCCTCCTCCAATTCCAACACCCGATCCACTCTTCCCCCACTCTCGCCCACCTCTCCGCCACCGATACATCTTTTTCCGATTCAAGCCTCCATAACCGATTGAATTTATCGGCAAGAGGCGCACCACCCACCCAAGTATCCTTCCAAAAAGAGGTACTAACACCACTTCCTACCTCTACACCCACCGAATTCGCCAAATCGATACCCATTCCCTCCAACTCCCGATACACTTTTACTATTCCTCCCCAAACCGATGTCCTTCCTACACCACAACCATCCCCACTACTAAATCCCCCCGAGCTCCCGTATATGCTTTTAATAACCTTTACCCACAACCCTTCTTTATCGGTTACAAATTTCCACCACCATTTACCCAAAAGACTCCGATTAGCGGACTCCAAACTCCCCACATCTAACCCGCCTTTCTCAAACTTCCTAAGAACTCGCTCCCATTTTATCCAAGCCACTCTATTCCCGTACCCTCTATCTTGACTACCCTCCCTTCCCCCCCCCAAAAGAAAGACGATCTCACACGCTCGAGCTCACGAATCACTCCTAAAGGTGCACGGAAAAGCGACAAATAGTATAGGCTAAGGCTTCCAAGAACCGATTTAACCAAAGTGAGCCGACCACTAAAGGATAACGATTTAGCTCTCCAAGCTGAAAGTTTATTTTTCATCTTGTCAATAACTACTTTCCAACTCCCAATACGATTCATGTTATGACCCAAAGGAAGTCCGAGGAACGTGATAGGTAAAGAGCTCCATCCACATCCACATTCGGAAGCTTGATATTGTACTTCTTCAAGAGATACACCAATCCCTAAAAGTTTACTTTTTTGAAAGTTAACCTTTAGACCGGATACCTCTTTAAAGCATTTAAGAAGCAACAATAAGTTTTTTACGTTAACGTGCGACCAATTTCCAAAGAAAACCACACCATTCGCATATTGTAAGTGAGATATCTCTACCCCATCCTTACCGACTTTAACTCCTTCGAAAAGACCCTTTTCCTTTGCCTCGAGCATAAGCACGTGTAAGCCTTCCGCAACAATGAGAAATAGGAACGGAGCAAGCAGATCACCTTGTCTAATTCCACGCGACATCTTGAATTCCTTTGTTGGAGCGCCGTTCACTAAGATTGAAACCGACGCCGACTCTAGGCAAGCTACAATCCATTTACACCACTTTTCCCCGAAGCCCATTGTATTCATTGTATCCAACAAGAAGTCCTATTCAACACTATCATAAGCCTTCTTGAAATCCACCTTGAAGAGCATACCCTTCTTTTTTGATTTCCGAAGGTCTTCCACCACTTCATTCGCTATTAAGACACCGTCAAGAATGAATCTTCCTTGAATAAAGGCCGATTGAGTATCACTAATAAGTTTGTTTATCACTTTCTTCAATCTCTCCGTAAGCAACTTCGAGATGATTTTGTAGAAAATTCCGACAAGGCTTATCGGACGATAGTCATTAAGGCCGACCGGGTTGGTGACCTTGGGGATCAACGTTATAGAGGATGCATTGCACCCTTCGCTAATTTCCATCTTCTCCCAAAAGTTGTCAAACGCCTCTAAAAAATTCTCTTTTTACAATCTCCCAATACTTCCTAACAAATTTGATTGTTAATCCATCCGGACCCGGTGCTTTGTTGTTCCCGCACCCTTTGATTGCTTCAAAAATCTCCTCTTCCGTAAACGACTTTTCAAGATCGGCCGCTTCTTCCTCTCGTAGCTTTTTGAACTTCTCGGACCTCAAAGAGACTCGCCTTGATTTTTGGGACGAAAACTTCTTTCTTCTTTATCAACTTGTTTACCAAACATGAATAGTTTATTAACTAACAACTAATGTATTAACTAACGACTAGTTTATTGGGCAACAATTAACCTATCAGTCTAAATACACCTTTCCTAATGTTTTATTTGAGTCCCCTACTCAAAGCATGACAAATTTTTTTTGAAGAGATTTACAAATAATTAACATATGTATAAAAATGAATTCCAAAAGTACAGTTTTACTAAATATGACATAAAAATGATATTTTTGCAACACCCCTCATGAAGGCTTGTTCTTTTCTATTACTGTTACAGTTTTAAAAAAAGAAGATAATTAGATTTGAAATTAAAAAAAACACAAACTTTAATACCGTTTACGAATTAAATGCAAGGAACACCAAGTGTATAGACCGTTTTAGGATACAATCTGAAAGTTACATGATTTTATATGGTAATACGTACCAAACATGTTTAAACTTGACTTCTTCAAATGATTGTTCAAAATAATGACTCTCTGTTTTACATGACTATACGAATTAACCGATAACAGACTCATATATTTAGCGTGATATTTCAAACAACTGTATATAATACTCACCTATATGTACATGTTTATGAGTTAAGTCATTAAAAAACCCCATTATAAATGTCAAATACAACAACATTAGCGGCATCCCGCAACTACTTTTTGTAACTTATTTAACAAAACACACGTCAATTTAAAACACAAAATTCCCCTTATTGGGTATTAGCTTTTCATGACCACAATTAAACATGAAATATAATGAGATTGCATATAATTACACATCTTGCATCAATAATTTTGATGCTACATTTTCCTGAAAATTTAAAAGTTAGATCTAACACCAAATTTATTTAACTAACTAACTAACTACAAACAGAAAAAGGGAAACTACGTCAGAAGTTTCCAACAAGTCAAAACCATTCTAAAAACAAACGCGCAATCGATATTTGAATAATTCATAAAAAGGAAATAAATAATGATATCATAAATACTATATATAATAATCATAACAATAATAATAATAAATAAATAAATTCTTATGCTTTTATGATGATCAACCCTCTTCTTCAATTCTTCTATCCCAAAAACAAATAAAAAAATTAAAATAAAATAAAATAAAATAAACACGCAGGTCGTCGTTTCCCGTCGTCTCCTGCTTTCTTTTTCTCCCAATTTCTTCCATTCAAATCTTTTCATACAAATTCCATTTCTTCATTCCATTGCCATTTCAATAATTTTCACCCAATCTTCAATAATTTTTTAAACTTCTTTCTTTGTTATAAAAAAAATCATATATCCTTTAATCAGGTCAAGGTTTTTTCTTGGAGGAGGTTGACCAAACTAACCCTGATTTCTTCTACTACAATGTGCCCTTTTTGGCCAACCTAAATCCACCTTTTTGATTGCTATCTATCATTATTTTTGAGGTTTGAATTCAGTTTTTCATTATTTTTGAGGTTTGAATTTGGATTATTATGAAGCTGTTAGTGCGTGTGATTGAGGCCAAAAACATACCTGCAATGGATCCAAATGGGTCCAGTGATCCATATGTTAAATTAAAAGTAGGGCATCAAAGGTGCAAGACTAAAGTGGTGAAAAAGTGCCTGAATCCATCTTGGTGTGAGGAGTTTAGTTTCAAGGTGGAGGACTTGAAGGAACAGCTTGTTGTTTCTGTTTTGAATGATGATAAGTATTTTAATGATGATTTTATTGGGAGTTTTAAGATTCCTATTTCTAGGGTTTTTGATACACCTGATAAGTCATTAGGTACTGTTTGGTACCCTTTGCAGCCTAAGAAGAAATCCAAGATCAAGGAGTGTGGTAATCTAATCTTTTACTCTTCACTTTTTTTATTTACCTTTTGTCATCTAAGTGATTGTTGGATTTATCAATCATTGTTCATGATTTTGATGGCATGTGAAAGGGATCTTGGTTTTACTCAACTTTATTGCCTTCTTTGTACTACCATGTAACATATTTAGTAATTATCTAGGATTTTGACATGTATGATTGCATTTCAGTTGCTTATAGCATAGAGTTAAGCTTCTTTAAAGTTTCCATCTAAATGGTGTTAATGGGATTGATTTAGGCTATGTTTGGCAAACTAGCTCATAAGGCAGCTGTTGACTGATAAACTCATTATTAGTAGCTTATAACCTAGCTTATGAACAAATTATGTTTTATGGGTATGTAAAATGACCAAAAAGGATATATTGGGGTATAACTGCCTTTCGACAAGGTTGTGTGGATTGAATCACTCCATTATAATTGAGTTTTGTGCACTGCCCATGGTCTCGCCATTATAAATGAAACAATCGCGTATAGTTATCATGTAATGGTTCGAGTTCTGATTGTTCCTCCTTGTTTTTGTGTGTGTTTCTTTATTCTTACCAGGTGAAGTTCTTATCACAATATGCTTCTCACAAAATAACCCTCAATCGGACTTACAACCTCAGGTCGAGAATGGAACAATATCACCTGCGAGGTCTTCCACTAGTTCAAGAATGCCATCTCCATTGAGGTCAGAGGAAGCTGCTCCTATGAAGGAGGAGAAGTTGGTCAAAGAAAAGCTTGCTGCTCATATCAATGAGCAGAAGTCAAACAAAGAAAAGATTTCAAGTCTACTCTCTCATATTTTTAACAGAAACAGCGATCCAGTATTACCAGCAGTAGCTAGTAATAAAGTGACCGAGTTACCGGAGGTGCCTGAAACTGATGATTCCGAGGTATCTGAGGACAAAGTTGAAGAGCAATCCACTTCTGCTAACTTTGAAGAACTTATGAAAAGCCTGGAGGAGAAAGATCAATCGAGCGAAATGCCTGCTAATTTGCCTGGAGGGGTAATGGTAGATCAGATGTATGTGATTGCACCATCTGAACTGAACTCTATGCTCTTTTCCTCCGAGTCAAACCATCTGAGACAGGTGGCGGAGATTCAGGGAAGTACGGATCTGCAAGTGGGACCGTGGAAATTCGACACTGAAAGTGGAAGTCTAAAAAGGGTGGTCACCTATGTTAAAGCAGCATCTAGGCTGATTAAGGCTATAAAAGCAATAGAAGATCAGACATATCTAAAAGCGGATGGGAAATGTTTTGCAGTGTTATCAAGTGTGAACACTCCGGAAGCTCCGTATGCAAGCAATTACCGGGTGGAAGTTCAGATGTGCATCTCTCCGGGGCCCGAGATGCCATCAGGAGAACAGACTTCCCATTTGGTAGTATCGTGGCGGATGAATTTCTTGCACAATACCATGATGAAGGGTATGATAGAAGGGGGTGCGCGCCAAGGTGTGAAGGAGAGCTTTGAGCAAGTTGCGGGTTTATTAGCTGAAAAGCTGAAGGTCGTTGATTTGAAGGATGTCGGTTCTGAAAAGGAACAGGCTTTAGCATCTCTACAGGTTGAGAAACAGTCGGACTGGAAACTTGCTTTTCAATACTTTGCTAATTTCACGGTCATTTCCACCATACTTATGGGATTATATGTGGTTGTGCACCTCTGCCTAGCCATGCCTAGTACCATTCAGGGGCTTGAGTTTGGTGGGTTGGACTTGCCAGATTCGATTGGGGAAGTTGTTGTGTGTGGAGTCTTGGTCCTCCAAGGTGAAAGAGTTATGAATTTGATATCACGCTTTATGCAAGCCAGAGTACAAAAAGGTAAATAATGCCGTTTGATAATTTATTGCTGTGTTGGTGATTTCTCTTTCTTTTTTCCTGTCCCTTGATTATAACAGAGAGCAGTATGTATCTCTACTGTCCCCTTAGAATTAGTTGGGTCATTTTTGTCGGTTTTCTGAAATTGTTATGCATCTAATTTGACATTAGCTGCTTCCAATGATTGTAGGTGGTGATCATGGAGTCAAAGCACAGGGGGATGGATGGTTGCTAACTGTCGCATTGGTTGAGGGAAGCAACTTACCATCTGTTGACTCAAATGGCTTATCTGATCCATATGTGGTCTTTACGTGCAATGGGAAAACGAGAACCAGCTCAATCAAGTTCCAAAAATCTGATCCTCGCTGGAATGGCGAGTGTTTTTCTTTTCTTGTGCCAATCATGTTTTTATTTTGACTACAAACTGAAGAGCAGGAATGGTGGAATATGTATTTACTTTACTCGCTCTTATTTATAGTGTCTTATAACTGAATCTTTTGTTAAATGCTGATAATTTGCAGAAATATTTGAATTTGATGCTATGGATGACCCTCCTTCTACGCTGGATGTGGAAGTTTATGATTTTGATGGACCTTTTGATGAAGCTGTCTCTCTGGGACGTACTCGAATTAATTTCGTAAAAACTAATATATCTGATTTAGGTGATGTGTGGGTTCCTCTTCAAGGGAAGTTAGCCCAGGCCTGCCAGACTAAATTGCATTTAAGAATATTTTTGAATAACACGAGAGGTAGCAACATCATTAAAGAGTATTTAACCAAGATGGAAAAGGAGGTCGGAAAGAAGGTAATAATCATCAGTTCCGTTTAGGTTCCAGTTGGCGACTTCATACTTCTTGTTTGATTTGCTTACTTTTTGCAATCGAATTTTATGTAGATAAGATTACGGTCTCCTCAGACAAATTCAGCATTTCAGAAGCTTTTTAAGCTTCCACCTGAGGAATTCCTAATAAACGATTTTACTTGTCATTTGAAGCGCAAAATGCCCCTCCAGGTACACACCCCATTTGAGGTTTTCCTTTTGGTTTATTTTACTTTCTTTGGTTCTTTTCTCCAACAAAAATGGAAATCGAATTGGGTACTTGCGAATCTACTGGTTGATATCTGGCATACTCTATTTTGCTTGATCTATCAATCCTTTTTGATTCTAAAGCTTAATATCTTTGCAGGGTCGTCTGTTTCTGTCAGCAAGAATAATAGGGTTCCATGGAGACCTATTTGGACACAAAACTAACTTCTTTTTTCTATGGGAGGACATAGAAGATATTCAAGTGGTTCCTCCTACTTTGTCGTCGATGGGTAGTCCAATTGTGGTTATAACATTACATCCAGGCCGAGGGTTGGATGCAAAGCACGGTGCAAAGACAGAAGATGCAGAAGGCAGGCTCAAGTTCCATTTCCAGTCTTTTGTGTCTTTTAGTGTTGCGCACAGGTAATTTCATACTTCTGACTTGTTCCCTTTATTGATAACACCACAAAGAAATACAAAATCACCTACTTGTTGGGGAAGCTTTTTGTTTGGGAGGGTTTTTCATAGATGGAAGAAGAATGTTTTTTAGTTGGGAGGGATAGGTAAAAACTTGGCTTTCTACATAAAGCTCCCCCTAGAAGCTTTCTGAATCAGCCACTTTCTTTGTTATTAAGCTACTATTAACCAGTCATGTATAGCTACCGAATAAGTCATGAGTCTCATTAAGCTCATTAAGCTGCTAACAAACAAACAAACCCTGAGTTTGCTATCCTAGTTCTACACCTCAAGGAACTCTTATAAAAGGTCGTTTTATAAGATGTATACAAAATAGAGGTGGGTATAACTAAACATAACAGATAAGGTAAAGCCAATACGAATTTGAAATAAAATTTAAATCTGAAGATAAACACCTCTGTAGCTATGAGAGAGAGGGAGGGAGACATTGTGCATTGTGGGGGGGGGGGGGGGGGGGGGGGGGGGGGGGATGGTTTGAACAGAGGTAGCTGATGATGTTAGAGGGGGATGAGAGTGCTAATACTTTATCCTCTTGCCGTTTGTGTGCGGAAGCTGAAAGAGAAGCACTCTTTTGCGTATTGCTTCCCTTCTTTTTGGGTTGAAAGTTCAGATTTATATGTTCTCTCTGTTTTATTCTGTTCTTCTAGGCTACGTGAATATTAAAAAATTAGGCCAATTGATTATGTGAGCCTGTACCCCATCTCAGTACCATTGGCCTGATCAATTTTATGAGCCTATAGCCTATTTCAATGGTTATAACTGATTACAAGCGTGATGAACAAGAACTAGAGCCAGCTGATTGTGCAGAGTGTTCTAATCTTTTATTTGGACTTCCACCGTGGAATATTTCATTCCATCTTTTCGTCTCTTCCTGCTTGTTGATTCTTTTGTCTCTCTCCTGGCTAAATAATGGTTGAATTTCCATGCTAGAAAGTTGCATCATAATTCATATACGAGTTGGTGTTTCGGGGTCATTACTTGTGCTTCGCCATAGCAGAAGAGAGGATGGGAGTAAGAGTACCCAAAGCAATTATAAGTTACCGGCATCTCTGCCATAGATTCCAATACTTGAAAAATGCTTATGAACTCACATACCCTAAATGTATGTGCAGTTAAGCCGGATCGCTTGTCAAATGGCAGCAATTTGTTTATGGGGAACTGGTATAATGGACTCTCATACTCTGTTTGACCTAATTTTGATGCATGTTTGGTTTTGGATGGAATTTGAATTCCGTTTGCACAAAGGAATTTGCCATTCCTTGCCAATGTGCATAGAATGATCAATTCCAGTGGAATTTCATGGTAGACTTATTACCATTCCTCATAAATATACCAAACCTTAGGGTGTGCATTGGTTTGCTAATTTGTTTTTTGTAAAATCTTTTTGTTGCTACTTACAAAGTATAATTTATTTTACCGCCATAATGGCATATATAGCTTATTCACTAAGCCATACAGAAGTCTCAGTAGACAATAAATCTTTGTTCTTTTTCTTTCCTATCCACATCTCTCCTTGAGCACCAACAACAAGCTCCCCCTCACCAAAGGAGTGTTAGCCTAGTGGTAAGGCTTGGGCACTACATAGTGGTGAACCCGAGTTCAAGCCCTGGGGGACGCATTCTGGAGGTACGGGGGCTTCGACCCCGGGCTGCATGCTTTAGCAGTCGGGCTTCGGCCCAAAATTGCCGAGGATTAGTCTGGGCCCAATGTGGTCTGGGATACCTCTTCCAAAGAAAAAAAAAAAAAAAAAGCTCCCCCTCCCAAAACTGGAGATTGCTCTCTTGCTGTCGTTTTTCATCTTCATCCCCATCCCCATCCGCAATAAGTTCTATTCCCGTTCTCTTTCTAGTCGCAATGGGGAAAACAAAACAGAACCGAAACCCAACAAGGATTTATAGGTTAAGGCCGATGATATTTTTTCATATAATAATGGTGACCTAATAATGACTTATCTACTAAAGGCTTCGATGACTCAGAAAAACGTAACGAATTGGCAAAAAACCAAATCAATCGATGGTTAGCATAAGATGAAAGCAATGGGGATACAAATACTGGAATTTTCTTTCCTCGGATAATGCTATTAACGCACCACATTGCTGCTTTTATTCATCCTGGGATTTTTGTATCACTTCCTCTTTCTATTTTCTTTCATACTCACATGCTGCTTCTAAACATTCAAGGATTTTATTAATAAGAAGTCTCTAGCAATTTGATACTATGTTGTGAACCTTTGTTGGAGATTGAGATGTTAGGTTGTGGGATTTGTTGCATTTGGTTTTTTCAATGTAAGGAATCATCGTTATGGTTGGTTGATCAATTTTAATGATTGACTGTAATTGTTGGTTAATCATTTTCATCCACAAACTTTTGGAGAGAAAAAACATGAGCTAAATGGAAGAGAACAATAAAAAAGGGTAAGGGGTAAAATGCTCATTTCTATCGTTCTGAAAGTTATATTCAGCACAACAACCGAACAACAATTTAATTGAAGTCATGCAGACAATTTAATTCATAGACAACTGAGAACTTAATCATACAACACTTGATGGAAAAACAACCGAACAACCTCTTACTTTTATGTGGATTGCCTTTGTGCTGTAATAATAAATATGTTTCATGTCTTTATAAGATGAATACTTGTTTGCCCAAAATAGGAAAATTGGTTGTAAACTTTGTTGTGCTAAGAACATGCATTTGTGTCATTATGTATATCCAACTCTAAAAACGGTGGTCCTGGTGTGATGGTCAGGGATGCAGTTTTTTTACGCATTTGCTATTTCTCATGTGGCAGGAGTAACCTTGCTTTGAGGCTCTCCTCTATATGAAACTCTAAAAGAGGGTGATTAATAACAAGATGAAATGTGCACTTTTTATGAAGTAACTAAAAATGGGTAATTCGTTTGTGTTGCAAAAATAGGACAATCATGGCTCTATGGAGGGCTAGAGCCTTAAGCCCTGAGCAGAAGGCACAAATAGCTGACGAAGAATCGGAAGATAAGAGCATGCTTGAAGAAGAATCCGCATCCATCAAAAGTGACGATGACTCTGAAAATAAAAACCTTCAGAGTGAAGAGAGTGGATCCTTCCTAGGCCTAGAGGATGTCAGCTTGTCTGTTGTTTACTCCTCTGCTCTTTCAGTTCCTGTGAGTTCATCTTCATCTCCATCTCCATCTCTTGAGTGTATATACAATATTTTAGGAATATATATATATATATATATATTATATGTATGTATGTATGCATGTATCTGATGTGGGTTTTCTTTCAATCAGTTGAATTTTGTGATGGAGTTGTTCAGTGGGAGTGAATTGGAGCGCAGAGCAATGGAAAGAGCTCATTGTGTGAATTATTCAACAAGTCCTTGGGAGTTTGAAAAGCCTGATGTTTATCAGAGACAGACTTATTACAAGTTTGACATAAGCGTTTCTCGTTATGGAGGAGAGGTGACGACAAGTCAGCAAAAATCTCGTCTTACGGATAGAAACGGTTGGCTTGTAGAAGAGGTGACAACGCTCCATGGGGTCCCCCTGGGTGACTATTTCACTGTATGTATTCCCTTCGTGGCTTAATCATTTGTAAATGTACATTTACTTAATGTAATGCAATGTAATGAATGTTGTGCAGCTTCATACAAAGTACCAAATAGAGGATCAAGCTTCGAGAAGTATGGGGTGCAAAGTGGTGGTGTATTTTGGGATTGCATGGTTGAAAAGCACCAAACATAAGAAAAAGATCACAAAGAACATACATATGAATCTACAAGACCGCATGATGATCATGTTTAGTACAATCGAGAAAGAATTTGTATCGGGAAAGACACAGATGATGCAGAGTGAAGCAGCAACTTAAAAGAATAAGAGAAATTAAGAGCATTCTTTCACTCAAGGAAAGGGAAAGAGAAAGCGAAGAGGGTTGCATTGATGGTTTTGTGATGCTGCAACTGGTGAGAGAGATGACAACACATCTAAAGCAGATGGTTTGGGATTGGGATGAGAATGATGATTTTTGTAAGTGATTTGTACAGTTGTTGATTGTAATAAGGTATTATGATGCATTTGGAAAGAATCATATTCATATATACTTGTGTAGAATGTAGGATTAGGAAGGAAACATTCAATATAGACAGACAGACAGGCAGACATTTGTATACTTTTGAAGAAATTGTATCATCAAATATAGACTTAGTTTTGGTTTATTATTGTCACTACTTAATCCTTTGTTTCAAGCTGCTGCTATGTTCATGTCCATATCATTATCATAAAACCCCATATTCATCAACAAACTTAATCATGCTTTGATTCAATTGGTCTTAGACATAAAATCTTTATAATTTCAGTTTGTTAATCAAACCGGCTGAATTGTTTATCTTGGTGAATGAGCCAAACCAATCAAAAGTGTAACCGAAGCTAGAAGAAATCCGAATGGAGCAAGCTCTCCTCTAGTTCTCTCTAACTATGGAACGATTGTTTTTCTTGTCATCATTAAAATAGAACTGATATGGCCAAGACCCACCCCCCCGGTTGCATTACCAAACTCGTGAAAATTGTACTGAATGCTCAAGAGTGATCTATGCTATTCTAGTGCCCAGGTCGCTTACAACATTGTTTCAGTTGCAAAAAGTGTACAGGAACCTGAATGATCTATGTGATGTGGCCTATGTGCATAGGTTGTGCGGAAGGTATTTGTCCTTCTTATTTTGAGCAACATTCTCAACGTTCAACAATAATCATAAAAAATTGACTTCTATAAAAGAACCCAAGTTGTGTTATTGACATGAATTATAAAATTTTGGATACAAGGGAACAATGAAGGTCTAAATTGATATGGAACCAAACGAAAAGTTTAGAAATTGGGAAAATGGAATATACAACTGAAGTCGTATTCCATATGGTCGAAATTGTTTGGCATGTCAAGCCATATACCACAAGGTCGAGAAATGTATTTGGCATGTCCAAGTTGTATTATACGGTTTGGTAAGTCCACGTCGTTTTCCAATGTTTTGCTTTTTATGACTTTCAACTAAATTTTAAAGCACTTCTAAATTTTATTTACCATTAAAACAATGGTCATAAAGTGATAATAGGCATTATAGCCACTAAGAATTTTCCTGATTTTTATTTTGAGAACCCCATAAGATTAGTTGAGGTGCATAAAAGCTATCTTAGATACCCACTGTTGCAAAAAGAACATGATATAGAATTGATTTAAGATCCCTAAAGTGAGAAGCTTCTCTAAATACAAGTTTTTAGCAAACTAACCATTCAGGGTGAGTTTTGTGTTAAACATATAAGCTGAGATTATGCTTTTATATGTGCTATATGGGATTTGAAATATATACATGTCTTGGACTTACCTATTTAGATTTGATTATGACATCGACCCAAGATCCACATTTTAGTTTTAGTTTTTGCATAGATACATTATGATGGCAAGCAAATTTGCATCTTGTATATTGGTGCCCAAATATATCTATATATATATATATATATAGGACTTCTCTTATAATACTTCAAGCCTATTTTGTTTAAATGCATACTTGTCCTAGCCTTCAACAAAATCGAAGACTAGATGAAGAAAAGCTAGAAAAAATCGAAGTGGTTTGATGAATATCTAGTAATTGAACATCGGTAATTGGATTCATCAAGTTAAAAAAGTCTGATAAAATGTTTTTTTGCAAGCCAATTTGAAAACAAAAAACTTATCAATCAAAGTTTCACCAACCAACTTTCACACTTTTGTCTTGGTGTGATAACTTATTCTGTATAAATTTGTCTTACTTTAATGCCTCTCTGCACACAAAAGTACAAGTTGGTATAACAAGTTTACGCCAAAATAGTGGTTAAATTAAAAACTCTAACATTTAGCAACTTTTGTTGCACTGTTCCTAAGCTACAGTACAACAATATAATATAAATAATTAGATTTATTTGAGAAAATGTTGATAACTGAGAATGGGGCTCTGATGCGCATATGCACATGTCAAATGTCCTGACATCATGGTCTAATTCTATTTCTTTTTGCCATACACAATTATATTTTCTTTTAATTCTATATCTTTGTATTAGTTCTATTCTTTTTTTCCATACACAATTATATGATTATATCTTCATATTAATTATTATAAAATAACATTATATATACTAACAATTTACAGGAATTATGAACAGTGTATTTATAATAAAGTGCAACTTTAATCCTTTTAGTTTGATACTTATACCATTTTCACCCTTAATTTTTAAAAACTATTTATTACAATAAAATGCAAATTTAGTCCTTTTAGTTTTAGGGTTCAAAAAAAGTCCTTTTATAAAAACTATTTATTTCATCCCTATAAATTTTATTTTCATTCTATTTTTGTCCTTCCATCCAAATTTGTTAAAATAAATGATTAACTCAGTCAAAATATGTTTGATTAAATTACATATTTGATTCTTATAGTAGACCATTTTTATATTTTTTATTCTCAAATTATATAGTTCACATTCTGTTACTTTTTACTTTATTTATTTATATATTTTATTAATACATTTTCAATAATTGGTTAATTTAAACTATTATAACGTTAATAAAAAAAAATAATCAAATAATTTCATTAAACTTTTGATAAGTACATGATATTTTTTTCTCAAAGTTTTAGGTTAAAATTTCCTAAAACTAATATTTATTTTTATTTATTGATTTGTTAAATTTTTTTATTTATTTTATTAAACATTCCTATGATAACATATGTATAAACTTTATGTTTCATATAAATTCATGTTACTACTTATGATAAAATCTATTATAGTTATAACCCGGTGCAAAGCCCGGGCTCTCAATAACTAGTTAAAAATATTAAACAATTATATTTTCATATTAATTAGAGTTAATTACATTTTTGGTCCCTGTGATTTGGTGATTTTAACACTCTGGGTCCATTTTGAAAATAATTATGGATTTGGCACCTGTGGTTTATATTTCATAACGCTCTGGGTCCATAAAACTAACTCTGTTTAATTAATCTTCATTAAAACCCCATGTGCATGGCACATGATGGGTATTTTGGTCATTTAATAACCTTTTTATTTTAGTTAAAATTGCAGGGACCAATAATGTAATTTACTTTGTCTTATGTTTAATAATGAATAAATAGATTTTTTGCTTATCTTCCCCAAACAGGGGCCCAATTTCTGTATACCAAAATACACCCATCCATGGTAGCCACCCACCTTCACCATTAGTTCACACCACCAGCCACCACCAGCCGCCCACCTCCATAGTCGGTGCTCTCCGTCGTTCCTCGCCGCCATCAACATATTGTCTGCTCTCGCCCTCGATCATATCCCCGTTGATTCCTTCGTCGCTCCTCGGTGCTATCTCCATCGTCCCTGGCCGCCATCACAATCGGAGACACCAAAAGCGGATTTGTGTGATTTCTCCACCGTATGAGGCACCAACGGAGACGAAGCCACCACCCTTTCTTAATCCCCTTCTTATCGGTGTATCCCCCTCCCACTAGTACTCATTTTTCAATTTACGGGTCATCTCAGATCTGGATTATCGATTTAAATTTGTTTAGGATTTGATTGATTTAGGCATCTACAGGAGAAAAATATAGAGAGGCAGATTTAGTTAACGATTTAGGTTCCATCGTCATCGGGGGATTGGATTTAATCCGACAATAGGGTGGTTAGAGGCGAAGGGGTCACTAGTCGGAGGTGGCGATGGGTGACGAGGCTAAGTGATTGCTACAATGGTGTTAGCCGGAGTGTTTTGTGTGTTCGCCGGAGTGTTTTGTGTGTTCGCCGGAGCCAGTGAGGAGGTGGGAGGACGATGGGGAGACTGGGAGTAAGGTGGTGGTGACGACCGATGGGGGTAAGGGTGGTGGTGGCTGACGGTGGTGGTGATGGGGTGGTGGCAATGGTTTGGTGGTGGCGTTGGTGATTGTGGTGGGTTGAAAAAGATAAACATTCAAATCAAAATATTGTTATAAGAGTTATTTTTTATGTTTTATTAAAATATAATAGAGTAAATTACATCATTGGTCCCTGTGAATTTAAATGAAAATAAAAAATACAAGTAAAAAGACCAAAATACCCCTGTGCTAAATTTATTTAACAGAAAAAATTAACAGAGTTAACACTCTTGGACCCAAAGTGTTATAAAGTGTAAACCACAATGACCAAATCCATAATTATTTTAAAAATGGACCCAGAGTGTTAAAAACATCAAACCACAGGGACCAAAAATGTAATTAACTCTATTAATTATAAAGTATAGTCTTTGGGGTGGTTAGAAGTACTTATGATTAAAAATGTTTATCAGCTTTTTCAAAATGTTAAAGGCGTGTTTGGTTGTGAAAAACTGTTTATATTTTTCTAGAAAACATTTTAAGAAAATGTTGTTGAGTTTTTATTTTCAATTTTCTATGAAAATTTTAGAAAACGTGTTTGGTTGAAATGGTGGAGTTTTCTTTTTTCATCTTAGAAAACTAGAAAACGTGTTAAGAAATTTTTTAGAAAACTACTAAAATCAATGTTACAATTTATATATAAGTTGGGAAAAAAGAATCTAATTTTCTTTAAAAAAAATGAAAACTAAATGAACCAAACACGTTTTTAAAATTTTCATTTTCCTTGAAAATATTATACAACCGAACACATCCTAATTTTTTTTGACTTCTTAATAACCTATTTATTGTTTTTCTAAGAAACCATAAACACAATCGAACGCATCCTAAATAGTGTTTATCACATGTTTGATAAATTTTCAAAATTACCCAAATGTTTTTGATGTTATGTTATATGCTCTACGAAAGAAGTCAAATGATGTAATACAAATATGTTTCGTAATAGAAAAAAGTTTTTTAATATGTATAGTTAAATTTATATTTTATTATGGGATTTTATTTTCTAGGTTAATAATGAATCGCCGCTTAAGCCATAGTTGTTTTATCAATTTATGTTACATTTCAACTGTTTTTTTTGTTGATTTATATCGTTATATTTTTATAACTTCCTCTCTTCCTGCAACGCAGGGCCAAAAAACCTCGTTAGGCACTAGACATATGTCCAAGTTGGTACACTACATTTGATCCACAGACTATATGAATGGACAACATGTGGTTTCATGCAAATCACTGTTTGAAGAATTTCTAAGTGCAACTGAAGGCAAATCAACTCTCCTTTCTAAAGACTTCTTATGCTCTTCGTTTTTGTAATAAAGTTCCTTATAAGCGTTTTTGTTAAGTTTTCTGTGACTAAATTTTTCATTACGAATAGATTGTATGTATTAGGTTTTTGTTTCATTCTCTACACAACAATATGTGCTTCTTTGATTTTATATAAATAGGAGAATTAAATCGAAAAATATTTATTTGTTTGTATTCAATCCTCTAGTCTACAAACTTATGGCAAAGTCTTCATGTGTGTCGTTTGACTAGATCTAACACCATGGCATCAACTTGTTGGACTGAAAATTTCGTAGTGTCAATCAAATCAACATAGTTACGCTTACCATTGATGTATCTTCTTTTAGGAAACCTTGTGAAAACACCTCCATGGTTGATAAACACAATAGTAATACATCTCTATATAAAAAAAACATTAATATACATTTGTATAAAAAACACCCAACTTGGAAAAAGCAAACACACATGCCACATATATTTTGTTAAAAGCTCATCGCCTTCACCATTTCTAAGCATCCAAGAATGATATGCCATTTCTAAGCAATGAAATTTTATGTAGGTTGAAGCTTAGAGTTTTGCAATGCCTATCAATGGAGTTGGTATATGTGTTCTTAGCATAGAGACGAAGATGAAAATGAAAAGGGTTTCTTGAAATTGGGAAGAAAGACCGAAAGTCTACTTAAATGAGAGGGAAAAAAATGAAAAGACGAAATTGGCCCTCACATGAGGGGCACATGTTTCCTGTAACGGTTGTTTTTTAAACATGGTTAGCCTCAGGGACCATTTTCATAGTAAATCGCAAAAAGTAAGGACATCCAATGTACTTATTGAAGTTTTAGGAACCATTTTCGTTGCTTCGTGTAAAGTGTAAACCACCATGACCAAAATTGTAGTTTACTCTAGTTATAAGTTATTATTTAGACAAATTGATTATTTATGGTTCCAATTGTCATATACTAAATCCGTCTTCAAGAATATCAATATAAAGAGATATTTTTTTGGCTAATTCAACCGTCGAGACCGACATAGCTATGGTTAAACACCCATATTTGTTTTGTACTTGGGTAAAGTCACACCATCTCTTTACCGAGGAAGCTACACCACCATATGCTAATCAGAATATCTTCAACAGATTTTCCAAAATTTATCAATAATAAAAAAATTAAAAGTCAAAATCTTCAAAAAAAAATATTAAATTCATCTTTAATAAAATTTTCATTATAAAAGATCCAACATTAATTATAATATTACATTAATTTATTCTTTCTATTTTCTTCATTTTAAAATATCTATTATATCTATTAGCCTATTACAATAAAATATATATAATATATTTCCAAAAACAACATTTCCTTGATTTCATAATATAAAAGATTACTTTTTTACCATATAGATTACAAAAATCCAAAAATTTCATTTCTTTTCCTTTCCTTCCTAAATAATCAAATAAACATAAACATAAATAAGAGAAACACTTTAAGCCCTTTTCTTCCCTTCCCTCTTCGCAAAAGGTAGAGAGAGCTAGTGCTGCTTAGCTTAAGCATTAAGCCCCTTTTCTTCCCTTCGATTCTATATCTTTCTTCTTCTCCTACTAAAGGTAACATCAATAATCTTCAATTTCGTCTTCGATTCATTTAATGCATCTTCCATAATCGTATTTGTAAAAGATTATTTTGAATTTTGTTAACTATAATGAGCCACATTTCACAGCTGTAATGGTGTTTACTTACTGCCTCTATTTCTCATGTTTTTGTAGCACAAGATAATAATAATGGCTGATAAAGGAGGAAAAGGGGGGAAATCTGCTTTGAAGTCTCCAGGTAAAAAACCCTAACTCACTCTGAAAATTGTCATATGTTGTCACTTTTGTGTTTCGATTTCACTGATTTCTGTGATTTCCGACTCATATTAGGTCCTTATATTATGAGCTTTGAGATTAATATTTAATTATTTATTTGTGTGCAGCCATAGGTTATATATATATATATACATATATATGATTTATGGTGAAAAATCATTCAACATCTCACTATGAAACTATCAAATGTTTGATATTAAGTACCAATAAAATATGCTTACATTCAACAAATTGAAAAACAGTAATCCTTCATGCAACTTGACTATGGAAAAAAAATAAGATGATATTTATTTGCACCAGGCTTATGTGCAGCACATAAACAGGTGCTATAAAGCTGCAGAAAGAAAGACTGTTATCTTAAAGAATACTTCATATATGCTTACCTCCTCACCTGTTATTTATTATCTGAAATAATTTCTTAACTGCTAAAAAGCTGAGTTTACTAGTTTTTGTCTTTTTGAAGTCGATTTTTCTGTTATAATTGTTTTGTGTAGCTTATAAAGGAAAGGATGATAACTCAGCTAAGTCGAAGGGAAGGAAAGTTCAGTTCGATTCTGAAGGTTTAAACCCATTGATATTACTAGTTATAATTGACAAGAATATAATCAACAAACTGTTGACTTGAATTATGACATTTTCTCTCGTAATTTCCTCATTATATTTGCTACTTTTGTGGATGTCCTAGATATGTATGACGACAAATTTGACACAAATGGAAATGGGAAGGATGAAACCCCTTCTGCTAAAGGTATGACCATATAACTACTTTTCTTTTCCTTCTCATGTTTCTAAAAATAAATAGTCCTCTTCTATTCATTATACCTACGCGAATTTATTTTTTCTTCTGCTTGAATTGATTGATATTCTTGGGCAAAGGGGGAAAGGGTGATAAGGGAGGCAAATCTGGAAAAGGCTCTGCAAAGAAGGAACCTCCTCCACTATTGCTCAAGGTTGAACAAGGTAAGTATGATAACCGTGTTGTTTCTTTATTTCTTCAATTCAACTTTTCACTTACAAAGGACTTATGGGCTATGGCTTACTGGTGAGACATATAGAACTACTTCTAGCACCTGTTTATGGAGAGGGAACTACTTAGGGGGTGTTTGGGAGTGCTTATCTGCTTATTTTCAAGAAGTGCTTAACTGCATTTTCAAATAAGTAGATCCCTTTCTACTTCTTTAAAACTGCTTATTTGCATTTTCAACTCGTGATAAGCACTTTTACCCAAACACCTAAAATTGCTTATCTGCGATTTCAACCCGTGATAAGCAGATAAGGAGAAATAATAAGCAATCCCAAACACCCCCTTGCTTGTGATTTATAGGATGCAATCTTTCAGTTATGCATCATTGTATTAATGGAGATCTGCTTTCTGTTTTTATCCTCCCACTCCCACTCCCCTATTTCTTATTAGTAGCAATAACATCATTCTCTGTGCTACCAGTCAGCTAGGAAAGATACATTGCTGTAGATTTAATCTTTCAAATCAGTCTCTGAACTCTGAAGTTGGTTTTGGCTATTTAGATTAGTGTTCTAGAAAGCGTTAAGGGGATCTAGGTGGTCGGGTGGCCTTCTAGTGCTTAATTACCCAAGTGAGGAAGAAGAAACAGTTCATTTAGAAATAGAGTAATAATTTTCATATCATGTGAACACGTAGATATTAAATTTTTTGGATATATTGTTTTGATATGGTTACTTTTCTAGTTGTCTAGCAGTTTCATCATGCCATTGATATGATTGCTTATGAAAGATTATAAAGATTCCCATGAAGCACACTAACTCAAAAATTACTTGCTAATTGAAGTGGTGAGAAATGCTTGATGCATAGGCAGGGATATTTAGAACGCTGATTTAGATAAATGAAAATGATATGGAGTACAACTTTCCAAGGTTCATTTATTATTAAAAAACTTAAAGATGTATATTGTTATTATGGGCCTGGTTATTCTTGTTGTAAACTTCTCTATTCATGCAGAACCTATCGATATTACTCCAAAATCTAAATTCTCACTTTATTGAATAATTTTTCAAACATCATATGATTCGTCTACAATACCAATTATGTACTATTTTCTTTACGTCAGTGAGAGGAAAATCACAAGGTTCTAGATTTATGTGTGCTTGAGTTGAGTTATATCCTTGCTTAACCTCTGATATTTATTGAGCAGAGCTTCCCGAGAATGCCAAGTGTCTGATGGACTGTGAAGCTGCACAAATCTTACTAGGAATCCAAGAACATATGGTGCTACTTTCTAAGGATCCAACAATTAAGATCCCTAGGTGAGAAATAATAAGTTAAATTGATTTTTGTCTTTTGTAGGAGATATTGCTAAACTCTTCGTTTCTCCAGTTCATTTGACAGGGCACTGCTGTATGCCAACAGAGGCAATCATTACACCGACCCTCAGTCTGCTAGAAAAATATTGGAGTATCCTTTTTTACGTTTATGAGCATCGTGATGCTTCCTTTTGGTTTGTTGGCTTCTGTCATTCCATTTCCTAGTATGCCGTAAATCTTTAGTGCATATAATATACTTGCTGGTTCATGCTAGTAGATGCTGCTGATTCTTTAACTCAACTCTAGATCTCTCAAGGATCAAGGTCTTTCTGAAGGCGAGGTATATCTAAACCTCGGAAACTTGTTTCCTGATACTAACACGCCCAACTTGGCATCTAACATAGAACTTTAAATTATTTCAGATGTGTGTCATTGCAAATACTGCAGTTGAATCAGTTGGTGAAGCTTTTGGTCTCATGCCATCACTAAAGGTATGATACATTTTGCTGTAAAGGACTAAAGGCTTTAGAAACTGCTGCTATGTAGGGTTCCAACAGTTGCATTAGTTTTACTACACTTGTTGCTGAGGTTCCTCAAATTTGCAGCTTTAGGCTGTGTTTGGCAAAAATAAGCTAGCTTATAAGCTAGTACATGTTTGGATGAACCATAAGCTAGCTTACAAGTTGGGCATTGTTTGGTAAAAATAAGCTAGCTTATAAGCTGACTTATAAGCTGCTTATTTTCTATGTACATGTTTGGTAAGACCAATAGTAGCTTATAAACTAGCTTATAAGCTAGCTTTTTGATAAGCTACTTTAAGTAGCTTATGAGTAGCTTCTTGTGACTTTTTCCAGTTATACCCCTTATTAATATTAATTATTATTAATTAAAATTATATATTAATTATTAATAAATAATAAATAATAAATAATAAATAATAAATAATAAATAATAAATAGTAAATAATAATTATTTATTTTTAATAATTAGTTATTATTAATAGATATTAATTTTTAGTAATTAAAATTAATTATTAATTAAATTAAATTATACATTATATATTATTTATTTTCAAATGTTATTAATTATATCAGTTATTATTTAATATTTTTAATTATCAAAAAATACATATAACAATTTTTAAAATGTTATATAGTTAAAACATGTTAAAACTTTAATAAAATAAATAAAAATATTTATATCTAGTTCTTGATTATATTCTTTTAAAGTTATTAATTATTTAAGATATGTGAAGTTGATTAATTTTATTTTTATAATTATTATATTTAATAATAATTTATATTATAAGTTAATGTAGATTTTTTCTAAAGTTTGTTTTAACAAATTCTAAATTTATAGTGTGTATATATAATAATAATAATAATCCTTTCTATATTATTTCAATATATTATATTATATTATATAATTTTTTGATTGTTTGTATTATTTAACATATTGTAAAATACTTGTAATTAATTATTTATTAAAGATGTCCTTTTTGGTCATTTTACATACTTATAAGCTAGTTTTTGCCAAACATGATTTGTTCATAAGCTAGCTTATCAGCTACTAGCTAGCTTATCAGTCACCAGCTAGCTTATCAGCTATCAGCTAGCTTATCAGTCATCAGCTAGCTTATCAGCAAGTTTGCCAAACATAGTCTTAGCTTATAAGCTAGCTTATTGAAACGCTAGTTGGAGTAGCGTTTTCAGGAGCTTTTTGTAGCTTTTTCCAATTATATCCTTATAATTATTATACCCCAAGATACCCTTTTTGGTCATTTTACATACTCATAAGCTAGTTTTTGCTAAACATAATATATTCATAAGCTAGCTTATCAGCTACTAGCTAGCTTATTAGTCAACAGCTAGCTTATCAGCTACTAACTAGCTTATCAACTAGTTTGCCAAACACAACCTTAGATATTAAATGAATGGAGTAAGTTGTTATAATCGACACCAAACATGTTAAGTCATCACTGTTCCGTTATGTTTTTATTATACCTGGAATAAGAAAGTGCTACACGGATGGGACTGGTCTGAATGGGTTGGTTGGGTTCGGGTGGTAGTTGAACCGGAAAGCATTATTGGAATAATATCACCTTGAGGACAAGGTGAAAGTTGAGGAGCGGGTATTGTTACACACTGTAGTAGAGGGTCTGTACTGTGTGGTATTACACTAGTTGAGGTAAGGGCAATTTGGTAACATCATATGTAGCAAGTTGTAGATGGGAGGTTAGAGATTTACTTTCTGTTACGTCATTAGTTGCAAGTATAAATAGAGAGTCTAGGGGTCTAGATAGGCATTCTGTTTTGTCAATTGTTTTAGGCGGGAAACCGTTTTGGGAGAGAACAAGCCTCTCGAAAGCTTGTGACTATCAATTTCAGTTCGTAATCAATACATTCAGCCCATTGATTTGATTCAGTTCATATCAAATGGTATCAGAGCAGTTCGATCCAGCCATGGGAAGGAGGAGTAAGTCTGTTCGTTTTGACGATTTAGATCAACAATCGAAGCAGTCGATCTTAGAGATAAACAGGAGTATAAGTGCGAGTCTCAACAAGATGTTGACAGATCTAAGGTCAGTGATATCAGAGATAAACTCCAGAAACAAAAAAAATGAGTTTGTAGAAGAAGAATTGCAGATCGTGAAGACAGAGCTCAGTGGAGATCTCGATGAAGACGTGGATGATAAACAATTACAGAGAGAAGGATCAATCGATCAGCAACCAGATCCAGAAACGAAACTGATTTGGAAATCAGATCCAAATCGGAGTCCAAATCCGTATTCCGATTCAAATCCAAATCGAGATCAGTTTCCAAATCTGAATCAAAATACGTATTCAGGTTCAGATCAGTTTATGAAAACGAATCTAGAATTAGGTTTGAATCATGAGTCTGGAATGGCGAGGGATGAAGGTGAGAATTCCGACGATGAAGACGATGGTGAGAAGAGAATTGAAGTTCGTTCAGATCAGATTCTAAGGCGAGCACCATTGCTAGGGCCGATTTCACCACCGCCATTGCCGTATTCGCCCTCCGCACTGCCGACGATAGCATGTCTCCCGTGGTCGATGTTGTGGTCATACTCGAAGGAGTCATTAGAGCCCAATTTGGTAAGTCCATCAAATGCTAATTCCAATCCAGTGCTTTTGTGGCCCAAAGATCCAACGATTTTAATTTGGCCCAAGATCAATCCCGATCCATTGATATTGATCTGGCCCAAGCATGATCAGTCCCGATCCACCTTACTACTCACATTTGAACCCCGCCTGCCATCCATTAATTGGAGAAATTGGTTGACCGATGTCTTTCTATCACCAACTACTTACTTTTCATCATTCGAATCCTCAAGTTGTTCTATTCCACGATTTAGTCTAACAACAAAGGAAGTTGAAACGGTTGGTGAACCGCCTCCTTGGTCGTTACCATCCCCATTGTTATTTGTCTTTCAGCTTTCCTGGATAAAGGTGAAGGCTTTCTTTGACTGTTACTTTGCTGGAAACAAGAGGTTAGTGACACTTGTGATCTGGAGGACGTATACTAAGCAAGTAGTGGGTATATCAGGGATATGTGTGGAGGTTGTTCAGGGTGGACAGGTGTCCCTAAGTTTCATAGTGGGGCTGTCTATTCAGGAAAGAATAAAGTTGGGTGGTATAGAGGAACAAAAGATAGTGGTGCTTGGGGAAAATAAAAAGTCCATGGGGTTTATAAATGTAGAAAAATCATTGGAAAATGGGCTGGAACAGCAGCTGGGCAGATCCTTTGGCCGAATAAGGATTTTCTTAGTTTGGTTTAAAGGGGAGTCAAAAGCTGGGAATCATTGGAAGTTAATGGAGACTAATTGGACGTTACAGATTGAAATCAATAAAGCGTTAAGGAGGGTAAAAAGCATGGATCTGTGGAGTGGCAAGACTGCAGCAGCACGGGACTCGCCGAGTTCAATGGAGATGGTCTTGTTGCGATCACTTACGTTAGCAAAAGCCAGGAGGGTGTCAGAAAGCGAATTACTTAAACGCCAAGTTCATTATCGATGTGGGAAATTATTGATAAGGAGAGGTTGGTTGGAAGACGCTCATAAGGAACCCCCACCACCACCGCAACCACCTCCACGACTAAAGATTTTCGATATAAAGAAGCTGAATCGATTGTTTCATTTTCTTCCACCTTGAGGACAAGGCGGAAGTTTGGAGGGCGGGTATTATTATACCTGGAATAAGAAAGTGCTACACGGATGGGACTGGTCTGAATGGGTTGGTTGGGTTCGGGTGGTAGTTGAACCGGAAAGCATTATTGGAATAATATCACCTTGAGGACAAGGTGAAAGTTGAGGAGCGGGTATTGTTACACACTGTAGTAGAGGGTCTGTACTGTGTGGTATTACACTAGTTGAGGTAAGGGCAATTTGGTAACATCATATGTAGCAAGTTGTAGATGGGAGGTTAGAGATTTACTTTCTGTTACGTCATTAGTTGCAAGTATAAATAGAGAGTCTAGGGGTCTAGATAGGCATTCTGTTTTGTCAATTGTTTTAGGCGGGAAACCGTTTTGGGAGAGAACAAGCCTCTCGAAAGCTTGTGACTATCAATTTCAGTTCGTAATCAATACATTCAGCCCATTGATTTGATTCAGTTCATATCAGTTTTTTTTTTCCACAAAAAGAAGACTGCAATAGTGCAATCACATTATGTATATGAACATTGGAGAAAGTCTTTTTAATGGACTAATCAAGCGCTGATCAGGAGTGTCTTACTGATTAGCAAGGTTGAAGGTAAACCATCCAATTAGGATGAAACAGGTATATGCAATCGAACTAAGATGGGATACAGATTTTAGGAAAAAGTATCAAGTTTCCTGATGAACTTTTGACACCTTGACTATGAGTTGCCTCAAACAACTCTTTCTTGCAAACTGGCACAAGTCAAACACGTCTTTCCGGCTTTCTTTTAAACTGTAATGACTAAAACAGGCCTTTTTTCAAACTTGGCAACCTGATATTGGTCCCCTTGGAGGATTGTTCTGGAATTCGTGATCACTGATCGATACATGCCCCATCTAAATAATTGGAAAAAGTTGGCGCATCTGAACTTGCAATTAAGAGCTGTTAGAAACTTAAGAATGGATGATGGATGCTAAAAGATCATCTTATACCAAGCTTTATATGAAGACAGTGAGAAAATGCTGTAACTTGCACCAGAGTTTAAGAAGCTTTGTTTAATGCCTGCTATAGCACAACGTAGTGTGTGGGTTTCTTAGATTGAGTTCAAGTCTCTTATACAGACGTCACAGTATCTTGTTTAAGAAAAACAAGAAATTGTCCTGCCTGCCAAAATAGATTGTCGTGTGACCGATTAACATATTATGAACACCTTCTAAAATGGGAAACAAACATCAAATTGATCCCTTGACAAAAACAACCCGTGTGGCATTTACCCAAAAATAAGCTGCTGCATTCTTTACTTTGCAGCACTTCTTCTACATACTCTTCATCTCAAAGTGAAGTAAGCAGATATATTCTTATATAAGATCATATGTTCATTGATAGTTCTGTTGATGTATATCATAAGTTTTCTTTATGATTTTGTTTAACCCATGCCATCTTAATTAAACATGGTATTCAATATGATTCATTTAGATTAATACAAATATAGACTAATGTAAAATTGAATATTTTAAATCAGGACAATTTTTTTTAAAGACTTTACTTAAATTAGAGAACTCAAGTTCTAAGTATGTGTTTTTGGCAAACCTTCTTTATAAATATTCTGCTGTATTTCAGGCCAAGAAAAGCAAGCTAAAAGAACCGTTGAGAAGTGCGTTGACTGAGCTGGAGAAGCTGAAAAATGTTACAGAAAGCACCAAAAAAACTGTAGTGCTTGATTGAAGGAACAGGTATGTAACTGGCATATAACCTGATATCCGATCGAGTTTGATACGATGAAAAGCATACAGTGCATGCATGTCTCTGTTTTTGGGTCAAAATTGTCGATAACCCGTGTTACACAATTTGCTAATCTGATGAGCTATACATATGCAGGGTATGCTGATGTTAGGGGATAGAAGATGGTAGAATTGGCACCATTCCTAGGGAAAATGCTAATTGCTTGTTTTTCTGGCTTTTATTGTATAGATGCAAATACTTGTTGGTTAACCAGACCTGTACCCTTTGGCTGCTAAAATCATTTTCTTACCTTTTTGCGTTTGACGTAACACTGTAGCAAGTAATTGAATGGCATGCATTCCACACACTCTCTCTACCGAGCTTTCTTTAGAAACTGGTGGTATTCAAGGCCTCTGAAAATCAGGCTGAGCAGTGATCGATCTAATCCACGCCCATTTGTGGTCCTTGGTGCCTACAGGGCTTTTGGCATTAGCCACCTCTTCCATGGGAATGTAAGCATAGTTGCCATTTATGGGACCAGTCACGAACCCTGTAAAGCCTGCCATAATCCCATGGATTGCAGAATGTGCCAAGAGTGTACAGTATAAGTTATCCGTAGCATTGGCTGTAACAGCACGTATCATGTAAGTCGGGTCTATATACTTGACTGTGAACAACTCGCCCTTGTGGTCTCTCTCCCACCATCGCTTCAGCTCTGTGTTCAGCCATGCCCCTACATCTAAGAAAACCGGGTTCCCTGATTCGTCTTTCTGTTGTTTCTGTGCGTCGGTTCTGGGTATGAGGTCTTGTCCAGCCCCTTCTGCCACCACGATAACCGCGTGTCCGTTTTCTTTCAGGCGAAGGGTAAGAAACTCAAACAGACCTCCTTTGCCTTCCAGGTAGAAGGTGTTTTCGGGTATCAGGCAGCAATCGACATCGCAACTGCTTAGTGTTGCGTCGAGGGTGATGTGGCCGGAGTGACGACCCATGAGCTTGACCAAGCCGATACCGTTGGGTGCACTCTCTGCCTCAACGTGAGCCGCACTTATGGCATGTTGGGCCATCTCCACTGCCGTCTGGAACCCAAACGACCTGTCGATGATTCCCACGTCGTTGTCTACCGTTTTCGGAATGCCGGCAATGGCGACGTTGAGTTTGCGACGGTGAATTTCGTTGAATATCTTTACGGCCCCTCGTAGAGTGCCGTCTCCTCCAATCACATACACCTGATTAAAGCCGTTCTTTTGAATGGAATTGACGATCTTGTCGAGATCAAAACCACCTCTAGAGGACTCGAGTGCAGTCCCTCCTCTCCTATGCCAGTTGTGAACTATTTTTGGGTCAAGCCTAACCGTATCAAACGAATAAAAACCACGGTAACCGGCCTTGATCCCAAAGATCTCTCGGACGCCATAGAGCTCCCATAAGCCGACAACCAACTCACGGATGACGGTGTTGAGGCCGGGACAGAGGCCGCCACATGTGACGATGGCGGCATGCACTTGTTTGGGGTCGAAGAAGATGTCTTTGCGGGGGCCAGCACGGTGGTAGGCCAAGTGAGGGGAAGTGGAAGGGAAGTTGCCGGAGAAATCAAAGACGATCTGGCGGAGGATGACGTCGGAGTGAGAGATGTAGAATCCATCCTTGCAGGTGTGGTAGAAGGTGTTGTTTTGAAGAGGGTTGGTGTGGATGGGGAGGTTGGGGAGGTAATCAGAGAGGTGGTTAAGGCGTTTGAGGGTAACGTTGAGGGGAGAAATCGTGAGGGTTTGAAGCTGATCTTGGATTTCACCGCTAGGTTCTTGGCTGTCGTTCTTCATCTTCGGTTGCCGGAGGACGGCGGCAGCCGGTGGCTGTCGACGGAGGGAGAGGTGGTTGGGATTAAGAGAACTAGCGATGGTTAAGGTAGCATGGAGTGGCCTAATCATTCATCATCCAACACGTGGTGTAAATGTCCCTAATTTTACTCTACAATCAATCTCCATTTACTACCACTTTTATCTCTCACATATTCAATTAAGGTGAAAACAAAAAAAGAAAGCAAGCCGCTCTATTATTATTGTGTTGGTTTAAAATCTTGTTAGAATTGTGCAAAAATGTTGCATTCTGTCAACTCTAACCGGCTCACAATCGTGCCAATATCGTAATGTGGGGAGTGTTTCTAACTCACTCAACAGTTGTGGCTATGGGAGTGTCCGGTCTCGAATCTGAGACCATTTGATATTATGCAAACTTGTTTCTACCCATATCAACCGAGCTACATGCTATTGTTAAAATTGTGGGAACCTCCCTTGACAAAGCAAATTCATGTGAAACTACTCTTATATTATGATTTATGCAAATGTAATAACATTTGCATAAATATAAAACGTAATTGTCATGCCACATGTTTAAAGCCGATGTGAGAGTTACAAAAATAATCCTTATAAAGCATGACGGTAAGATTACAACTTTCACACAATATAAGACCATCCTTAGTGGTTTTACCCCTTGCCAATGGTACCAGCTGCCACTTCAGGGGTGGGGTGGGCATCCGGCATGGGGATGCCATTTTTCTTGCCGGTGGGGTGGTACCAATTCATCCTTGGGGTGATGTTACCATCGGTGCCACCCTCATACCGTTCCTCATATCGTCCCCATTGTGGATGGTCTAATGAAAATTTTACGAGAGTTAGTTATAAGTTATGTGAATATTGCAGTATACGTACGATATAAGAGTACATTTGACGAGTTGCATGTAAGAGATACTTATGTTCTTGGTGGTATAAAATAGTTACCTTAACACAGTTAAATAAAAGTTAATCATTAAAAATACAATTTTATTAAAAGTGATAAACAATTTATTATTGCTACAACGCTTCATCTATTAGACCAGCCGGTAAGGGGAGCGGCAAGGCTTCGGTACCGATTGGCAAAGCCTCAACACCATAGTAGTTGATTGGCAAGGAGTGAAATCGGCATGACCCTGCCGACTCCTTAGACCACCCCACCCCACCCTCTCCCTCCTTTCTCTCTATCTCTCTCTTCTTTCACTTTTGATTCATTGAAGCCTATCTGATTGACACATGTCAATTTTACTTAAATATTCTATTAACTAGATTTGATCCCGTGTAATACACGTGATAATTTAAAAAAAAAATTCATACCAGAAAAACTAATATTACAAATATGATTTGCTTAATTTATATTATTTACTATAATTTAATTTATGTTTAATAGTATTATATCCAGTAATTAGTTTATTTTGAAACTATTGACAATAGACTTATATTATATACTCTATTATTTGCATTTCAATTAATCCGTTGAGCATCCATCAATATGTATATATGTATGTATAATAAATTAAGTTTTACGAAAATTAATATATTTATAATTTTTTTCTTTGATATGGTTGATTTGTTAGAATTAATAGGATGGAGTTTAATATTTAATAAATTTTGAATCTAAAATAGTTGAATTAATAGGTTGGAGTTTAATATTTAATAGAATAAAGCTTAATAAATTTAAAATAAAATAGTTGATTTAATATATTGGAATTTAATATTTAATAGAATAAAGTTTAATAATTTTAAATTTTGATAAAGTTTAATAATTTTAAATTTTAAATCAGTTAATATTTAATAGGATAAAGTTTAATAATTTTAAAATTTGAATCAGTGCCATGTCAACATATGACACATGACACATATGCATATGATGATGTGGTAAATAGTGACAAGTGAGCAAAATGAATCTAGACTAAAAAAATGTCTAGGTTCATGTTTTGGCGGGAAAAATAGAAATTCGGCTCACCAGAGCGCAACACGTGTCAGCCAGTTACTCTTTTATTATATATAGATTTATTTTAAATATTACAACAATAAAATATATTCAGATAACTATTCAAATTTGAATTGTTCAAGTTAATTCTATCAATTTATTTTAAAATAAAAAAGTACAAAATATAATCAAGATAATTGAAATTTAATTGTTAAAGTTAATTTTTACAATATTTTGACTAATTAATTTTATTAAAAACTCACGTTTGACTAATTAATTTTATTGAAATTATTAAAATGCTTAATAACTAAGATGTTTTGCTAATGACCAATCGATAACTCTTTTGCTCCTTAAAACCATAGGGAATCACAAATAAAACCGAGAAAGATAGAATAGTATAACAAAACAAGTCATTCAAAGTAGCTTGATCACATTATTCATTGGGTACATTTATACGATAAACCCAATTAAAATTGAAGTAAAATGAGGTATTGTTGTTGAGAAGAGCCCAAAATTTATCTACTTATCGTAATGCATTAAGTATATAACCTTAAATGGGATTTTAGTTAAACCCTAAAACTCTAAATAACCCAATTAGTATGGTGAATTCGAAACCCAATGATAAGATTCAAATGGATGCCATGCATCATATATATACGGAGTACTTCTGCTATATTTAAATATGCAACATGTATACCAAAACTTTAAGATAATTATATAATTAAGGATAATTACCATATATTCATAATTATCTTAAATATTAATCAGTTAGATGAAGCTGATGATAAACTAATTATGACGAAGATAAAGTTCCTAATTATCTCTATGATGTACTATTAATATTTGTATTCATAGAACTCCTCCCTTCACAACCCAAAATTAATTAATCACTAGCTTCAGATTCTTCTAATGATGAAGAAGTTGTTTGGAGTTTTCCTAATTACTCTACTTTTCATCACTTTCCAATGCTCTTCTTTACCCAACAAAACAAAAAAGGTTAGTTTGTTAATTTTCATATTAATTATATAGCAGTTAATTAAGCATTTCTGCATTCATGATTTAATTTCATACTTTATATTAATCATTCATTATATATAACTTTCTTTTTCTTTTAATGATTTTTGTAGTCTTATATAGTCTACTTGGGAGGACATGATGATCATGGACTTGACGAGTCTCAGATTAAAGATTCTCATTTTGAGTTTCTTTATTCGTTCCTAGGAAGGTAATTTATTAGTTACTTAATGCATAATTAGTTACTTAATGATGAAAGGAGGCAGAGTATTTTTCAAATGGTAGCACTATATAATTATTATTTTTTTTTTTGATTTCGGTAGATTTTTTTTTTTCAATTTTTGTTGATTTCGAGAGGTATTTTAGTTTTTTTTTGTTGACTCCCGAGATTATTTTTGGGTTTTTGATTGATTTCAAGAAAATTTTTCGTTTTTTTTGGTTGATTTTGAGAGAATTTCTCGTTTTTTGGTTGATTTTGAGAGAATTTTTTCGATTTTTTTTGGTTGATTTCGAGAAAAAAAATCAAATTTTTGGTTGATTTCGAAAGAAATTTGTAGTTTTTTGGTTGGTTTCGAGAATAATACGGTTACACCTTCACAAAATTAAAATTTTTTACTCTTCACCAGACGGTGGCACGTGCCACCAGGTGCTCCATAGTAGCTCCGTCCCCGCTGCTAATCAAAATGAATGTTTTTATAATTATATTTTTTTTACAGCAAAGAAGAGGTTGAGGAAGCCGTGATTTACTCGTATGATAAGCATATTAATGGCTTCGCTGCCATTCTTGAGGAGGATGTTGCTGCTAAAATTGCAGGTTAATTAAGTTGCTAAATCTATAAGTATATATATATATATATATAATTAGAGGCATGTCCATAGAATCACATATGACGTAGGACCATATGGCCCCATCATATGTGGTTAAAATGAGTTTCTTTGTTTATACAAATATCAAAAGGGTTTATTTGAACCTACTTCTGTATGATTCACTATAAGAAAAAAGACATTTAGAGAGATTTTCTTTTGTATTTAAAAGTTTTAAGGAGGGTTTTAATTGGGTTTTAGGTGGAAAAACTTATATTTAGTTACACTTCTTAAATTTGTTGTGTAATTTCTTCTCTAAAAGTCACTTTTAGATACGCTTTTAAATCCTTCTCTAAAACTCTCTTCTCTAACATCCCTTTTTCTTATCGTGATTATTTGTAATTTCTACATATATAAATCTTGATTATAATTAATTAATGTGGAATTATTTTCAATTTGTAGAGCATCCTGATGTGGTGTCTGTGTTCCAGAATAAAGCCCTAAAATTACACACAACCCGTTCTTGGGAGTTCTTAAACCTTGAAAGGGAATCTGGTTTCATTGATTCATCCTCTTTGTGGAGGAAAGCCAGATTTGGTGAAAACATCATCATTGCCAATCTTGATACTGGTAATTAATATTATTTCTTCATCAATATATATATATATATATATATATTCTTTTTTCCTTGTAATTTTTTAATTAACTTCTTCCATATATGCATATGATCATTAAATAGGTGTTTGGCCTGAATCAAAAAGCTTCAATGACTATGGTTATGGGGCCATTCCATCCAAGTGGAGAGGCGGATGTCAAAACGAAACCATAGTCCCTTGCAATAAGTACTCTATTAGTTTAATGCATTTTCTCTCTATCTATATTCGTGAGACCCATGAGACCAAAATTTTACACATGCAAAATACTGTGAAACTTAAAAAACTCCAACCTTCACAAAAAACATATTGTGAAGGTTATCTTCACAATGTTTTGCTCTGAAGTTTCAAGCGTAAAATCGTGGTCTCATGGTATTAATTACGATAACAACTAGCTAGGTCTCACGTGATCCCAAGTCATATATATATATATACATATAGAGAAAGAAAGATTCAAATAATAAGTGCCAAAAAGAAAATAGAAGTAGAGAAGTGATCTCCATCACTCATTGGAGATCACTTCTCTCCTTCTAACCTTTTTAGCAATTCTCATTTGAACATAATACTATATATCAGGTTAGTTCAAATGTGAACTCAATTTTGATTATGAACATGAGTGACGAATCTCAGCCACTCATCCGGTCAATAAAAGCGGCTTTGACCGGCCCTTCCCTTTAATAATCTCTACCCTCCCATGAATCACATCAATCCTACGTGATCACGTACACCTTAACCGCAAGATGAGTGGCTGAGATAGCTCCTCACGTTTTCTTAAATTGACATGCTTCTCGTTTGAACCTTTTATATGTCAAAACTTGTTCATTTAACTAATTATCTATTTATATAATTACAGGAAACTTATTGGTGCCAAGTACTATAACAAAGGGTATAAAGCCTTAATTGGCAATCTTGATCCTTCTTTGAACAGTGCTCGTGACTACGAAGGTCATGGCAGCCACACTTTATCAACCGCGGGTGGTGACTTCGTTCCAGGGGTGAACTTCAATGGAATCGGGAATGGAACTGCAAAAGGGGGATCACCAAGAGCACGAGTGGCTGCTTATAAGGTGTGCTGGCCTCCTTCCTTAATAGCAGGAGAATGTGTAGAATCAGATATCTTGAAAGGGTTCGAAGATGCAATCAAAGATGGTGTTGATGTCTTATCTGTCTCTCTTGGAGGGGACCCTACGGACTATTTTGAGGATGCACTTTCCATTGGCTCCTTCCATGCTGTCAAGAAAGGTATCACGGTCGTGTTTTCTGCAGGGAATAATGGACCCATTCCTGGGACCGTCTCCAATGTGGCTCCTTGGGTTATAACCGTGGGGGCTAGCACAATAGATCGCGAGTTTCAATCTTTTGTCAATCTTCCTAATGGAATGCACCTAAAGGTTCAATTTCTTAATTATATATAGCTCTTTATTTTGATTAGCTGTGCTTGTTGTGTATAGAAGTTAATTAGGAGAGGCAATTGACCAATCAACTTGACATGACACAAAGATACACGAGTTTGGGTTCAGGTTTTCTGACCAGCCACACCGTTTATTTCGCGGGTCGTGTCACCGATTGGGTGGTTGACCTGCGAACCCGTTTATCTTTAAGTTAATTTTTATATATAATAAATATATAAAATTTTGAGTCTTTGATTTATGATTTACAATTGAGCACCCAAATAAAATATCCCAACCTGATTTTTTTGCCTAAACCGACTAAGCCCTTCCTAGCCCTAACATAGCTTGACACTCATAGTCAACTCTCATACATCTCTTACAATTTCAATTAGCCGCTGTCGTTTATGACCCGTTTATGACCTACAAACCCATTTCTGACCCCCAAAATTGACGACACGATTGCCTCCCCTAATAGAAGTGAGTTGCTTTTCGTGTTTTATGCACATATTCACATGTGCATGTTGAAAATTACTTTCATGCATAAGTGCATATGTAAGTTGCGATGGTGTTTTCTCAAATTTTCTTTTCGTTTAGATTTTCCCTTGAACTTCTTTCTCTATGACATATTTTAGCAATTAATTTGTTGTTTGTGTAATATTTGTGTATAACAGGGATTAAGCCTGTCGAAACACTTGCCGGATTCTAGATTTTATCCTCTAATTGATGCTGCAAATGCTAAAGCTGAAAATGCATCAGAGTCTGATGCGTACGTTATCTTAGTTTTCTTTAATTCTTAAAATTTTCTTCTTCTTGAAATTTCTTGTTAAATAACTTCTCTCTTTTTATATATATATGTATAGGAGGCTTTGCATGGAAGGTGCACTTGATCCAAAGAAGGTGCATGGGAAGATTTTGGTGTGCCTAAGGGGAGTTATTGGGAGAGTTGACAAAGGAATAGAAGCTGCTCATGCTGGTGCTGCTGGCATGATTCTTTGCAATGATAAGGATAATGGTGATGAGATAATACCTGATCCTCATGTCCTTCCAGCAACCCACATCAACTATGCAGATGCCTGTCTTCTTTATTCATATCTCAACTCTACCAAGTATATATACATACATATATTCTCTCTTAATTATATATTTCAAACACCATCTTAATTAATAATCTGTTAATTGAATACTAATCACAAGTGTTGGTGCAGCAAACCGTACGGATTCATCACCTTTCCTACGGCTGCTCTTAACATAAAGCCCGCTCCAATCATGGCAAATTTCTCCTCTAGGGGTCCCAATTCAGTCACACCAGGGATTCTAAAGGTACGTATCGATCATATTAAGTAATTAGAGGAAAGTTCAATTGTGAACCACTTTTTGGTTGTGAACGTGAGGACAACCGAGAGCGCGACACGTGGCGGATGACTAGGCGCCACGTTGGCTTTGAGTGTGGTCCCCCCCTTTAATTCAATGCCCTTCCCATGAATCGCGCCTAGTCATCCGCCGTGAATTTGACGTGGCGCCTAGTCATCCGCCACGTGTCGCGCTCTCGGGTGTCCTCACGTTCACAACCAAAAAGTGGTTCACATTTGAACCCACCCCTAAGTAATTAATATTATATATATAGAGAGAGAGAGATAGAAGGTTTATTATACAACCTTTTATAGGTTGCATAATAACCATGGCCTATATATATGATTAAATAATTTATGAATTTGATTAATTTGCATGCATGCAGCCTGATATCACGGCACCTGGAGTGAATATCATTGCAGCATTCTCTGAAGATGGAGACCCCCCAGGTTTAAAATATAGCATAGAATCAGGTACTTCCATGGCTTGCCCACATGTTTCTGGAGTGGTTGGCCTCCTCAAGACCCTCTACCCTGACTGGAGTTCTGCTGCCATCAAGTCTGCAATCATGACCACCGGTAACTAAATTATATATGTATACTATATGTCTATATATATAAAGAGAGAGAGAGAGAGAAGAGAGAGAGAGAGAGAGAGGTGGGTTGGTTCATACGGTAACACTAACAATTTAAGAAAATAATAAAAACTTACGAAATCACGTATTCGCGACTTTGCTGACAAGTTGCCCACGTCCATTTTCTTTCCGTCGGTATAAAATCATATATGATTTTGTACACAGTGAAGTTTTTCCTGTTTTCTAAAAAAGTTAGCGCTCTAGTTTAAACCTCTTTCTATATATATATATATATATATATATATATGCATCTGATATATGCATGTAGTCTAATGTATAGCTAGTGATTTTAATTGAGGTGTATAAATTAATTAATTGTGCATATACATATATGCAGCAAAAACAAAAGATAACACGGGGAACGCAATGATGGATGAATCCAAGACGAAGGCAGATCCATTCGGTTATGGAGCTGGAGATATTTCGCCAAACGCTGCGATGAATCCCGGATTGGTTTATGATTTGGGTGTAAATGACTACCTTGACTTCCTTTGTGCACTTGGATACAATGAAACCATGATTCAAAAGTTTTCTGATGGATTTTATGAATGCCCAAAGACAAACAACAGCATCTTGAATTTCAACTATCCTTCCATAACTGTCCCTAAGCTATCTGCATCAGACACCATCACTGTGACAAGGAAATTGAAGAATGTGGGCAGCCCTGGTGTGTATGTTGTTGGTGTGCAGAAACCATTTGGGATATCAGTGGATGTCAATCCAAAGATGTTGAGTTTTTGGAACATGGGTGAAGTCAAGATGTTTGAGGTGACATTCAAAGTTGATGATGATCATGTGAAGAAAAATGGAGAATATGTTTTTGGGGATATAATGTGGTCTGATGGAACCCACCATGTGAGGAGCCCTATTGTAGTTTCTGTGGCCTAAGTTTCTCTATCTATCTATATAGTTTCTAAAAACCATTTTAGTTAATTACTAGGTAACTAGGAAAATAGGTAATGACTTGTTACTTATTCATTACTTTATTTTTGTCTCTTAATTAATGGTTTTTACAAGTGTTTTAATTATAGGAATTATGATCCATGAAATTATTCTTATATAGTAATTTTATTAAATTTTAATTGTGTAATGTTGGTATTTAATTACCATTTGGCGAGAGCTCCAACAATTAGAAGAATTGAAAAAGAGGTGCAGCCTAATCTCTTTTGAAGGAGGTGAAGACAAATGGATTTGGAAACTTGAAAATTCGGGGAAATTCACTGTCTCCTCTTTACGGCTTCCATTGACAACATGTGCCTTAGAAAAACTAGCACTGTCACGGTTGGAACGCCATCGTCCCTCTCAAAATTCGAATCCTTTTTTGGAGTGCTCAACTTGATCGGCTACCAACCATGGAGAACTTATCAAACAAAGGCATCCTGCTCAACTCCACAACGTGCGCTCTCTGCAAAGAACAACCGGAGAACGGGGATCATTTATTCGCGAATTGTAAGAAAACAATTAATGGAGACTAGGAAATCCGTCAACAGGTGGTGGAATGTGCTGAAGGAGGAGTGCAGCAGCATGCAAGACGTTTTTGGGCTCTCTACAAGAACAAATGATTCTGGTAAGATCGAGACTACTAAAGACGCTATCGTTCAAGCTTATACTTGGGTAGTGTGTGTTGGATCGATTTACATAAATAACTAAACTTTATTGATATAACTATAAAATACACTGAGAATCCACACTTTAGTTCGTACATAATTGATACATATTTATAGACACCGAAAGGGTGCCTTGGAACCATCGCAATGGTTCGCCTAGGGTGGTGTTGTTTCGAATAGTCACACCCCTTCACTAACTGTGGTGTTGGTTCATGAAGCATCATAGCCTTTCATGAACAATCACACCTTTTCACTAAAATAACTACCTATATAAACACTAATTACATATATATATATATATATATTCTATTTACATATAAATACTTAAACTAAGTTTAGTTTAATATCCAATACCCCCCCTTAAACTAAACATAGTTTAAATGAGGTCTTCCATTCTTCAAGGCTCGTCTATAGTAGTGTTGGACCAATTGTTGGTTCGTCGTCTTTGTATTGAGCCAAGTTAACTTCCTCCTCCTTCTTTGGGCATTCATATTTGAAGTGTCCAAATTTGTTGCACTTGAAACACTTTATCTCACTTTTGTCTTGTTGATGGTGGTTACCATCTTTGTTCCTCCACGATTTCCAATTTCTACCAAGGCCTCTTCCTTTGATAACTTGATTTGACTTTCTATAACCGCAACGTTCACAATTGTGCTCTCTATCTTCCTTTTTTCCGTCTGTTTTGGCGTATAGAAGTCCATCATGTGTATCTTCTTCCTTGTTTGGCTTCTTGATGCGTTCTTCGTAGGCTTTTAATTTTCCGATAGCTTCTTGAAAATACATGGTATTAAGATCCGCAAATTGTTCGATTGCAGCAACAATCTGAATGAATCTTGCTGGCATAGACCCTAGAAGTTTTCGAACCAATGTTTTGTTCTCTATTGTAGATCCAAGATTGTTTGCTTGTGACACAAGTTGACTAATTTTTCCAGTAAATTCATCGAGTGATTCTGAGTCCTTCATTTTCAAGGATTCAAACTCTGATTCCAATGTTTGTAGTCTTGCCTCCTTGACTCTGTCAACACCAACGAATCGAGCTTTCAAGTCTTCCCATATATTCGAGGCATTCGTATGATGTGCAACTTGTAGAACGAGTTGTTTGGGCAAGGCTTGGAAAAGATAAGCAATAGCCATTGTGTTTTTGTTTATATCCACATCTCCTTTTGGTTCGAGTGCTTCCCATATTCCATAGACATTAAACAGTGCTTTAATCTTCACGGCCCAAATAGTATAATTCGTGGAATTTAGAATCGGGCATCGGTAAGTCACTGGCATCCCTCCTTCAATTTTCTTTGATGCTCCGGAATCCATCCCTCCTTTATTTCCTTTGGGTGATTCGGGCATTGACCGTTTCTTCTTTCTTCCAATTTTTTGGCTTCTTAAAAACTTCTTCTTAAGCGAAAAACTTTTCTTTGTTGTTTGCGGGGTGAATCAAACCAACTGTTTCTAACAGTCCCCTGGTTCTTTTTTCATCGGACAAACTACTGTCTCTTCTTGTTTTGCAGGGCGAATCAAACCAACTGCCTCTAGCAGTCCCCTGGTTCTTTTTTCACCAGACAAAACTACTGTTTTCTCCTGTTTTGCGGGGTAAATCAAACCAACTGTCTCCAACAGTCCACTGGTTCTTTTTTCACCGGGCAAAACTTTCCTCTTTTTTTTTTTTTTTTTTTTTTTTTTTTTTTTTTTTTTTGCGGGGCAAATCAAACCAACTGTCTCTAACAGTCCACTGGTTCTTTTTTTACCGGGCAAAATTTTCTTCTTATTTATCGGTAAATAGTTTGAAAATTTTTGAAGGGAAAAATTTATAAACTATTTCTAAAATCTATATATAATAAAAGAGTAACTGATCTGCCATGTGTCGTGCTCTGGTGAGCCCAATTGCCACGTGTCGCATTCCTTTCAATCTCTTGGTGGTTTCCTTCCAAGCGACGTACCCCTTCAAATCGTCCTTAGGGTTTTCTCAATCACTCTTCCTTTTTCTCTTCAAATCAACGCTCTGGTTCTTCAATCGTCAGTCTGTGTGACCAATTTGAATTCTCCGGTTATCTTCTCCGCTTAAGGTAAGTCCCCTTTTCCGGCGGTGTTTTCCGGCGTCGATTTTTGGTGGTTTCTCGGTTTCTTGATGAATGGTAGATGATGAGATCCTTGGCTCTAATACCAATTGTTGGATCGATTTACATAAATAACCAAACTTTATTGATATAACTATAAAATACACCGAGAATCCACACTTTAATTCGTACATAATTGATACATATTTATAGACACCGAAAGGGTGCCTTGGAACCATCGCAGGTTCGCCTGGGGTGGTGTTGTTTCGAATAGTCACACCCCTTCACTAACTGTGGTGTTGGTTCATGAAGCATCATAGCCTTTCATGAACAATCACACCTTTTCACTAAAATAACTACCTATATAAACACTAATTACATATATATTCTATTTACATATAAATACTTAAACTAAGTTTAGTTTAATATCCAATAGTGTGGAAGGGGCGCAATGAGGCGATTTTCAAAGGTGCTGTTTTTAATCCTCTACGAGCATCGAACGACATTCAATCCATTGTCTTTTCGTGGGGTTTGTAATAGGAGTGGTTTCGGTAATCACATTACGTGGCTCGAGTGGTCTTGTAACCCGAAATCTTGTATTCTAAGGTCGTTGTAAGCTCTTTTCCGGGATAGCGCCTTGCTAGTCTTGGGCCTTTAATAATCACCGTTAAAAAAAAGAATTATTAGAATCTCACATTTTTCTTGAAAAGAAAAGAAGTTTGTTGATTTAAGTGAAGAAGAAACTACGTATCTTTAATTGGCAGAAGTAAGTGATGCATTTTAAAACTTCTATCATAAATTAACTATGAAATCTGATAAAATTTTATGAAACGTTTCTATATTCCGGTTAAACATTTCAATATTTTGGTATTTTTTTCATAATCAATGACTTTCCATATATTTCTATATTTCCATATTTCCTATAAATTCATACAGTTCCTTGATTTTTGTGATCAACGGCTATGATCAGGTTTAACAGTTTATACCGTTCTTTTGGTTTACAAATGAAATAAACTCTCTCTCTCTATGTATATATATGTGTGTGTTGTTTTCTATAGTGTTATTTGATTTTTTTTGAAACGGCAACTTTCCAAAAAAACAACACAAAAAACTAGAAAGGAGGTACGGAAGAAGATTACAAACTAAATCAAGATTACCATACCAATCCAACTACCCAATGTAAAAGTCTTTCTTAATACGACAATGTAGTAGAATATTTTTCAACTGAATTGGATAAAACCGAATTCGACAATGCTAATTTAAGTCGGCTTTACATGTTCCATTTTGAATTCGAATCGAGTTTTGAATTTACCTAAAAATCTTTCGAACCCGAACAACCCTATTCGAAAATTTCGAGAAACCCAAAATTCGACTCGATAAACACCCCTACTCTTGATCCGAACAAAAGAATGATACTATACTAACCTTATTGACTATTTGAAATCTAAATCAAGAATTGAGATTTTTTTTAATGAAAATAATTGTAAAGAAATAAAGTTGCATGCCCAAAGCCACCAGGATTGCTCTCAATTGTAGATAACTAGGTGATAAGCCCGGGCTTCGCACCGGGTTTATTCGGGTTATAAACTGTAATAGATTTGATCATAAGTAGTAACATAGATTTATATGAAATATAAAGTTTGTAGAAATGTTGTCATATGAAAGGTTTAATACAATAAATAAATAGATTTTAAAAATCAAAAAAATTAATTTTAAGTGATTTTAATATAATACTAACAATTACCAGAAAGCCAAAAGCCTGTTCATACACAGTAGCTACCGACATTATAATATATTTCACCCAATATACGATATATGACTAAAACGTAAAATGAAATAGAGAAAACTAAAAGGTATAAAGTAAATAAATATTATAAGTTTAAGGGGCTAAAATGTAATTTCTTCAAATGTCGGTTGTTGTTCATGAACAGTGTTTTGGCTTCATATAATCGTACTACATATAGTATATAGTAAAATAATTACATCAAATAATATTCAATATTAGTCTCATTTCGAGCGTATCGACGGTACCATTATAATGACGTAATTTGTTAAAGTTAAAACGTATTTTTTAACATATTCCAACCAATGTACGATATATGACTAAAACATAAAATAAAATATAGAAAATTAAAAGTATAAAATGAATAAATATTATAAGTTTAGGGTTTAAATGTAATTTCTACAAATGTCATAATTTCATATAATCGTACTATATATAGTATATAATAAAATAATTACATAAAAAATATTCAATATTAAGCTCATTTCGATCGTATCAATGATACGATTATAATTGTGTAATTTGTTAAAATTAAAACATATTTTTTTAACATATTATAACCAATATACGATATATGACTAAAACATAAAATAAAATATTGAAATGTAAAAGGTATAAAATGAATAAATATTATATGTTTTGGAGGCTAATATCTAAATTTGAAAATGAGTATAGGATTGTATGGTTTTATATAATCTTATTATATATATATAGTATATAAAATAATAATTACATCAAAAAATATTCAATATTAGACTCATTTCGATCGTATCGAGGATACGATTATAACGGCATAATTTGTTAAAATTAAAACTTATTTTTTTAACATATTTTAGCCAATATACGATATATAACTAAAACGTAAAATGAAATATTGAAAAGTAAAAGGTATAAGATGAATAAATGTTATAAGTTCAGGGGCTTAATATATAAATTTCTACGGGTCGGGTGGGGGCGCAGCCGGGTCGGTGCGCCTGGCATTTGTATAAGATAAATAATACTATGAAAATTTCAAACAGTAAACAACAACCTAGAAATTATAAAAACAAAAAAATTAAAATTATGTACACAACTCCTTACATACAAATCTAGAAATTACAAAAACAAAAAAATTAAAATTATGTACACAACTCCTTACATACAAACTAGTTGATAAGCCCGGGCTTCGCTCCGGGTTTATAAATAGTAGCTATCGACACTTTAACATATTTCAGTTAATATAAATATTGGAAAGTAAAAGATATAAAGTGAATAAACCTTATAAGTTCTAAGTTTAGGAGGCTAATATATAAATTTGAAAATGGGTATACAATAAAATAATTATATCATAAAATATTTAATGTTAGACTCATTTTGATCGTATCGACGATCCGAATATAATGGCGTAATTTGTTGAAGTTAAAACATATTTTTTCAACGTGTTTTAGACAATACACAATTGATCGTATCGACGATCCGAATATAATGACGTAATTTGTTGAAGTTAAAACATATTTTTTTAACGTGTTTTAGACAATACACGATATATGACTAAAATCCAAAATGAAATATCGAAAAGTAAAAGTTATAAAGTGAGTAAACATTATAGTTTCAGGGGCCAAAAATGTAAAATTGATAATGAGTTCTAACTTTAGAGGACTAATATGTAAGGTTAACTACTTCAAAAAATATTCAATATTAGACTCATTTCGATCGTATCGACGATACAAATAAAATGACGTAATTCGTTAAAATTAAAACGTATTTTTTTAGCATATTTTAGCCGATACATCATATATGACTAAAACATAAAAGTAAATATTGAAAAGTTCAGGGGCCATATATGTAAAATTGACAATTGATATGGGAGGAGGAAGCGCGGGTCGCCGGGTCAACAGCGGGTGGGTCATTGGCGGGTCAAACTGGGTTTGGGTCAAAAAATGTGTGAGGAAAGGGTGGGTTTGGGTCGGGTCGCGGGTCAGGCGGGTCGGGTCAGTGTTTGCGGGTGGGGCGCCTGCTAATTGTATAAGATATATAATATATAATGGTCAAGATCTTTGATACTGGTAGATATATTGATCAAGATTTTGGATGGTGATGGACATGTGTGTTGTATGTGCAAGAATAAAACAAATTCTTTTAAAGTTTTTAATTGTTTTTTAATTGATGTGTGTAATATATATAGTTAAGTTTTTGAACCACATAAAAAATGGTAAAGTACGCGCGTTGCTTCATTGTTTGTTCTTGTATATGTAGGGTGGAATTAAAACAAATACACAAAAGGTTAAAGGTTTTCAATTTTAAATTATCAATGTAGTATTTGTTTTTATAAATTTTTAATTTTTCAAAAGTACATCAATTATGTTGTTAAGTTGTATGAGTCGATCTAGTCAAGGTTGTTAAGATCGGGATCCTAGCTAGGATCGTTTTTATCTTTGCAAGCTCGGATCGTAAGCTCGGGCTCGGGATCGTAAGATCCTACCTACTGCAAGTCAGTATAAATTTTATCAGATCCTACTTCAAATTTCGAAAACATACATCCATATTTCAACATCTAAATTTCAAATTAACATACATCCACATCCAAAATAACAGACATCCACATCTCAAAATAACATAATCTTAAGTCTTAACTCTTAAGCCTTAACAATCCTCAAAATAACATAGTCATAAGTCTTAACTCTTACCAATACTCAAAATAATATAGTCATAAGTCTTAACTCTTACCAATACTCAAAATAACATAGTCAAAAACTCAAAATAGCTCCAAAATTTTAAAATAACATAGTTTGCACGATCTTACGATCCGAGCCGAGCTTACGATCTTACGATGCGATCCTACGAGCCTACACGAGCTTACCTAAAAACGATCCTATAAGCGAGCCGGCTAGTTTTTGTAGGCTAGGATCGTAAACTCGTACGAGCCTACGAGCTTGATCGCGAGTTTGACAACCTTGCTACGATCAAAATATTTGAAGTTGACGATTTAATCATTGACAAATTATATACACATAATTTACTTTGGTATTAGGAAACAAACTAAGATAAGCACAAACTTTAATTATTAATTATAGATTTTAACAGGCGTTATGATTTATATCTTAATTAATGGAAAAAGATATTGTTTTTTTTTAAACGGAGATTTATTAGAACCCGAGATTAGAAAGACGCTAGCCCGAAAAACGAAAGGAGATCATAGCGACCTAGGATTACAAGATCAATCCTGCCAACTAATATTCCACAGCCACTTCCCGTTGACACGTCGTCTAAGCTCAGTACCCACCGATGGATGTTTGGGTTAAGGATGCCACTCTCTACATGACCATATATTGCATATGATGTCCAACAAATCTGCCTTTTCATGCATGCCCCTTGCGAGACTCGGTTCAACTTTCAAACAAGTCTTAAGTTAACAGGTACCTTGGATCATAACAGGTACCTTGGATATCATGGCCTTTATCTATCAACCACATCCTCCCATTTAATTTTTCGATTACCTATTTTGATACGGATTGAGTTGGCTATCTTGATTACCATCGACCTCCGGCTACTACCTGTTTCTAGGGGACAACCTCATTTCCTGGTCTTTTAAACGACAGGCTATGGTATCCAACTTAAGTGTTGAGGCGGTGAGGCCGAATACTCAAGGGGTCACAAATGAAGTTGCCGAAACAAGTTGGCTACACAACCCTCTCCTTGAGCTCCACTCACCGGTCAAGCAAGCCATCGTAGTAGATTATGACAACGTTTCGGCTATCTACCTTTTAGGCAACTGGGGTTAACACCAATGACCAAACATGTCAAAATTGACACCCATTTTGTTGGTGGACAAGTTCGCATAGGCACCATTCGCGTTCTACACGTGCCTACCAAACATCAATATGTTGTCATCTTCACCAAAGGCCTACTGGGCCACATTTTCACCCACTTTCAATCCAGCCTAAGCGTCCGCCGTCCTATTGCTTCGTTCAAGGTGGCATAATGGAAAGCGATATTGTTAATAATATGTAAATCACTTCCTTATGTAAAGATTTGTATCAATCTCTTATTTGTAGGATAGATTGTTTCCTTCTTCTACTTGATACTCGTGTAAGCAATAGATAGATTTTATCTACACAAGTTTTATTGTTGATATTTGCCTACATCAGAATCTATTTATGTAGGTTTTTGATTAATTGTTTTTAAATAAGAGAGTTAAATGCATCTATCATTGGGGCTGTAAACTAACCGAACGTTTGGCGGAAAGTTCGTTTATGTTCGTTTATTTAATTAATGAACGAACATGAACACATGTTTTTGTTCGTTTAGTTAAATAAACGAACATGAATAATGGCCCCGTTCGTTCATTTACGTTCGCTCGTTTATGTTCGTTTACATTCGCTAGTTTATGTTTGTTTACATCTCTTTATATATATAAACATATTGATATAATATGACATTAATACTTTATTTCTTGTAGAATTCTTTTTTTGTTATAAATCATTTGGTCCAGTGGCATAGCCACCCCCCACAAACGCTCTGCTGACCTAGTCAAGGAGGGATTTTTGAGAAACAGGTCCAGGGTTCGAATCCGAGCTCACTCCTTGTTCTAGGCGCGGGGACACGGAAACATTGCCTGAGGCTAACCAAAGGAGTGTTAGCCTAGTGGTAAGGCTTGGGCACTACATAGTAGTGAACCTGAGTTCGAGCCCTGGGGGATGCATTTTGGAGGTACGGGGGCTTCGACCCCGGGCTGCATGCTTTAGCAGTCGGGCTTTGGCCCAAAAATTGCCGAGGATTTCATTCAAAAAAAAAACATTGCCTGAGGCTAGTCCTTGGTGGAGAGTCAGTTTGGCCCAAAGGACCACGGGGTTAGGGTTTCCCCGCCGTTCTAAACCTTTTGAGAAATTAATTTTTTTATACCTCCTAAATTAACTTGGTTTTTCATTTTGTAATGGTTATTTCTACGAATGAAATAGTGATTAACGGTGTTCTTTTGTTCATTTGGGTTTGTTCGTTTATTTTCATTGAAGTTCGTTTATGTTCATTTAAGTTCGTTCGTTTAACTCTAAATGAATGAACATAAACGAACACAAACAAACAAAATTTCCTAATGAACAAACATGAACACAAAAAATTTCGTTCATTTACCGTTCATGTTCGTTTGTTTGTTCTGTTAAGTTAAATGAACGAACATGAACAAATTTTTGTGTTCAACTGCAAGTGTTTTGGGGGAATATGGATTTGATTGTTAATACAAGTTGACCTAATTAAGACTTTGAATATTTGGTGTCAGTTCTATATTTATTTGTGTGGTAATATGCCTCGGTGTATAATGTATTTCACATTTTTATTCTCTACCTTCCCATATTTACTAATAATAATCTTTAGAGATGCTACACTGTATTTGGAGCTCCCCCCACACACACACACACAAAGGAATTTCTTTTGAGTGGGGTTTATTGGTTGATTTGGGTCCTTTGGTTACATATTATATGGTATTTAGAAGGGATGGGACTGATGTTAACATACTCATTTTTAGGGAACGGTTTTGGATGGGCATGCTCTCATGTTACGATTATGCCATGTGAAGAATGGTGAGAAAGTGAAAGAGAAGGTAGACAAAGATCAAAACTCAACAAAGTTAACTGTGAGAAATGTAACTTTTGAGGTTACGGAGAAAGAGTTACGGAAACTGTTTAGTCTGGTGTGTTTGGTCAGGTAAACATGGATAATGACAAAGGAATTAAATTAGAACAATGTTTTTTTCTGTATTAAACCATCCACAGTGGTCTTGACGCTTGCCAATGGTACCAGCTGTCACATCAGCTTTCCACTATCTTACCGATCCTTACCAATTCAACAACAATGGTTTTGACTCTTGCCAAAAACATTTTATTTTTTATTTTTTTAAATACTAAAACACATAAACAAAAACAATTAATTTTAAATTAAACTAATAATTAAATAAATTAAAATATTAAAATTACATTACGAAATAAAAATTGCATAAACATAAAAATAAATATTTAAAAATCTAGAGAGGCTTCCATCCGTATTTTTGGTGTATCTCCTCCATTTCCAACGTCGTCCAAAGCACCTCCCGTAAGATGTGCATGCGAGCTAACGTAGAACGTGAAGTCTTTTTGCTTTTGTTTCGCTTCACACGTCTTCGAATTCCTTTCACGAATCTCGAGTTCTCTTTGTTGATTCACGAAATACGTATGATTCGACGTGTTGACCGTGTTTAATTCGACCAACAACGTCGCGACGCTATCGTTCGACCCGCCCGCCGTGGAAGTGGACCCCGCACGCCTCGAAGCGTTCCTACCCATGGGTCGTGGACGGTCGATATCGTCTTCGGCGTCATCTTCATCGTCGAGATTGAAGTGTGCTTCGAAAGACTCCATTGCGGGGGAGGCGGATTCGGAGGTTTTCAAACGTTTGGAAGAACAAGGAGCGTGGATGGTGGATGGCCCCAAGAGTTCGATTCATTTGAATTTCTTGCAATCCTTAAGAATGTTCCAAGCATGTTCGTGGGAAAAAGGCTTGTGAACCTCTTGTTGGAATCGATAGTGAGTCTTTTGCAAGACGATCGTGTCATTCTCACCACTTTTCCTCGTGTTTTTGGCATTGGTGTAAATGCCGGCAAATTTTGCCATGCTAGTTAATAACATTTTAGTTTTGCTAGTTATGTAGTCTACGGAGCGGTGATTGGGGCCGCATCTCATGTGTACGTCAAATGACGCCTTCATCGTATTCCAAAACGCGTCTACAAAACAATTAAAAAAATAACATTAATAAAGTATGCAATTATCGTTAAAAACATATATTGATTTACCTCCGGGTCGATTGTTACCTATGTTAGAATCCTCCGACATCTTGACCCATTCTTTTGACAACTCGACCTCCTCATTCAATTTCCACGGTTTTGGCTTAGATCTCGTGGACGTTTTTTTACCCCGACTTGATGTACCCGTGGGTTGCAGTTGCGTTTCGGGTACAATATCGTCACCTTGATCATCGGCCGACTCGGACGACATCTGTTGTGGATCTCGCGGTTCATATGCTTATTTTTGCGTGGGATGAACATATGCCAATAGGGTTTGCGAAAGCAAGCTCATAAACGAGACTTGCGGGTTTGAAACAAAGTTTGAGGATTGGACGTAGGGGGTGGCGACATATTTGCATAAGCCCAATTTTCAACCATTTGGGGGTGGTAGGCCCTTGTCGGACTCGGGATTTGGGGGAGGTAGTCCCTCGTCAGACTCGCCATTTGGGGGTGGTAGGCCCCCATTGGACTCGGCGTTTAGGACGTCAAAATATTTGGGACTCTCGATCGGGTACGTTTAGATCTCATTGGGGTTTTTTGTTGATCCATAGAAACGAGATTGAGGAAAGAAGAGATTGAGGGTAGAAGAGATTGAGAATGAGAATGAGAGTGAAATTGAGATGGAGATTGAGATATATATATATATATATAGAAGTTTAAAAAGAAAAAAAAAAGAAAAATGAAGTCGACCGTTTGGAGGGGGGTGGGGGTGGCTCGTTTAAGAGATCGACAACACCATGCCGTTTTGGTTGCTTGCCGATGGACCTCGGCGGTGTTGCCGAAGGTACCGATGGCAATACCGCCCCCTTACCGGCCAATTGTGGATGGTCTTAGGTTTAGGAAGTAGTATATTGCCATTAGATAAGCACATGAAAAATACCATGTTTTGTAGTGAAAATAAGAACGAAATGCAAATCATGCATTAAGAATGATTTGTAGCAAATGAAATTAAGAGACTAAAAACAAACTTTTCAACAAATTAAGGAAATAAAGGCGGTGAAAATGAAAAATGTTTTCTTCGCGATCCGGAATGACTAGGAAGGTGGAACTTATGTCAATGCCATGGATTTATGTTATAAAAAGAAACAAATTCCAACTTTCTTTCTATCATAGAAAGAAAGTTGGAATTTGTTTCTTTTTATAACATAAATCCATGGCATTGACATAAGTTCCACCTTCCTAGTCATTCCGGATCGCGAAGTAAACATTTCTCATTTTCACCGACTTTATTTCGTTAACTTGTTGAAAAGGTTGTTTTTAGTCTCTTAATTTCATTTGCTACAAATCATTCTTAATGCATGGTTTGCGTTTTGTTTTAATTTTTCCTACAAAACATAGGGGTATTTTCAGTGTTTGCTTATCTAATGGCAATATACTTTCCTAACCCTGATAGAGAAAAAAACATTATTCCAATTTAATTGCTTTTTCGTTAGCAATATTTACCCGACCAAACAAACTAAACAGTTTCCGCAACTCTTTCTCCGTAGCCTCAAAAGTTACATTTCTCACAGTTAACTTTGTTGAGCTTTGATCTTTGTCGACCTTCTCTTTCACTTTCTCATCATTCTTCACGTGGCATGATTGTAACATGAGAGCATGCCCATCCAAAACCGTTCCCTAAAAATGAGTATGTTAACATCAAGCCCATCCCATCTAAATACCACATAATATGTAACCAAACGACCCAAATCATCCAATAAACCCCACTCAAAATAAATTCTTTTTTGTGTTTGTGTTTGTGTGTGTGTTGGGGGGTATGCAGACCCCAACCTCTACCTCAAAAAGTAGAGTGACAGTTTCCATGATTACATGTCATACATGTAAATCCCTGCATATTCAAATATGTATGGCGGCAAGCACATAACTGAACTCCAAAAATCCAAAACCCATCAAGACGTTTTTCCCATTTTTCAAGTGCTTCTTTATCTGCAAAAAAATAGGAAAATAAGCAATGTAAAGCGTTGTGTGTATAGCAAGTGTGAATAGGGCCGGAAAGGAATAAATACCCTAACGCTACAGAGTTTTCCTTCCTTTATGTTCTCAACAAAATGTTCCTTCAAACTCTCATGGGTGGTTTTAAAGTTTAGATACTTGACAAAAGGCGATCATGACCGATAAGATCATGAAGAGAACAGAAAGTTAATGCAGAATATATCAAATATGAAAATACATTTTTTTCCTTGACCAGTTATTTAGGTACCGAATGGTGATAAGGGCACGAAAACATATTTCAAGAGAAAAAGTAAAAGATAAATGCTATTTTATTCAACTTTAGCAATTTAAATAAATTCCTTACCGTAGCAGGATTACACATAATGGGATATAAAGATAGGCAGATAGGTATAAAATTTTTATAATATTTCTTAAATAAAGTATAGGGTATTGTTATTTTTTGTTATTTAATCAGTATAATTCACTTTTAGGTCCTATGAAATGGTTGCAAAGCTTCTGATATAATCTAGGGAAAGCAAGACATGGACAGACCTCAACTCGTTCTGTATCAAATCAACATCGGTTGTTCCTTCCAATTGTTGGTAATGCTCGCTTGTTCTCGTGTTCCCTCACAACTGAAGTTTCATTTTCATCAACAACAGTCGTTGGATATTGACCGAGGATGTCACCAGGGGTCCACTCCATATACAGTTGGAGCATCTCTAAAGATTATAGAAAATATTATTAGTAGATATGGGAAGGTAAAGAAAGTCATGACGCATAAAGCAATGAAATACATTATACACCGACACATATTACCACACAAATAAAATAACCAAAAATTAAATCCTTATTCCCTCCAAAAAGATGCAATTGAAAACAAAAATTAAAACAAAGCAATGACACTTGCATTTAACTCTCTTATCTAAAAAAAATTAATCAACAACCTACATAAACACAATCGGATCCTCTATAAACAGATATAGACAAATATCGACAATAAAACTTGTGCAAATAAAATCGAGCTAACACAACATCAAATTATATGAAAACAAATCTAGATAATGAAACAGTATGTACCATTTTTACTTTGTATACCTAATTAACCTTACCTACACAAAATAAACATTGAAACAAAAACAACGAAATTGGTCAAATTTCCATCATTGATTCAGGAAAGATCTTAGTTGTTTAAGAATTAGAGATGGCATGAAGATGGAGAACGAACCTGAGATTTGGAAGATGAAAACCAGAGGCGTATAAATGAAGAGATTTGATTTGCTGATTTTTGTAGGGAGAGATAGTGGTTAGAGATTTTAGGTTATGAGTAGGTGAGACATACATGGGGCATGATCGGTCGATGAGAACGTAGGGTGGGTGGATCATGAAAAGGTATTCACTAACTAATCATAAAATCATTAGTTTAAACTGGATGAGATAAAATTTTAGGTTTTGACTCCTTTTTTTTAACTAAATTATCAATGCTTTTTTCTATAGAATTGAAAAAAAAAAAATACTTATTTAAATACTTATTGACGAAAAACATTTGATGGATTTTTTATGGATTTGAAAAAAATAATAATATTAGTTATTTTAACGATTATTGACGGAAAACTTTTGATGAATTATTGACGAAATTTATCAATGGATTTTTAACAGATTTAGAGAAAAAAAAAACTCTTTTTAAAACTTTCGTTAGATTTATGACGAAAATTATCAACGATTTGTGGCGGACTTGAAAAAGATAATCTTTTAAAATATTGAAACACTTTCGACGGATTTTATCGGCGAATTTTTGACGGATTTGAAAAAAATAATCTTTTTAAACTTTTGATGGATTTGCGACGAAATTTGTTGACATAATCTTTTTAAACTTTTAACGGATTTGTGACGGAATTTTGTAACACCACTTTTCCAAAATACTAATTTAATTAAATACTTTAAATAAAAACCATATTAAATGTCAAAACTTATAAGTTATTAAATGAAAATCGGTGTATGGTTTTTAAAACATAAATGTGTCATTTAACTCAACGTCTCAAAATAAGCGGAATAAACGGTTCCTTTCAAGGGTTAATTTCATAGAATAGTGAAGGGGGGGGGGGGGGGGTCATCTAAAGTTTGGTTGGAACTGTCTTATGTCTCGAAGTCAAGCTGGGGCCTAGTTCCTGTTAGGGTAAAAATCCGTAATCGCACGACGACCGACTATAATCGTAAGACAAATATCAAGACAATGGTCCTGTATTAAGATAAGGTCCTGAGATAAAAACTAAAAGAACTATCGAACAAAGATCATTAAACATCGAACATATACATCGAATAAGTCGAACGATGACTACAATGTCGTACGACGATACTAACGAATAAACATACAAAGTTTATATGTTTGATGCAGGCAAGCTGATTATAATATCCAACAATTGTCCACCTTTGAGAAAGTCCGAGATTGAGTACTATGCCATGCTTGATGGAGTTCATCACTACAACGAACAAGTCGTAAGTTATATATCGTTCGACAGCATCAAGATCGACCGTTACAAGCAAGATTCTCGCAGCGGTTACAATCTGGACATTAACTCTCAGCAGTACCGTTGGACAGTTACTCTCCGAGCATTAAATAACGACAATAACGTTGGACGGTTACGATTCGATCATTGATGAGCCACAATACCGTTGGACCGTTATTCTCGAGCTACTATATAAGAAGGATGAAACTATCATTTCAACACACGAAGTCTACCCGAAGCTTACAAATTCTATATTGGCTATTCTTTGAGAATCAATTGTATTTTACATTCGATTTCATAGTTGTTTCACTTGTAATCGTACGATCAAAGCTGTAAAGTTGAAGGACATCACCCCTGATTGGTGATCATAGTGCTCTGTCGACTTACCTTTTAGGTCGACCGCAGGTTTTTTCCTCCGTCGTGAGGTTTTTCCTGCGTCATCAAATTATTTGTCTCATTTTACTTTTTCGCAGTTATCATTGATTGTAATTTCTTTCTCTCGACGGTTAAGCCTCACACAAGTTTCTTACGACATCGAGTTGTGTAATTTTTTACATAAACAGTTTGGCGCCCACCGTGGGGCTCCGTTTTGAGAAAAATTTCATTCGGTGAAAAGTGCGCCTTAGTACTAACCTCTTCTTCGAGTTCTCTTTGAGCTATTTGTGCAGGATAATGGATAACGGATTCATAGCATCTCTACAACAACAATTGCAACAAGCTAATGACGAAATCCAGCGTCTTCGAGCTTCGCAAGGACCATCGATGTCTATTCCTCCTCCTTATCCACCTCAACATCTAAGACCACCATTTCGACCACAGTTCAATGCCTCAGTACCATTATCGACTGTGAACCAACAGTACAACAACGTACGACCGTCTTTACCACAAGTTCCACCACCAATACCTCATGGCCCGCCACCTATGCCTCGGGGTCCACCTCCTATGCCTCAAGGAACACCCATGTTCACGTTCGAACCTTTTAACAACGTATCCCAACAGATTCCTATCCCTGGTCCTATACCCACAGTTGCTAGTTCTACCATTCATACGACGATACCACCCAGTACCGGAATCTCTTCTGGTTTTATCCCAACAATTCCAATAGCCGTTGAAGATCCTTTAAACGTACGATTGAAATCCCTGGAAGAACAGAATCAAAAGCTGTTCGCACTACTCACAAAGCTACCCGGAGCAGCAGTACCTGTCGAAGTTGAACCTAAAATTGGATTTCAGGCCTCACCGTTCGTCGATGAATTATTCCTTGTCGATGTACCCAAGAAATATACCATTCCAGCTTTCACAACAAAATATTCTGGAATTACAGATCCAGTCGAACATATAGCACAATATAAGCAACTTATGTGGACGTTCCTATACCGGCGCAATATCAAGAAGTTTGCATGTGCAAAAGTTTTGGATCAACTCTAACAGGAGCAGCATTACAATGGCTTATCAACTTAAAGTCGAAAAGCATTGGGTCCTTTGCAGAATTGGTAAACCAATTCACTCGACAGTTTGCTAGCAGTCGTAAGATGGAGAAGCAGACCAGCGACCTATACTACATCGTACAGAAATCTGGAGAAACGATCCGCGACTACTTCAACAGGTTCAATGCGGCAATGATTGAAATAAAGAATTGCGATGTGAAAACCGCAATCGAGGCATACAAGCGTGGATTAGAAGATTCCTCTGGATTATATCTAGAATTGACGAAATATCCGCCAGAAAACTTCGACGACGTACGAGCCAGAACATTAGCTTTCATGAGAATAGAAGACGATGCTCTTTTTCGACGAAAGCATTCTGCTGAAAAGAAACCTCTTGGTGCTCAAAAACATGATTTTAAGCACAAAAGAGTAAACAAGATTGGAAATCCTCGACATGAATCAAAAGCTCGATCAAGCAAAGGTACTGTTAAAATACGATATCCAGAGTTATCTACTTACAATTTTGCAGGTACATCGAAAGATTTGGTGGATTCGCTACGAAAGATTGATGCAAACGTACGATGGCCAAAGAAATCTGACAAACCAAGTAAAGACAAAGATCAAAACAGATGGTGTGATTTTCATGAAGACCATGGCTATACGACGGATGAATGCATCAGCTTAAAGAAGGAGATTTCATATTTGAAATCTAAAGGACATTTAAAAGGCGTCATCCCAGAAGAACAAGGACGACCAGCATCACCGGTTCACACAAAAGTCGTAAAATGCATTACTGGAGGATCAGAAGTATGTGGACTTACGTACTCAGCTGCTAAGCGACATGCACGAGATGGTCCAGATGAACATCCTATCCCCGGAGGAGCCAAATCAAAAACAGAAAGAGAGCTCGATGCAATGGCAATCACGTTCGACCAAGATGATACACAGGGGTCCATCATAAACATCATGACGCTCTAGTCATACAGTTGACAATAGGAAACTGTTCGACTAAGAGAATATTGATTGATGGAGGCAGTTCGGCTAACGTTATTTTTGCAGATACTCTCAAAGTCATGGGGATCGAACGATCAGAAATCGTACGACGAAGTACTACTCTGATTGGATTCAATGGAGACCCGATGAACACTCTCGGAGAAATCATCTTGCTTGTCTTCGCTAAAGGCATCAACAAGCAAACGAAATTCAACGTTGTAGATTGTCAATCGGCCTACAATGTTATTCTTGGAAGACCATGGATCCACGAGATGAAAGCAATTCCTTCGACATACCATCAGAAGATCAAATTTCCTTCTCCATGGGGAATTCAAGAAATTGCTAGTGAAAACAAGGTCGCACGAGAATGCTACAAGATTACAATGAAGACAAAATCGCAGGACATCTAGCAATTACAGAGCCAGGATGGGAAGAAATCGAACGATGATCTTCGACTAGAAGAAGTCGTAATTGATCCTGAACATCCTGATCGAAAGGTCTTCGTAGGAGCCTCGCTCCCCCCTGACATAAAAAATACGATTATATCTTTTTTGCAGGAACATTCAGACTGTTTTGCATGGTCGCACGAAGATATGGTTGGAATAGATCCCAACGTTATATCGCATAAATTGAACGTGGATCCTACTTTCAAGCCAATTAAGCAGAAACGTCGCAAGTTCGCGCCTGAACGAAATAAAGTGATCAACGATGAAGTCGACAATCTGCTCAAAACAGGGAAGATCCGAGAAGTCAAATATCCAGAATGGTTGGCTAATGTGGTCGTCGTACAAAAGAAGAACGGAAAGTGGCGAGTCTGCATCGACTTCACTGATTTAAACCAAGCTTGCCCAAAAGATCCCTTCCCTTTACCTCATATCGACGCCATGGTCGATGCAACAGCAGGACACGAATTGTTGACATTCATGGACGCATATTCAGGATACAACCAAATATTGATGCACACGGACGACCAAGAAAAAACCGCATTCATGACAGACAAAGGCATATACTGTTACAAAGTTATGCCATTTGGTCTCAAGAATGCAGGATCGACGTATCAAAGATTGGTTAACATGATGTTCAAGGAACATCTTGGTCGAACGATGGAAGTTTATATCGACGACATGCTTGTGAAATCAGAACGTTCGATTGATCATGTCGAGCATTTAAAGCAATCTTTCGACATCCTACGACAATACAAGATGAAGCTCAATCCAACGAAATGTTCCTTTGGAGTTCGAGCAGGAAAATTCTTGGGATACTTGGTAACACAACGTGGAATCGAAGCAAGTCCCGAACAAGTTAAAGCTATCACCGAGATACAATCTCCAAGGAATATCAAAGAAGTCCAAAAGTTAACAGGACGAGTGGCAGCTTTAACCCGATTTATCTCACGATCATCGGACAAATGCCATTTGTTCTACAATGTCCTACGAAAAAATCAAGGCTTCTTATGGACGGACGAACATGAGAAAGCTTTGCAGGAGTTGAAGCAATACATGACATCACCTCCTCTGTTGACAAAACCAGTCGAAGGTGAAAGTCTACAGTTGTACTTGGCAGTGAGCAAAAATGCGACAAGTGCAGTACTCGTGCGAGAGGAAGATCAGCGACAACAACCAATTTATTATGTCAGCAAATCTTTCCTCGACGCAGAAACCAGGTACACATCAATGGAGAAATTGCTACTAGGTCTTATGACAGCAGCAAAGAAGCTAAGGCATTACTTCGAGTCACATCATATCATTGTTGTGACCAATTATCCACTCAAGACGGTGCTTCGAAAACCAGAACTAACAGGACGTCTAGCCAAGTGGAGCATCTATCTAAGTGGGTTCGACATTGAGTTCAAACCAAAGACGGCAATTAAATCGCAAGTATTGGCAGATTTTGTGGCAGAATTTTCTCCAGGATTGGAACCCACGACGTGCGATGAAGTTGTGATGATTTCAGACAACAAGCCTTGGATACTCTACGTTGATGGTTCCTCGAACGTACGAGGATGTGGGTTGGGTATTGTATTAAAATCATCACAAGGGGGAAATATAGTATACTCCATACGATGTGAATTCAAGGCCACAAACAATGAAGCAGAATATGAAGCTTTGATCGCAGGACTGGATATTGCTCTTAGACTGGGGGCAAAACAGTTACACGTTCGAAGCGATTCTCTATTGGTGGTAAACCAAATAAATGGAGATTTTCAAGCAAAAGATTCAAAAATGATGAGTTACCTCAAAGCCGTTAAAGGTCGAATCGCACGATTTGAGCAATTCTTGATCGAACAAATACCAAGAGATCTAAATATGCAAGCTGACGCACTGGCCAATTTGGGATCTGCATTTCATGATCCGTTTATGGAAAATATCCCAATACTTCATCTTACGACACCAACAATTGCAGTGAAAGATGAAGTACAGATGAACGAAGAAATTTACAATTGGTCGCTCGACATATGGAACTACTTAAAGCACGACCAACTTCCTGAAGATAAAATGGAAGCACGAAAGACAAGTTCCAAAGCTTCAAGATATACAATTCTTGAAGACCAACTTTATCGAAGATCCACGACTGGACTTCTCTTACGATGTGTCACGAGTAAGGTACAAGTCAATCAGATTCTCCAAGAAATGCACGACGGAGAATGTGGGAATCATGCAGGGGGCAGAAGTCTTGCTAATCGGATCTCACGACAAGGCTACTATTGGCCTACTTTACGAGAAGATGCAATAGCGTACGTCCAGCGATGCGATGCATGTCAAAAGCACTCGGGTATGGTCCATCGACTATCCGAACCCTTGCATTCCGTCCTAATTCCATGGCCATTCATGCGATGGGGAATGGATATTGTGGGAAAATTACCCCCAGCTCCTGGACAAAAAGTCTATCTACTTGTGCTCACCGATTATTTCTCAAAGTGGATAGAAGTGTTGGGTTTTATCGGGTCGGATAAACAGATAAACAAATTACGCAGCGGATAAAAACCTAACCCGAACAATGATCCATCCGTAGTTTATTAAACACAATTATATCAAGGGGGTTTTCTCGCGTTTACCTTTAGACGATACAAACGATCCTCCGGATGCTAGTGAGGGATACACCGCTACTGCACCACCGTGAGACTGGCTGCTAGACCGCCTAGGATTTGATCGGAAAAACCTCCCGGTGTGTGTGTGTGTGTCAACGCCGACAAGAGAGAGAGAAAGCGAGAGAGAGAGATTTGTGATTCTTGGTGAATAAGTTAGAATGAAATCAGATGATTATTGCCATTACCCTAACCCTATATTTATATAGGTATACATGGTAATGATACAGAATCACAAACCAAATACTTTCCTTAATTAACTATTCTTGTTAATCAAGAAATATGTCTCTCAATAATTTCCTTAATTAATCATACTTGTTAATTAAGAAATATCTCTCTCAATAATTACCTTAATTAATTATACTTATCAATTAAGTAATTACCGATAAATAATAAATAAACAATTTATTATTTATTCCACACAATAAATCCAATAGGTCTCGGGTTGGGTGTGTAGCAGTGTGACCCACTAGTGTCTTATAACATTGGACATAGTGATCCTATTACTGTCTTGCACATAATCCTTTCAGACTCCCACTTGTGCCAGACAAGTAACTTAACTGTCACTATTAGCCTAAGGAGGTCCCTAGCCAGACACTTAGGTTGACCAGGTTATAAGATCTCTTATAGCCAGAGATACGATTCATATTTGAATTGTACACAGGTTCATTCCTTTTACACACGATATTTTTAAAGTGAGTTTTGACATGGAGCTGAGATAGTTCAATCATAAACTCAAGTATTTCCTGACTCTGATCTCGATTGCCTGCAGTAACGGATCTTCCAAATAACCCACTGTTATTCTATCCGAGCGTGGCCACGCATTTCTGCCAATCTTAACCGTCAGGGGGCCCAGAAATATCTCTCCCATGTGGGAGGTGTAAATCCCATCTTGACTATCTGCATCTACAACCACGGCTTCCGCTGCATCTAGTCATACCCCTTATGACCACCCAGTTACGGTGCGGCGTTAGAGCATGCTAAGAGTACAGTAGTCCTCATGATCATAGACCAGATATCTCAGGTCAAAGGACAACCTATCATCAAGTCAATGCTTATGACAAAGGCTCCATGAAGCAGACTTGAAACTTGTCACTTCCAATACTCAAACACTCTGATGAGTATCTATGAATGTTTGGCCACATCACTTGTGCTTTTACTCATTACGTTGAATAAACCACCAAACACTCATAATAGCGTTACAATCCTGCTAAGGTTCCCACCTTAACAAGTAGCTACGGAACTTTAGATTTTTCGAACTCGTGAAAAATCATGGATAACATTAAATATGCGAAAAGTAATTTTTCTTGAAACATCTTTAAAATAGTATCTCTTTATTTCCAACACACAGTGAAATAAACTTTCATAATGTTTCAAAAATTACATTGATAATCGATAACATAAACTAACTACTAGTATCCAGGTACTGCATTCCTATGGAACTAGTATGGCCCTCATGCTTTGCTCTAGCTAAAGGCTTTGTTAGCGGATCTGCAACGTTCTCATCCGTCGGAATCTTGCATATTCTCACATCTCCTCTTCCAATAATCTCTCGGATGAGGTGATATTTCCTGAGTACATGTCTCGACTTGTGATGTTCTCTGGGCTCCTTCGCTTGCGCTACTGCCCCAGAGTTATCACAGTAAATATCAATGGGTCTAGAGATACTGGCTACAACTCTTAGATCCGTGATAAAACTCCTTAGCCAGACAGCTTCCTTTGCCGCATCTGATGCTGCAATGTACTCTGCCTCTGTAGTGGAATCCGCTATAGTATCTTGCTTCGAGCTCTTCCACGAGATCGCACCTCCATTTAGGGTAAATACATATCCTGACTGTGATCTAAAATCATCTTTGTCGGTCTGAAAACTAGCGTCAGTGTAGCCTGTGACGCTAATCTCATCTTCAGATCCTCCAAAGACCAAGAACATTTCTTTAGTGCGTCTCATGTACTTGAGAATGTTCTTGACAGCCACCCAATGGGCTTCACCTGGGTTCTGCTGGTATCTGCTCGTAACACTTATCGAGTAAGCAACATCGGGCCTTGTACATAACATGGCATACATAATTGATCCTATCGCTGAAGCATATGGGATCAATTTCATCTTGTCCTGATCTTCACTAGAAACAGGACACTGTGCTTTGCTTAGCACTATGCCATGCTGCATTGGGATAAATCCTTTCTTGGATTCCTCCATCCTGAATCGTTTCAGGATTTTGTCAATGTATGTACTCTGACTAAGCCCGATAAGCCGTCTAGATCTATTCCTGTAGATCTTTATACCAAGTATATAGGCGGCTTCTCCAAGGTCTTTCATTTGGAAACACTTGCTTAACCAAGTCTTTACACTCTGTAAAGTTGGTACGTCATTTCCAATGAGTAGAATATCATCTACATATAAGACCAAGAAGGTTACTATGCTCCCACTGAACTTTGTGTAAACACATGGTTCAAACTCACTTTTGGTAAAACCAAATTCTTTGATTCGCTCATCAAAGTGTAAGTTCCAACTTCTAGATGCCTGTTTTAATCCATATATGGATTTCAACAACTTGCACACTTTATTAGGATTCTTTGGATCTATGAAACCTTCCGGCTGTTCCATATAGACGTCTTCTGTTAACTTCCCGTTTAGGAAGGCCGTCTTAACATCCATCTGCCAAATCTCGTAATTGAAGTACGCTGAAATGGCCATCAAGATCCTAATAGACTTTAACATTGCTACTGGTGAAAAAGTTTCATCATAGTCAATACCATGAGTTTGCGTGAAACCTTTTGCTACCAGTCTAGCTTTAAAGGTGTGCACATTACCGTCCATGTCAGTTTTCTTCTTGAAAACCCATTTACGTCCAACAGCCTGCTGTGTTGGGGTAAATCTGTCAACTCCCATACTTGGTTGTCGTACATGGACTGCATCTCAGCCTTCATGGCCTCCTGCCATTGTTCAGACTCACTGCCTGATACAGCTTCTCCATAGGAGGTCGGTTCATTCAAGTCTCCATCATCCTGAGAGACTAAGAACCCAAGATACCTATCTGGCTCTTGCCTTATCCTAGTGGATCTGCGAAGGTCCTGTGTTTGCACTTCCTCAACCGTTTCCGGTTGAGTCTCAACATATTCTTGTTGAGCAACTGGCTCAACTATCGGTGAAGTGTCTTCTTCCTCTACCTCCTGTAGATCTACATCATTCCTGGTATCCTCTAGGTTGAGGAACTTATCCTCCAGAAAATCACCTCCCCGAGCTACAAAGACTTTGTTCTCGGTAGGATTGTAGAAGTAGTATCCCACAGTAGTCTTGGGATATCCTACGAAGAAGCACTTATCTGATTTGGGTTTGAGTTTTTCAGAAGTTGGTCTCTTGACATATACTTCACAACCCCAAATCTTTAGAAAAGACAATTTTGGTTTCTTGCCTGTCCAAATTTCATATGGTGTCTTTTCTACCGATTTAGTTGGCACTTTGTTCAGTATGTGGGCCGCTGTTTCGAGCGCATGTCCCCAAAATGACACTGGTAGCGAGGAACGACACATCATTGATCTTACCATATCAAGCAAGGTACGGTTTCTCCTTTCTGACACACCATTCATCTGGGGTGTGTACGGAGGTGTGAGTTGTGAAACAATCCCACATTCTATCAAATGATTGTTAAATTCCTGACTCAGATATTCCCCACCTCGATCTGACCTTAGGAACTTGATCTTCTTGTCAAGTTGATTCTGTACTTCATTCTGAAATTCCTTAAATCTTTCAAAGGTTTCAGATTTATGTCTCATCAAGTAGACATAACCATATCTACTGAAATCGTCAGTAAAAGTGATGAAGTACCGGTATCCTCCTCTAGCTTCATGACTGAAGGGACCACACACATCTGTGTGTATAATTCCCAACAAATCATTTGCCCTTTCATTATCTTTGTTGAAGGGTTGCTTTGTCATCTTGCCGGATAAACAAGATTCGCAATTGTCAAACGGTTTAAAAACGAAAGACCCAAGGAGTCCTCCTTTCTGGAGTTTCTCTATGCGTTTCTTGTTTATGTGACCTAGACGACAATGCCAGAGGTAAGTCTGATCCTCAATATTCTTGGATCGTTTACTTATATGATAGACTTCTCTATTTTCTTGTAGATTTAACACATATAGACCATTAGAGGGAGTTGCTTTGAAATAAAAGATATCATTTTTAAAGCAAGAGATAAGTTTATAATCATATTTATAGAAAAACCCTTGGTCTACAAGTAAATCGAAAGAAATAACATTTTTGATCATTCTAGGAACATAGTAACAATTTTCAAGTTCCAATACTAGACCCGAGGGTAAACTAAGACTGTAAGACCCTATAGACTCAGCTACAAGCATCTGGCCTTCGCCGACTCTTAGGTTCGAACGGTCCTTCCCCAGCATCTCCCTTCTTTTGAATCCCTGTACATGATTACAAATGTGATTACCACTGCCTGTATCAAGTACCCATGATTCATAAGAAGTGATCAAACAGTCTATCATAAAGATACCTGGTGCATCGGGCAAACCGATGTCCAGCTGGTCGATGTCCATCGAGTGAGCACAAATATCCTTGCTACCGCATTCTGGGCAACTCAGATCTCCCAGCTCGTCAATCCAGTCCGTGTCCATGAGGTCAGCAGGTGCTGCAGTTTTCGGCTCCAAGCTGGCCAAAATATCCTCATGAAGCTTTGCCACGTCTCTCTTTGGTTCTCCATTGTACGCACTAACTGTGTTACGTATCTCATCAGTGAGGGAGAACCACATGAGATGCACAAGTTCCTCCTGGACAACTTTGTATCCCATGCGTGACAAACTTTTAAAGAGCTTCCTCATCTCTAGGAGATGCTCTTTAACAGATTGACCCTTTTCCAGTTTCAGAGAATAGATCTCTTTCATGATCAGATACTTCCCACTCTTCTTATAGAAACCCACCTGGTTCTCTATATTCTTCACGACCTCATGGCAATATCTAACCCTCAAATCAGCAGTAAACTCGGGTGAGGTAGAAAAGGACAGAATCGACATCACATCAGATTCGTCAGCCATGAATTTGAAGTATTCAGCAAAGTCCTTTTCAGGAGCATTGCAACCGGGTCGTGAAACGGGTTTCTCTATCACGTACCGCTTACCCTGTGCATCCAAGACATTGTCAAGGTGCATTTTCCAGACTGGAAAATTTTGGCCTGTAAGCTTCCATTTCCCCATTATCAGGCGGAGAGATTCCTCAGGTGAATAAAAGATAATAGCAGACATCTACAGACAAATATAAAATTCCGATTTAGTTATCTGATTGTACTTCTAATAAATTATTACCTTAGAACAATAATTGTATTAGACTAGAATCCATATTTCACATGAATTGACAGGCGGTTTGCTCACGCAAGCCAATCCATGCTATTTCTGGTAGGTAATGCCTTATACCAATCGCATCTTTAAACGAAGATACGACTTCTAGATCGTCGGGACATCGGATACTTGAATCCGTGCATATTTAGTCCCTCTAGTGTGTTTTGGCCCGGTACCACCCGGTGAGTTGTAACAACTACCAAAATAGATCGCACCATTTTGAACTGGATGTACTCTGGTCGGTACCCCCCGATATCGCAGAGTCTTTTCACCCCCTTCAGCTTGGGGTTTGAACGTGGGGCTAAAGGTTCGACTCCTTCGAGCCCAACGTACCTTACGCCAAAGGTGTCCACAAATGGATCACACTAACTGATCTAAGATTTTCCTAAGGATTTAGCCAGTTTTTAGTTTTTGAAAAACACTGGTTCGAAAAACAAACTGTAATCGAACCTTTTTAATCTGATTTCATAAAATTTTGTTTTTATCTAAGACTAAGCAATCATAATCAACCACGCAGATAAAAACAAGACAGTGTCATAGCTTTTGCCCAGATCTATTGTCAGTCTCGTGAGCCAACACGAGAACTGACGGTCCAAAAATCCTATGTGACTAAACAACCACATGGCATGAAATCTTGGTGCTCCCACTGGCTCCAACATCTCCGGTCGTGCGAAGCTCTGTCTTCGAGTTTTACTCCTTTGGAACTATTCTAATTTAACTAAATACAAAATTGGGTTGCAAATGGCACGCAGGCCTCCCAACTAGACTATTTAAATAAAGTACAAAAGGGTTGTAAATGGCTCGCAGGCCTCCCTTACCAAAAATAGAATAATAAAACGATAATAGAGCATTAAACACAACCATAGGTCTTTGGGTTTGGCTATGACAACAAAACTAGTTTAAAATAAACTAACTAAACTGATTTCGATAAAACTGGTTTTCCGTAATAATTTAAATTGGATTAGAATAAGATTTTAATAATAATAAAATTAAACTGATAACAATTAAACGATTAAAACCTTTATCCAATTCGAGAAATTATTACGATCTGATAATTATCCTAACTGATAATTACCAAAACACGTTTATCCGTCGGTTTGATAATGGTAAAAATAAACATTATCAATTATCGGTTTTGGTTATCTCCGATGATGGTAGCGACGTGGATACCGCCACCACCCCCTCGCCGGCGATTAAAACCAAAACAACCACCACCGCGGCTTCGGCCGCGGTTGTGATCGTGAACCACCTATCGCCGCCTTGATCGAACACCGCCATCGACAACCGCCACCACCACAGCAGCAGTAGCGATCGGCCGCCACCACCGTGGCGTGGCCGATCGGTGTTCAATCGAAAAACCGGCGCACGACGGCAACGCCGAAGCGCGACCGCCGCCGCCTTCCTGCTGGACCGAAACAAACCGCCACCGCCCCCACCACCGGTGACGATGAACGGCGCCAAGGAACCGCCACCGCCACCAGCGGCTACGGCCGACAGCAGCGGCGCAAAGAACACCACCGCCGTCGCCGTTTCGGCGTTCAAAGCAATAGACCGCCGCCGCCACCGTGGCTGCCTTAGCCGATCGGTGGCGCGGCTGCTGTTATGGGACGACCACCACCACCATCGCCGGTGTGGCTTTGGTGGTGTGGTGGTTTGCGGTTTTTGCAAGAAACGGCCACCACCACCGTCGCCAATCTAGGCTTCGGTGGTGTGGTGGTTCACGGTGGCTCAAACCGAACACCACCACCGTTGCCGTTCACGGCTTCGGTGGCTACGACTCGTCCGGCGATCGGCCCGGTGGTCCGGCCGGTTATCACCGCCGTTCCGCCGCCGATTGCCACGAGTTACCGGATAAACGATAAAATCAAAATTTAACAAAAACGCGAAATTTTTCAGATTTTATAAAACCTAAAACCAATTTTATCAAAACCTAAACATCAAAACAGGTTTGATAAACATACGGAAGTGGCTCTGATACCACTGTTGGGTTTTATCGGGTCGGATAAACAGATAAACAAATTACGCAGCGGATAAAAACCTAACCCGAACAATGATCCATCCGTAGTTTATTAAACACAATTATATCAAGGGGGTTTTCTCGCGTTTACCTTTAGACGATACAAACGATCCTCCGGATGCTAGTGAGGGATACACCGCTACTGCACCACCGTGAGACTGGCTGCTAGACCGCCTAGGATTTGATCGGAAAAACCTCCCGGTGTGTGTGTGTGTGTCAACGCCGACAAGAGAGAGAGAAAGCGAGAGAGAGAGATTTGTGATTCTTGGTGAATAAGTTAGAATGAAATCAGATGATTATTGCCATTACCCTAACCCTATATTTATATAGGTATACATGGTAATGATACAGAATCACAAACCAAATACTTTCCTTAATTAACTATTCTTGTTAATCAAGAAATATGTCTCTCAATAATTTCCTTAATTAATCATACTTGTTAATTAAGAAATATCTCTCTCAATAATTACCTTAATTAATTATACTTATCAATTAAGTAATTACCGATAAATAATAAATAAACAATTTATTATTTATTCCACACAATAAATCCAATAGGTCTCGGGTTGGGTGTGTAGCAGTGTGACCCACTAGTGTCTTATAACATTGGACATAGTGATCCTAATTACTGTCTTGCACATAATCCTTTCAAGAAGCTGGTGCTTTCTCGCAAATTCGAGATAAAGAAGTCATATCTTTCATCCAAAAGAATATAATTTACAGATTTGGAGTACCGGCCGAAATTATGTGCGACAACGGCTCACAGTTTATAAGCGATAAAACTCGCACGTTCTGTGAAAAGCGAGGAATCAAGTTGATCACTTCTACTCCAAGATATCCACAATCTAATGGATTAGCAGAATCAAGCAACAAAGTCATCATCAATTCAATCCGAAAAAGGTTGAAAAGAGCAAAAGGAAAATGGGTAGAAGAATTGCCATCTGTCTTATGGGCGAATCGTACGACACCAAGAGCATCAACTGGACAAACTCCATACTCTCTGGTATATGGATGCGAAGCAGTCTTACCAATCGAAGCTCAATTACCAATTGCCAGAAGTCGCACGTATGATCAAAATGCAATAAATCTATCTTATGACCTGGACGCTTTAGAAGAACTCCGAGAGAAAGCACTACGAACGATGGCTGCACAAAAAGGAATTGTCCAAAGACACTTCAACAAAAAGGTAAAGGCTAAAATTTTTCAAGTTGGAGATTATGTCTTACGACATGTGTTTCAAAACACACAAGAGCCAAACGCTGGAAAACTTTCCATCAAATGGGAAGGACCATACATAATTTCCAAAGTCATTGGAAACGGAGCATATAAACTTACGACAATGGAAGGTATGGAAATCCCACGAAGCTAGAATGCCCATCATCTTAAAAGGTACTATTTCTAAACCTATTTACATACGATTTATTTTCTTAAATTGATTACTGACTTGAGCGTCGGAGCACCGTTGGTCAAACCAACGGCCACCCCCTAGCAACTATGTTTGTTCGCAGGTATCGCACGACTATCGTATGTATCGCACGATTGCCGCAAGTATCGCACGATTATTGCAAATATCGCACGATTAAATTGCCTCAGACGCACGATTATATCGCAAGAGCGCAAGTCAATTCGCCAGTCGCACGAATACTCTCATGAGTACAAAAGAAACGTTTCTAATATAAGTCTTATGACTTTAAAACAAACGCATGCAAAAAAACTAAGGCTGTAACGCACGATGCAAACTACAACGCATGACATAATGCTAAAAACGCAAGACAAAAGTTGAAAGCTAAAAATGCACGACAAACGATTACTGAATCAAGAGTTTTCCATTAAAATTTTGCTGAATGTAGCGAAATTACAAAAGATTAAAAAGAAAAATTACAAAAACTATTCTATGGAGCATCAGAGGTGAGAGGATCTGCGACGGAAGCTTCTTCAGGATGCGTAGGAGCGGATCCAAAGGTTTCAGGAACCTCCTCCTCGACACCTACATCCTTGACTTCAGCAGACTTATCTTCAGTTACTGCTTCTTCGTCCAAGTCCTTTAGATCTTCTTCGCCGAGGAGATCTTCGGAACCCATCACTTTCACAAAAGAGGCCACCTCTTCGCTCGCCATCTGTGAAGTGATGGTCCCAGCGGCTACACGACGCATTACCGCAGTGCGTGCGACCACTCGGACCAAGGCAGCATCGTCCTCGAGTTCCTGGATCTTGGACGATAAGGCCTCTTCCCTCTCAGTCTTTTCCTGTCGAACATATAGCAGCTCTTTCTCCAGCTCCGTCGCACGATCTAAGGCCAGCTTCAACCGCTCTCGCTGCTCGACCTGAAACCGATCGCTGATTTCCAGCTTCGATTCGAGGTCCCCAATTTGGACCGACTTGGTGTTAACCTCATCGGTCAATTGGGCCAGCTTCTTCTTAGCCTTGTCGGCCTCCTTCCTAGCCACCTTGGCGTCGTTTTGGTTCGTCGCCATTTCCTCCTTAATTTTAGCCATCCGTGTACGGAGGCTAAGACTAGTTTGGAGGGCCTGAAAAAAGAAAGAAAGACATCAGATCTTACACGTCAGAATAAACAACAAAAACGTACGAAGAAAAAAGCTTACCAGAAAGGAGATGCCCGCGACGGAGGCATCAGATCCTCGATGTCCGCCTCCTCCATGCGTGCCTTTTGGGCAGGAATGTGGAACTGCTCCAAGATCGGGAAGATGGACTTCGTCCTAATGACGTCGTCCACCATGAAGTCGGAGGGCATGCTGATGGTCATGGTCGTAAGACCAGACCCCTCCTTCCCCTTACCCTTGTCGACCTTCGACGCAGGTTGACTCGACGCACCCTTCTCCTTCACGGGAGGAGCGAAACTAAGAGGGATCGCCTTTATCCCACCTTTAGCCTTTCGTACGGCATCCTTAGTTGGGGTATCCAGAGAAACGTACGACGATCTCGTACGCTTGGCCAACGAACCTTCGCCAGTCGCGGCCTTTCTCTTAGCAGCACGAGCAGCGGCTTCCATCGTCGACGCCTTTTTAGAAGCTGAACCTGCATAAGAAGAAAAGCCAGAGTTAGAAACATGCGACAAAAAGAATAAGACTAATTGTTATCGAAAAGTGATTACCTTCCATATCTGCTTCTTCGATCACCTGTACCTCTGGTTCGACGTCACTCTCCTCACCACCCCTCGGCGTCCTGTACGTACGATCCGTCACACTATAGCTTAAGAAGTGTGAGATCAGTTCTTTTGACTCCTCGGTGGTCTCAAACGTAAAATTAACAGCTGCAAAAGAAAAACGTACGATTAATACATGGAGATAAACGAAAAATACAATAAAGAAAGACCAATGCCTAAAGTTACCATTTGAGTTCCACTCAGGAACAACCCAAGATTCGTCAGTGACCGAAGACGTCTGGACGAAGACGTAACGAGACTTCCACCCTCGATCATTCACTTGCGTGCGATGAACAAGCATGGTATCATTCCTACCCTTAGGAAACAATCCAAAGCGATTGTAGGGTAGTCTCGTCACGTTGTAGGCAGAAAGAAGATCGTCCACTGAGAACGCACGGCGACCCCAATCCTTGGTCACCCGTTCGATTACCAGGATGACACGCCAGAATTGAGGCATCAATTGCCCCGGGGACAAGTTGAAACGGGACATGAAGGCTCGAGAAAGTGGGGAGTAAGGCCATCGAAATCCGATCTTAAACGGATATTGGAACAGGGCAAAGAACCCCGTCGGAGTATCCGTCGGCCGAACCTCTCCGGCCACTCTTATTTGGGCACCCTCTGGCAACCCAGCTAACTCTCTTAACTCTCCTATCTCTAGACTTTCTGTAATCGAACTCCTAACCTCTGACGACATAATGAACTCCAATCGGCCTAAACTATTTCTCAATCGTGTGAACCTAAGATTATCTAAACCTCTATTGCTCTTCTTTGCTATTGATTTCAGACGCATGAACTAGGGAAGAAAGAGGTACCTTATAAAGCCTAGTCGCACGAAATCCTTGCCGAAAATAAAGTCGGATTACGATCTTGTGAATCAAAGCGGAAATTAGAGAAGATTTTGTAAAATCTTTCTTTAATCTGAATACTTATATTTATAGCAACCAGGATCATAGGTGAATCATCACTCAAAAACACGCGTCGCCAACTAGCCGTTAGAAGACACGCGTCCAGAAGCAACGGCTAAATAACGGCTATATTATTAACGTTAATTCGACCGTTTATCAACGTATTTTTACTCCTTGTCCAGTGAACTAAAGATTTAGATAAAATTAGAATTATTTTCTAAATCTTGGGGGCAAATTGTTAGGGTAAAAATCCGTAATCGCACGACGACCGACTATAATCGTAAGACAAATATCAAGACAATGGTCCTGTATTAAGATAAGGTCCTGAGATAAAAACTAAAGAACTATCGAACAAAGATCATTAAACATCGAACATATACATCGAATAAGTCGAACGATGACTACAATGTCGTACGACGATACTAACGAATAAACATACAAAGTTTATATGTTTGATGCAGGCAAGCTGATTATAATATCCAACAATTGTCCACCTTTGAGAAAGTCCGAGATTGAGTACTATGCCATGCTTGATGGAGTTCATCACTACAACGAACAAGTCGTAAGTTATATATCGTTCGACAGCATCAAGATCGACCGTTACAAGCAAGATTCTCGCAGCGGTTACAATCTGGACATTAACTCTCAGCAGTACCGTTGGACAGTTACTCTCCGAGCATTAAATAACGACAATAACGTTGGACGGTTACGATTCGATCATTGATGAGCCACAATACCGTTGGACCGTTATTCTCGAGCTACTATATAAGAAGGATGAAACTATCATTTCAACACACGAAGTCTACCCGAAGCTTACAAATTCTATATTGGCTATTCTTTGAGAATCAATTGTATTTTACATTCGATTTCATAGCTGTTTCACTTGTAATCGTACGATCAAAGCTGTAAACTTGAAGGACATCACCCCTGATTGGTGATCATAGTGCTCTGTCGACTTACCTTTTAGGTTGACCGCATGTTTTTTCCTCCGTCGTGAGGTTTTTCCTGCGTCATCAAATTATTTGTCTCATTTTACTTTTTCGCACTTATCATTGATTGTAATTTCTTTCTCTCGACGGTTAAGCCTCACACAAGTTTCTTACGACATCGAGTTGTGTAATTTTTTACATAAACAGTTCCTGTAAGAAAAAAAATAAACAACACCGGGTAAGCGAAACGCTTAGTGAGCAGACACTACATGTAACTTACACTAGCACACGCATACATACACATCACATCATCACATGCACGCATACAATAAGACAACTGCCTGTCATCCATCTCATGAGAACGGAACTAACTTCCTTTGCCAGCTTAGGACACGAGGCTGCCCCCACAACTCACCAAGGGCATATGTCTATCTCTGATTTCCCTCGACAGCTTAGGACACGAGGCTGCCCCCGGAACTAACCAAGGGCATGCGGCTGATGCGGTAATTATCGTATATAAAAAGCGTAACAAGTTTTAACCTCTAATGCCTAGCCACCGTCTTACCACATATACAGGCAAGCGCACCTGATCGTGAGTAATATAGTGTAGGAAAGTCCAGGTATCGTATCTACCACTGGGAACGGTTAAGTTTTATAGACTATTAATCTAAATCAGTTTAATTAACCTAAAGCTTTTTGGGGGTTTTGTTTTTAGAAAAGTATTTTGAAATATAAAAGACAAATAATGAATTAACCTAACCAAGAAGTGGAAAACTGATGAACAGACATACATTGGAGATAAGTGAATCCATTATGGTTTACTTTCATAAGACATAGATTTATGATTGTTGTCAGAATTTAAGCAATTAAGCACCCGAACATGTTTATCTAAGATTATCAACTAGGTCTCGGTCCTCCTAGCTCCAATACTAGGTCGTTTGTCAAGCAACCTAACACCGGAAATCCGATTCTAATTTTATTGCATGGTGTTCTTCCCTCAGGTCACTCTCGGTCCAAGTAACCACTTAACACAACTCTCTTGGTCCAAGGGTAGGTTAAGGTAGGTTGATTATCCTATCGGAGTCTATCTATTTTGGTCAAACAGATACACCCAACCAATGAGTTCAAATAACCAAACAATTTAAATCAGCACGGAATCAAAGACAACATTCAACAAATCATGCATCTAATTAATAAACTGAAATCCAAAGTATTCAAACCATAATGTAAACAAAGAGAAATCAACACATAGACATGTCAATTGTAGATGAAACACCAAACCATACTAAAGACCGGTCGATTTGGCATGACATCCTCTCGAATCATCTCCTCCGTAGCCGTCACATCGAGCCTCCATCTTCTCGGGTTGGAAACCCTAATCGGCTCCCAACATCTAACCTAGGAGAGTAGTATAGAAAATTGGATTTTCTGGATGCATAAAACTGAATGACTAAGGCCTGTATTTATAAGAAAACGTCTAGGGGCCATCTAGCGATCGCCAGACTGCTGGTTTGGCGACGCCAGATGCTTAGGTCAACTCTGGTTTTCAATTTTGTCGAATCTGGCGGTGCCAGATTGGTTTGGCGGCGCCAGATTCTGAACTGTGTTGACTTTGTGCATTTTTCACGTTTTCTCGCCCTTTTTCGTACTTTTCCGTTCCACGGCCTCCAAGACCTACAAAATTAGGAATTAAACCTTTTTAAGTCAAACAACATCATAATTACTCTCAAAATGAAGATAAAAGTGGGGAATTGATGCGAGTAAAATATGTATAATTTTGGAGTTATCAAAATTCCCACACTTAAGATTTGCTTGTCCTCAAGCAAACATCTGATAAAATAAGAAAGATAACGACAAAATTATCCTCAACCCATGATCATGCTTTGAAAGAACAAGGATAGTCGCAAGAAATCACACACAATTCAGACACCAATCAAAGCTCCACAAGTCATCAAAGTCATGCTCAACCTCTTACCCTCACAAAGTATGTATCAAGTGTATCTCTCAAGGGGTAATATGTTATATATAGTGATCACACTGATACTCGACATCTTACCAAACGCATATGCTTGTCACCAAATCTCATCTCCACCACTGAAAAGTTGTCAACCGTTGATGCGGTAATTATCGTATATAAAAAGCGTAACAAATTTTAACCTTTAATGCCTAGCCACCGTCTTACCACATATACATGCAATCGTACCTGATCGTGAGTAATATAGTGTAGGAAAGTCCAGGTATCGTATCTACCACTGGGAACGGTCAAGTTATCGTAGACTAAAGCCTTAATCGGTTTAATTAATCTAAAAGGGGGGTTTTGTATGAAAAAGATTTTAATCCTGAAAAAGACAATTAACTAAGTAAAAACTAAGAAAGCGGTTAAAATAATAATTGAGTTTATAATAATGGAAAAACAGCAGTACTTATCATGATAATACGAATCCCCAATATGGATGATATGGATAAATCGAAGGTTTGGTTGTTTTGACTATTGTAGGAATTTAAGTCTGGGACACCCTAACATGTGCAATTTATGGTCCTCCTAATTCTAATCCTAAATCGTTTGGTCCACAATCTAGAATCGGTAAACCCTTCCCAATCAGTATTGCAATGGCTGTTTTACTATCGGTCACTTATTGGTCAAAGTAACCCCTTAACATAACTCTATGGTCCAAGTCAGGCTAAGGTAGGTTGATTATCCTTTCGGAGTCTATCTGTTTTTGGTCTAACAAATACACCCAACCAAGTGATTTCAAATCGCCACAACAACAATAATCAAGAAAGAACCATAAACGACATTCAATTAACCAAAAACAAACCAATAAACATTAATTGAAAAAATCATCCACAAAGGTTCATCTTATCATGACAAGCACTACTAATTGACTACTCACTCATATTGAAAACAAAAACATAAACAAGAGTAGACATCGACATGATACCGACAAAACAACGATAGATGATCAGAGATCGACTTCCGCAGCGTATCGGCACCTTCCGTACTCACTCTCGTTCCCCTCGTGTATCGCACTTCAAAACTCATGTCCAAAACTGAAGGAGGAGGCTGATATTTAAAGAAAAACGACCAGGCGCCATCTGGCGATCGCCAAACTGCCATCTTGGCGACGCCAAACACTTAGAATCAACCCTAATCTGCACTTCAGTCGAACTTGGCGGCGCCAAACTTGGAACTTCGCGATCGCCAAGTGTCTTCTGTGTTGACTATGTGCATTTTTCACGTTTTCTCGCCTTTTTTCGTACTTTTCCGTTCCACGGCCTCCAAATCCTTCATAATCAATAAAAAGCTCAATCAGTGCATGAAATGATCATAAACGGGTGAGAAATGGGGTAAAGTCATACGATTACGCGCAACCAAAACATGTATAATTTTGGTGTTATCAACCGTCAAGAGAACTTTAGGGTTGTAATGTTAGGCTAAGGGTTAAGGGTAGGATAAAGGATATTTTTAAGTGACTAAGGGTTGTAGCAAAAACCTGAAAACAATTCAGTTCAAGATCCAAATTACTCATCTGACTTTTGAGATTTTTAGAGCTCGGGATTTCTATCTCTATCACTTGTATATCGGCCTAAGCATATTGACAAGGCTTCGATATTTTTCTTTTAAGCACATCGACTCTTTTGATGTTTCTTTTTTAATGAGTCGTTTTTCTATCTTTCTTTTCTTTTCTTTCTTTCTTTCTTTTCAAGCTCTCTATTTTTGTTTTTCAGAGCAGCAACTATGTTGCTTTTGGGCTCTTTTGCTCTTTTTCTTTTTCATAATCCCTTTCTCTATCTGTCAGATTCATAAAACGGACCAAAAACATGAAAAGCCTCCAAGTTTGAGCTACGGCCAAAATATAGATAAAATGAATGGGCTAAGGATATATATATATATATATGTGGGTAAGGAAATGAAAAGGCTAAGGCTCAAAGGGGTTACAAGGGATGAAGTACTAAGGATGAGTACTTTTCAATCAAAGGCTAGGCAAATCAAATAACCTTATAATGAGATTATCTGACGAAGGCTAAAAAGGTAAGAAATGAAGGCCTCTATCAGTGCAATGGTGACATAATTTCCTTATGTGGTCTCGACAAGCATTCAAAGTGACAAGTTCTACTTGGTTCAAAGTCGGTATCCTCACAGAAATGAATAGATATAAACAATATAGGCTCAAACTCTCAATGAACAGGGCAAGGATCACTCATGGCAATTAGCATACACATGACTTTTTCAAACTCATAAAAACTCCAAAAAGTATCATCCTAAATGCAAGATTCTTTTGACTTCCACAAAATTTTGAAAAGATCATGGATTTCGAAAAAAATATGCCATATAATTCAAATAAAATCAGATAAGCAATTAAGCACAATAAGGACAAACAAGCGAAAGTTTACTTAACCCCCTTCCCACACTTAAAAATTGCAGTGTCCTCAATGCAATAATAATTAAAGCATGTATGCGGAAAGGTAAAAAGATAAAGAACGAATACTGCCTGGGTTAAGGAAACTGAAGCTCTGACGAACTACTGAAATCTGATTCGTACAACTGATTCGAGGGTCTACACACCAAATCTGAAAAACTAAAAACAAAAACACACAAACTAAAAAGGAAAAATAAAAATAAAAATAAAAATAAAAAGATAGTACGGTACAACCAAATCGAACATCACAATCCATAACAAATCATCGAACCAAATAATCAATGGGTCCCGTGAAATGGTCCCAACACTGATCATAACTCTCGTAACCTGGAGGACTCGAGTCCTGTGGATGCGGCCCAAAGTATAGGAACTCGTGCTCGCCTGATGCAGTTCTAAGGTTCATTCGGTGACGCTACATACATCAGAAAGTTAATGCACATACTTGATAGAAATGAAGGTTTCCTTCCCACACTTAGTTGTTGACCACACTTTATTAAATTACTAAAGAGATGGGTGTTAGGATTGTGTGCGAGACAGTAACGAGGTTACCGTGTCCAATGTTATAAGACACTAGTAGGTCACACCGCTGCACGCCAAAATGAGAACGTTTGGATTACATGAGAAATAATTAATTGATTATTAATTATTTAAAGAGAGAAATAAATAAATAGTTAGTTAAATTATTTATTCATAATTAATTAATCATATAGATTAATTAATAATAATTATGGAAATTATTTGTAGAGATAATTACCAAAGAATTTTATATGGAAACAAACTCTGCCAGGTTTATCCATATAAATAAGGGCTATGGGTTTATGATCATTAATTCAATTCCTTTTTCCCAAGAAGCCTTTTCTCTCTCTCTCCCAAAAACCGGCGTCCAGATCCAGAGTGGTGTACGGAGTCGTTTTTCGGGTAATCCTCGGTGGTGGTCTAGCAACTATCTCAACCGGTGTCAGTAGCGGTGTATCCCCTACTCGCGTTTCAGAGTTATTATTGTGAAAGGTAATCCTCTAAACATCCTTAATAGTATCTGAATGGTTTAGGATTGGATCCTTGTTTGGGAATCAGTTTTTGTTGTCCGCTGCGCATGTTTATGCTTCCGGTTCCCAACAGTGGTATCAGAGCCACTTCTTAAACCTACAGATTAGGATTAAATTGTTGTTTGCGATAAACTGTTATTTGGATTATGGTTTTGTTAAAAAATTTGATTTTCATCTGTTTATATTAAAAATTGGATTTTTATCGTTTATCACACGAACCGTGTTAATCGACGGTGGAACGACGGCAGTTAGCCGAATCGAACCACCGGATCGATTAAAGGCCGTGGTGGTGGCGACGGTGGCTTTAGCGCCGCTGTCCGCCGGCGGTTGCACCGCAAAACCACCAGGACCGCCGGTTGCCTCGCTAGGCGGCGGCGGTGGCCGTGTCTTTCGATCGCACAAGGCGATGGTGGTGGCGTTAAAGCCGCTGCTGTCGCCGACGAGATCAGACCGCCGGTCGACAGCCCCTAGTGGCGGATCGATGGCGGTAGCGTGGTTGTTTGTCCCGCCAAGCCGCCGGCTACCTTACGGCCACGCCAGGGCGGTGGCGGTGATCGGTTACGCGAATCGCTAAACCACCTAATGGTGGTGGCGCTGTTGTTGCCCAGCGGTGGCGACGACGGCGTAGTGGTGGCAACGGCTTTGGCCGTTTGTCGCCGGATAAGCCACGAACCACCAGGCCACGCGCCGGCTGCCCTAAGGCCGAGCCAAGGCGGTGGCGGTGGCTGATTGTTTCCGCGATCGCAAGCCGCACCACCGGACGGTGGTGACGGCGTTTGTTGTTGGTGATGGAGCCGTCGGCCACGACGGCGATGGCAGCCTCGCCTGCTGTTGTCGTCGATCGGCCTAGCGGTGGCGGCGGTGGTGACCTTGGTTATCGCTGCTGCCGCCGGTGGCGGTTTCGGGAAGATTGCCGAAGATCGGCGGCAATGGTAGCTTCGGCTACGTTGTCGTTGATCACCGGTAGTAACAATGGTAACCGTTTGTTATTTTGTTGCTATCGGTGATGATATCGGATAAGTTTTTTGTGTGGATAGGGTCGTTTTGCCCGATAGGCTAAAACCCCAGATAAAATTATTTTTACTTTTATCTTATAAAATTAAATTAATTTTAAAGTAATTATAAAATCAGTTAGGTTTTATAATTCTGGTTTATCGTAACTGTATATATTTTAGTTTAACTGTTTTGTTTAAACTGTTAGTTGCGAGTGTCATAGCCAAGCCCTAGACCTGTGTTTGTGTTTCGTCTTTATATTATTGTTATTGTACTCTGTTTTGGTAAGGGAGGCCTGCGTGCCATTTACAACCCTTTTATTGTAATTTTGTTTTATATAATTTTAATTTACGCCGAAGACGGAGAAAACCTTAAAGACGGAGTTTGGAGGCACAACCAAGGATCTTGGAGCCAGTCGGAGCACCGAAAAATTCATGCCTTGTGTGTTGCTGTCACTTAGGGTTAAGACCGTCGTTTTGTGTTGGCTCACAAAACGACAATAGATTTAAGGGTTTTTGGCTATGACATGTCTTTTAAAATTGCGTGGTTGTTTATATTTATTTGTATAATTGTTAAATAACCTTTTTAAAAATTAAATATAAACCGAATGTTTTAAAAAGACAAAAATGGATACAAATACAGTTTGTGTTTGGATCCAAAGTTTTGAAAAAAAACTGGCATATATGACCCTTGTAAAATCATAGATTAGTAAGTGCAACCCACTTTAGGGGCACCTCCGGTGTAAGGTACATAGGGCGTTGTAAGTGCACACACTATGAACGCCCGTGTTCAAACCGAAACTGGAGGATGATAAAACTCTGCGAATTATCTCCGGGTGGTACCGGCCAGAGTTTGTCCAGGTCCCGGGTGGTGCAATCTATTTTGGTAATTATTTATTCACCGGGTGGTACCGGGCCAAAATGCACTAGAGGGACTAAATATGCACGGACTATATATCCGATGTCCCGACGATCTAGAAGTCGTATTTTCGAGTTAGAATACGATTGGTATAGTTTTACCTACCATAAATCGCATGTGTCGGTTTGACATGATCACGTGCTTCCCGACACATGTGAAATATGGATTCTAGTCTAATAAATTTATTTTAAGGGTAATAATTTATTAGAATTTTATAATTATAAACTAAATTGGAATTTATATTCTTCTGTAGATGTCTCCAATTAGCATTCCGTTTTATTCACCTGAGGAATCACTTCGCCTTATTATGGGCAAGTGGAAGCTTACGGGCCAGAACTTTCCAGTTTGGAAGTTACATTTACAGAATGTTTTGAGTGCCCAGGGTAAGCTTTATGTGATCAATAAGCCTATGTCACGACCTAAGAGCAATGCCCCTGAAGAGGAATTTGCTGAGTATTTTAGATTCATGGCAGATGAATCGGATGTAATGTCCATTCTAATTTTCTCTATGTCACCCGAGTTCACGGGAGATTTAAGAGACAAATTCTGTCATGAGGTTGTGAAAAATGTGGAGAACCAGTTAGGTCTCTACAAGCATACGGGTAAGCTTTTGATCATGCAAGAGATTTTCTCCCTGAAACTGCAAAATGGTCAGTCAGTTAAAGACCATCTTATTGAAATAAGAAGGCTCTTTAAATGTTTATCGCGTTTGGGGTACAAGATGACTCAGGAAGAGCTGGTGTACCTCATGTGGTTTTCCCTCACGAAAGAGATTCAAGACACAGCTAGTGCCTATATGAAGGAACCAAAGAAAGACGTGGATAAAGTTCATGAAGATATTTTGGCCAGTCTAGAGCCAGTACCGGAACCTGCAGATCTCATGGACACTGATGTGATTGATGAGCTGGGAGATCTGAGTTGCCCAGAATGCGGCAGCGAGGATATTTGCGAGCACTCGATGAATATCGACCAGATAGAGATCGGTTTACCCGATGCTCCAGGTATCTTTATGATAGATTGCTTAATCACTTCTTATGAATCATGGGTAATTGATACAGGCAGTGGTAACCACATTTGTAATCATTTACAGGGATTCACTAGAAGAAAGACTCTGAGGAAGGACCGTTCGAACCTACGAGTTGGCGAAGGCACACCGCTGATAGCTGAAGCTGTAGGATCTTATAGTCTTAGTTTACCCTCGGGTCTAGTTTTGGAACTGGATAATTATTATTATATTCCAAATATGATTAAGAATGTTTTGTCTTTTGATTTGTTAGTAGACCAAGGATTTTATTATAAATACGATTATAAAATGATTTCCGTCTTTAAAGACAATATTTTCTATTTTAAAGCTACACCCGTGAATGGTCTATATACAGTAAATCTACAAGACAACAGTAGTGAAATCTATCATATAAGTAAACAATCCAAGGATATTGAGGATCAGACTTACCTCTAGCATTGTCGTTTAGGCCATATAAACAAGAAACGCATTGAACTACTCCTGAAAGGAGGTTTTCTTGGAACTTTCAATTACAAACCTTTTTATAATTGCGAGTCTTGTTTATCTGGCAAAATGACAAAGCAACCTTTCAACAAAGAAAATGAAAGGGCTACTGACTTATTAGAAATAATTCACACAGATGTGTGTGGACCTTTTAGTCATGTAGCAAGAGGAGGATACCGGTACTTCATTACCTTTACTGACGATTTCAGTAGGTATGGTTATGTCTATCTTATGAGACATAAATCTGAAAGCTTTGAAAGATTCAAAGAATTTCAGAATGAAGTACAGAATCAACTTGACAGAAAGATCAAGTTCTTACGGTCGGATCGCGGAGGCGAATATCTTAGTGACGAGTTTGACAATCATCTAATGGAGTGCGGGATTGTATCCCAACTCACACCTCCGTATACACCTCAGATGAATGGTGTATCAGAAAGGAGAAATCGTACTTTACTTGATATGGTACGAACGATGATGTGTCACTCTACGCTGCCAATATCATTCTGGGGACATGTGCTCGAAACAGCAGCACACATACTGAACAGAGCGCCAACAAAGTCGGTATAAAAGACTCCATACGAATTATGGAAGGGTAAGAAACCCAACATGTCTTTTTTAAGAATTTGGGGCTGTGAGGTTTACGTCAAACGACCCACCTCAGAAAAACTCAAACCCAAATCCGACAAGTGTTTCTTCGTAGGATATCCCAGAACCACCGTGGGATATTATTTCTACAACCCTGAAGAGAACAAAGTCTTTGTTGCTCGAAATGGAAAATTTCTGGAAGAAAAGTTTCTCAGTTCTGGAAACACCAGAAAGGATGTAGATCTACAGGTAGTAGACGAAGAACACTACACCAATTGTTGAGCCAGAAATACAACATAAGAATGTTGAACCTCAATCAGAACCGATTGAGGAAGTGCAAACACAGGACCTTCGCAGATCCAGTAGGGTAAGACAAGAACCAGATAGGTATCTTGGGTTTCTAGTCTCTCAGGACAGTGGAGACTTGAATGAACCAACATCCTATGGAGAAGTTGTGTCAGGCAATGAGTCTGAACAATGGCAGGAAGCCATGAAGGCCGAGATGCAATCCATGTACGACAACCAAGTTTGGGAGTTGACTGATTTGCCACAACACTGTAGAGCTGTTGGACGCAAATGGGTTTTCAAGAAGAAAACAGACATGGATGGAAATGTGCACACTTTTAAGGCCAGACTGGTTGCAAAAGGGTTCACGCAAACTCATGGTATCGACTATGATGAAACCTTTTCGCCAGTAGCCATGCTAAAATCAATTAGGATTCTAATGGCCATTTCAGCGTACTTTAACTACGAGATCTGGCAAATGGACGTCAAGACAGCCTTTCTGAATGGAAAGTTAACAGAAGACGTCTATATGGAACAACCAGATGAATTTGAAGATCCTAAAAATCCTAATAAGGTGTGTAAACTGCTAAAATCCATTTATGGATTAAAGCAAGCATCTCGAAGCTGGAACTTACATTTTGACGAAAGAATCAAAGAATTTGGTTTCGCCAAAAGTGAGTTCGAGCCATGTGTCTACACTAAGTTCAGTGGGAGCATAGTAACCTTCTTGGTCTTGTACGTAGATGATATTCTACTCATAGGAAACGATGTTCCAACTTTACAGAGTGTAAAGAGTTAGTTAAGCAAATGTTTCCAGATGAAAGACCTTGGAGAAGCCGCTTACATACTTGGCATAAAGATCTACAGAAATAGATCTAAGCGGCTTATCGGACTTAGCCAAAGTACATACATTGATAAAGTTCTAAAAAGATTTAGAATGGATGAATCCAAGAAAGGATTTATCCAGATGCAGCAGGGCATAGTGTTAAGTAAAACACAATGTCCTGTTTCTAGTCAAGACCAGGACAGAATGAAATCGGTTCCATATGCTTCAACAATTGGATCGATTATGTATGCCATGTTATGTACCAGGCCCGATGTTGCTTACTCAGTAAGTGTTACGAGCAGATATCAACAGAATCCAGGAGAACCTCACTGGTTGGCTGTCAAGAACATTCTCAAGTATTTGAGAAGAACGAAAGACATGTTCTTGGTCTTTGGAGGATCTGAGGATGAAATCAGCGTCACAGGATATTCTGATGCTAGTTTCCAGACCGACAGAGATGATTTTAGATCACAGTCGGGTTACGTTTTTACCCTGAACGGAGGCGCGACCTCGTGGAAGAGCTCGAAGCAGGACACAATTGCAGATTCAACTACAGAAGCAGAGTACATTGCAGCATCTGATGCGGCAAAGGAAGCTGTCTGGCTAAGGAATTTTCTATCGGATCTCAGAGTGGTTGCCAGTGTCTCTAGACCGATCGATATATTCTGTGATAACTCGGGAGCCGTGGCGCAAGCAAAGGAACCTAGAGAGCATCACAAGTCAAGACATGTGCTCAGAAAGTATCACCTCATCCGAGAGATCATTGGAAGAGGAGATGTGAGAATATGCAAGATTCCAACAGAAGACAATGTCGCAGATCCGCTGACAAAACCACTAGCAAGGGTGAAGCATGAAGCACATGCAAATTCCATTGGGATGCAGTACCTGGACGCCAGTAGCTAGTTTTTTAGTTTATTAAATAATTATTATAGTTTAATTTTGAAACAATGTAATCATGTAAAGTTTTATTTCACAGTGTGTTGGAAATAAATGGAGGTTTTATTTTCATGATTGTTCTAAATTAACTATTTTTCACATATTTAACGTATCCATGATTTTACAAGTTTTTATGAAATCTAAATTTCCGTAGCCACTTATTGAAATGAGAATTTCAATAGGGAGTTTAACGCTATTATAAATACTTGATGATTTATTCAAATTAAAGAATAAAAGCACAAGAGATGTGACCAAGTATTTATAGATACTCATCAGAGTGTTTGAGTATTGGAAGTGACCAGTTATCAAGTCTGCTTCATGGAGCCTCAGTCATGAGCATTGACTTGATAGGTTGTCCTTTGACCTGAGATACTTGGTTTGGGAACATGAGGACTGTTGTACTCTTAGCACGTCCTAACGCTGCACCGTAACAGGGTGGGTATACGGGACATGACTAGATGCAGCGGAAGCCGTGGATCCAAATGCAAGTAGTCAAGAAGGGATTTGCACCTCTTTACTAAAAGAGAGATATTTCCGGGCCCCTTGATGATTAAGATTGGCAGAAATCGTGTGGCCACGCTCGGATAGAATAACAGGTGTTATTTAGTAATATCCGTTACTGCAGGCAATCGAAATCAGAATCAAGAAATACTTGATATTTAAGAAATGAATCCTCCACTCCATGTCTTAAAATCATTTTAGAAATATCGTGTGCAAAAGGAATGAACCTGTGTACAAATTCAAGCGTGAATTGTATCTCTGGATATAAGAGATCTTATAACTTGGTTAACCTAAGTGTCTGGCTAGGGACCTCCTTAGGCTAATGGTAACAGCACAGTTACATGTCTAGCACAAGTGGGAGTCTGTTAGGATTGTGTGCGAGACAGTAACGAGGTTACCGTGTCCAATGTTATAAGACACTAGTAGGTCACACCGCTGCACGCCAAAATGAGAACGTTTGGATTACATGAGAAATAATTAATTGATTATTAAATATTTAAAGAGAGAAATAAATAAATAGTTAGTTAAATTATTTATTCATAATTAATTAATCAGATAGATTAATTAATAATAATTATGGAAATTATTTGTAGAGATAATTACCAAAGAATTTTATATGGAAACAAACTCTGCCAGGTTTATCCATATAAGTTAGGGCTATGGGTTTATGATCATTAATTCAATTCCTTTTTCCCAAGAAGCCTTTTCTCTCTCTCTCCCAAAAACCGGCGTCCAGATCCAGAGTGGTGTACGGAGTCATTTTTCGGGTAATCCTCGGTGGTGGTCTAGCAACTATCTCAACCGGTGTCAGTAGCGGTGTATCCCCTACTCGCGTTTCAGAGTTATTATTGTGAAAGGTAATCCTCTAAACATCCTTAATAGTATCTGAATGGTTTAGGATTTGATCCTTGTTTGGGAATCAGTTTTTGTTGTCCGCTGCGCATGTTTATGCTTCCGGTTCCCAACAATGGGAACCTACAAAAATTTTAAAAGCCAAGAAATTTTGACCAATAGGTTCCCACACTTAGAATTTAATCTATCCCCTTACAAAACATAAATTAAGCAAAAAGGATAATATCAAAAGTTTTAGCAAGTCATGCAAAAATTGGCCGAAAACATAACTCACCGAAACAATTTGATAAAAGTGCCTTCAACTACTTAGTGCAAGAAGAAACAGCTATTAAAACACGTATCAAGAACACACACTTCCATGAATAATTGCCAACAAGAATAACTCAATCTTCCCACACTTAGTGTTTGACCGTATTTTTCACCTTTAAAAACAATGGGAACCATAAAAAATATTTTCTTGATTGGTTTGGGGTTCCCACACTTAGAATCTTGCAAAGGTTGGCGTTTTAAAGATAAGCATAACATGCCGCCAAAAGCTTGAGTTTTAAACCGAGGTGAAAAACTACAAGATTCGTACAAAATTGTTTACGGTCACAACACCAAAAAGTGGAACGAGAAAGTTTCAAACAAAACCAAGGCAATAATTCAAGAAGTAGCAAATAACCAACGAGCACATCAAACAACAAACCTCATGCTTTTCGCCAAAATGAAAGATTGCATCTTCCCGTTAATAATTGACCACATTTTATAAAAACCAAAGTGACGGGAGCCCGTTTTCAAAAATATGTAAACTTTAAGGTTTTACGCAAAGTGGGTTCCCACACTTAAAAGTTTTACCATCTAGTTTTTCAAAAACAATTTGTACCCAAAAACCCCAAAAACTTGTCTAGATGGTAAAATAAGCATCCTTCTTTTAAAAACTTGTTTACTTGTAAAAAAGCTAGTGCTTGGAAATTTTGAAAAACGGTCAATGTACCAACGAGGAAGATGACATCTTGAACAAACGGCGCAAGAAGCAAGAGAGATATGACAGAACCCTAAAAATCGCGACTTTAAAACTGGGTCTGTCACTTGCTCGTGGCGCGAGCCTATACCTTCGCGGCGCGAGGGATTAAAACGGGGCACGGGACAGATAAAGTCGAGGCTCGCGGCGCGAAAAGAAGGCTCGCGGCGCGAAGCCTGTTTTTCAAAATTTCATTTTTGGTCCCTGTACTCTCCTCGCGACGCGAAACTAAAAATTTCGCGAAAGCGAAGTGTTTTCTGTCCAAAGTTCGAAAAATTTTTCTTTCAAAAATTGATTTGCTTGACTCCAATTGACTCTACTGACCCAACTTAACTAAAACTAGAAGAAAAACTGAAAAACGACAAAACACGGGTTGCCTCCCGAGAAGCGCTTGTTTTTGTCATGAGTCTCGAGCCTGACTCCGGGGTTATGCACCCTCGATTGAAACAAAACACCCTTCACTTGCAATCAAGCAAGGGTGAAAGTAGTGGTACATACCTGGGCTAACTGATTTACCTTCATGTGATCCACCAGGTAGAGTTGCGTACCACTTATCGCTCCGGTTTGTGTTCGGGATTGGTATCTTTGGAACCAGATCCTTTAGATACTCCATTATGTGCGTTGGTTCAACCAATTGCGTTTGGCAACTGGCTTCCCAAAAAGGATCTTCGTACCGATCAACCTGACAGAACAAAGGCTCATTGTTAATATCATCATACTCAGACATTAGGAGATTTACCTTTGGCTGAATGGTGGATAGATTTTCTTTTGGAGTTTGCTCCTCATGTCCCTCTTGCTCAAAGTCTTCGCCATCCGATTGTTCACCCATTGTTTCATCCTGTAAAATTAAAGAACTGTTAGAATCATCGGATTTAACAAATGGTTGACTTACCTTTGGTTGAGGAACAGATTGGTTCGGCGAGGCTTCTTCGGGTGTCGATTCTTTGACTTGATCATCTTGCATTAGAGTTCCGATTCCATCTAGGCAGTCTTCATCATGGTATTCTTCCGTTGTATTAACCTGCCATGAAAACTCATCGTCAGAATCATCAGAATCGAACCATGGTGGAATTACCTCGTGTTGAGTCATAGATTGATCCATTGTCGAAAGCTCTTCGATTCGTGTCGGCTCATGTGGTGTTGTAGACTCCTTTAGCCTGACTGTTTCCTCTTTGACTCCTTTCCTCGGGAGTAATGATAATTCGACCTCCGGTTCGACAACCTGCAGTTTAGGAATTTGGTCAGTTTTGGGCATAGGTGGTTCCACAACAACTTTACCTCCTTTCGTAGCAGTAAACACTTCAGCTTGTTCGTTTATTTCCACATGAGGATATGCTCCCTTGACTTCTCGGAGGATCTGGTCGGTACTTTTGTATATTCCTGCAACGAAATTCACGAACTCTCGGATTTGTTGTTCTTTGTTTGTGCTCGTCTTTCCTTGTTCTGAAAAATGATGGAACAACTGTTCGATTATTCCGCCGCTCGACTTAGATAGCGCAAGAATTGACTTCCAAGTTTGGCATTCTGTCGGAGGATCATTTCCGCAGTTTGTGCACTTAAATTGCGGCTTATCGAATGATGAAATCCCGTTTAGCTGTGCCGATTTGCTCTCCTCCTCATCAGTGGCCCAGTCTAGATAATGTGCCTCTAAGTCGTCCAGGAGCTTACGTGCTTCCATAACTGTCTTATAATGAAAGATACCACCACAAGATTAGTCTAACCAAAATCGAGAATCGTTAGTCAACCCGGCATAAAATATATCCATCACCTCTTTATCATCAATACCATGGTTTGGAAGCTTCAAGAGTAAATCCTTATATCTTTCCCATTCTTTCGCAAGATGTTCTTTTCCTTGTTTAAATTGCCGAATTTCAGCTTTTATTTTGTTAACCTTGGAAATGGGAAAGTACCTTGACAAAAAGGCAGATTTTAAATCTTCCCATGTCATAATGGATCCTGGGGTCAATCTTTAAAACCAGTCTTTTGCCCTATTTGTCAAGGTAAAGGGAAATACTCGAAGTTTTACCTCGTCTTCCGTAGCGTTGAATAGATCACAGATGTCTTCGAATGCTTCGAGGTGTTTATATGGTTCTCCGCCAGGTCTCCCGTCAAATGATATAGTGAAGATCATTTTGATCAGTCCTTTGTTGATCTCCATATCTGTAACACAAGAAAAATACCCGGAGTAGCACGAAAAAAGAAGAAAAATTAACAAAAAACTAAACTAGAAAGCAAATAACTTAATCGGGAATAAATTCCCAACCAAGGATTGATTAATCAAACTAATAAAGATCAAAAATCTAGTAACTACCGTTCCCCGACAACGGGGCCCAAAACTTGATGCGGTAATTATCGTATATAAAAAGCGTGACAAGTTTTAGCCTCTAATGCCTAGCCACCGTCTTACCACATATACAGGCAAGCGCACCTGATCGTGAGTAATATAGTGTAGGAAAGTCCAGGTATCGTATCTACCACTGGGAACGGTCAAGTTTTATAGACTATTAATCTAAATCAGTTTAATTAACCTAAAGCTTTTTGGGGGTTTTGTTTTTAGAAAAGTATTTTGAAATATAAAAGACAAATAATGAATTAACCTAACCAAGAAGTGGAAAACTGATGAACAGACATACATTGGAGATAAGTGAATCCATTATGGTTTACTTTCATAAGACATAGATTTATGATTGTTGTCAGAATTTAAGCAATTAAGCACCCGAACATGTTTATCTAAGATTATCAACTAGGTCTCGGTCCTCCTAGCTCCAATACTAGGTCGTTTGTCAGGCAAACTAACACCGGAAATCCGATTCTAATTTTATTGCATGGTGTTCTTCCCTCAGGTCACTCTCGGTCCAAGTAACCACTTAACACAACTCTCTTGGTCCAAGGGTAGGTTAAGGTAGGTTGATTATCCTATCGGAGTCTATCTATTTTGGTCAAACAGATACACCCAACCAATGAGTTCAAACAACCAAACAATTTAAATCAGCACGGAATCAAAGACAACATTCAACAAATCATGCATCTAATTAATAAACTGAAATCCAAAGTATTCAAACCATAATGTAAACAAAGAGAAATCAACACATAGACATGTCAATTGTAGATTAAACACCAAACCATACTAAAGACCGGTCGATTTGGCATGACATCCTCTCGAATCATCTCCTCCGTAGCCGTCACATCGAGCCTCCATCTTCTCGGGTTGGAAACCCTAATCGGCTCCCAACATCTAACCTAGGAGAGTAGTATAGAAAATTGGATTTTCTGGATGCATAAAACTGAATGACTAAGGCCTATATTTATAAGAAAACGTCCAGGGGCCATCTGGCGATCGCCAGACTGCTGGTTTGGCGACGCCAGATGCTTAGGTCAACTCTGGTTTTCAATTTTGTCGAATCTGGCGGCGCCAGATTCTGAACTGTGTTGACTTTGTGCATTTTTCACGTTTTCTCGCCCTTTTTCGTACTTTTCTGTTCCACGGCCTCCAAGACCTACAAAATTAGGAATTAAACCTTTTTAAGTCAAACAGCATCATAATTACTCTCAAAATGAAGATAAAAGTGGGGAATTGATGCGAGTAAAATATGTATAATTTTGGAGTTATCAGCGGCTTTCCCTGACTCGACACTACCACACATATATACACATGTGATAGTGTAAACCACATGTAATGAAAACTCACTTGGAAGTAGCTTAGTAGCAATTTTTGATTCACGTTCAAGCTTAGGTAGCTCCCCTATAACAATCAAGCATAACCCAAGTCACGACAACACTCAAACCGGACTCTCAGTTCCTAACCCGACCTTTCTTTGGAAAAGACCCAACGGGAGAAGTCCATTTACTCTAAAACTTCATGGGACATCATATATGGACATCCCCTAGGGGTTTATGAACTTGGAAACCCCCAACGAGCCCTAACGAAAAAGTTCGAAAAACCAAACAGTAGTTTTCGCGTTCACTTTCGCGGACGCGAGAGTCAACGCGAGGAGATCAAAATCTGGAACTGGAACACTCGTGGCGCGAGGGGGTGCCTCGAGGCTCGAGCTAAATCCTTTGCAGCGCGAAGACAAAATCAGAACCCCGAAATTTCATTCCAAAACGTGAATTCGACTCAAAATCGATGTTTTTCATCCAAAGGCTTCAAACCAACCGATTACTTTAAAGGAGATTCGTTCTAACGACTCCAAATCGACTATCAACAATCTCAAAACACTAAACATAGATTACATACTCGAATCTAGCGATTAACGATTCAAAAAATCATGCAATCGAAACCCTAACCGCTAAGACGACAAAACTAAAAAGGAACCAACAATATACCTTATGCGAAATCGACGGAGATTAGACGAGAGTGACGACGATTCCGGCTTCTTAGGCATTTCTTCCCACTTTCTCCTCTCTGTGTCTCCCTTTCTCTCGATCTCTCTCCCTTTTATCTTTTGTTTGCTAACTAACTCCAAAAGGGTTCCAAGGGACCTAAATACATGGGCCAAACCCACAACAAAACAAATCAAGCCCATCTTGATTAAAATCCATCTAGTTAAGTCTAAGGCCCAAAAGTAACTTAACTAGAATTAATTAAATTAAATAAATATCTTAAAACGAAAATGAGGCGTTACAACTCTCCCCCACTTACAAGGATTTCGTCCCCGAAATTCAATCTGTAAAAAGCTACGGGTAGTTCTCCCGCATCTCAGAATCCAGCTCCCAAGTCCACTCAGATCCTTTCCTATGCTGCCATTGCACCTTCACCATTCCAACCTCTTTGTTCCGCAGCCCCTTTACTTTTCTTTCCAGCAATACTACCGGCCTTTCTACGTAGTTCAGGCTCTCTTCTACCCGAATATCATCCAACGGTGTATGTGCTGTTTCGTCTGCGGGGTACTTACGCACTAGGACACGTGGAACGTGCTATGGATCTGACCAAGGACTTCCGATAGCTCCAAATGATAAGCCATCTTTCCCACACGAGCAAGAACCGTAAATGGTCCGATGTATCGAGACCCTAGATTGCCTCGCTTCCGAAAACGGATAACTCCCTTCCAAGGTGAGACCTTCAACAAGCACGGTCACCCACCTGGATCTCTAAATCTGATCTTCGTCTGTCTACATAGCCTTTCTGCCTGCTCTGCATTGTCTGAAATAGCTTCTTGACCCTCTGGATGTTCTCCGTGGTCTTCGGCACCACCTTCGAGCTCCTGAGAACATGTTGTCCAACCTCACCCCAACAGATTGGGGTTCTGCATCTCCTTCCGCAAAGCATCTCGTACGGCGGCATTCCAAATGCTCGAAAGGCAACTGTTGTTATACGAGACTCAGCTAACGGCAAGTAGGAATCCCAACTACCTCCAAAATCCAAGACGCACACCCGAGGTATGTCTCCCCAAGTCTGTGTCGTACGCTCGCTTTGATCGTATGTCCGCGAGTGATAAGCGGTACTAAACAGCAATCGAGTATCCAAATCCTCATGAAACCGCTCCCAAAACCGAGAGGTAAAGCGAGTGTCCCTGTCTAAACCGTTTGACACAGGTACCCCGTGTCTCACTACCCCTTCCTTTACGTAGATGTCCATCAACTGTTCCCATGCGAAGCTTCCACGGATGGCTAAAATGTGAGCATTCTTGGCTAACCGACCCACTATCACCCATAACGCGTCAAATTTCCGAGGGGTCCTCGGTAGTTTGGTGATTAGATTCATGGTTATGTTTTCCCACTTCCACATAGGAATTTCCTAAGGTTGCACCTTGCTATGAGGCTTCTGATGCTCAGCCTTTACCTTCCAACAGACCAAACACGACTCCACGTAACAGGCTACATCTCGTTTCATTCCCGGCCACCAGTAATCGGATTTGAGATCCCTGCACATATTTGTGGCCCTAGGATGAATGGGGAATCTGGACTTGTGGGCTTCTTCTAATAGTGTCTGTCAAGCACCTCCTGCGAGAGGAACCCACACCCGGTCATGTCTCAACAAAAGCTCCCTACTATCTCCGACCATCAATGGTAACTGGCCCCTAACTCGCTCCTTGTTTTGGTTCTTGTCTCGACTGGCTTCTTCTTGAGCTTGACGAACCATCTCAAGGAATGACATAGTCATGGTCACCTTTAGAAGCTGATAACTCCAAAATTATACATATTTTACTCGCATCAGTTCCCCACCTTTGTGCTTATTTTGAGAGTATTTTTGATACTGTTTGACTTAAAAAGGTGTAAATCCTAATCTTGTAGGTTTTGGAGGTGCTTGTGCGTAAAAGTATAAAAAGAGGGTAAAAAGCGTCAAAAAGGAGACTGTTGTGCAGACTTTGGAAATATGGACTTTGCTTGGCTCCTAAGACTGCTTTCTTGCTCCCTAAGACAGATAACTTCCTCCAAAAGACGGGTCTTCAGTAGATAAGGCAAGAAAATATTCCGGAAGATCTCGGAAGCTGGTTTTAATATACTCGTGCCGCGAAGGGCATTGCTCGCGCCACGAGGTCTATGCTCGCGCCGCGAAAGAGAGGCTCGCGCCGCGAAGATCGATTTTTCTCACTCGGAAGCTTCCAGAAGATTAGGGTTTGATCGTTGCATGTTTCGCTCCGCGAAGGTACCGTTTCGCGAACGCGAAACGGGCCTGACGAGCTTTCTTTTAAATAAGAGCCTAGGGTCATTCAGTTTATGCATCCAAAAAAATTCTGGTTTTTGATACAATTCTCTCATAGTTTAGATTAGGGTAGATGGGAGCCGCTTAGGGTTTCCAACCCGAGAAGATGTAGGCTCGATGTGACGACTACGGAGGAGATTCGAGGGAATGCGCGACAAATCTACTGGTCTTTAGTCGGTTTGTTTACGCATTTATGATCAGTGTGTCTATGTACTGATTCCTTTTCTGTTTTCATTGTGGTTTGAATACTTTGGATCTTTATTTAATAGATGAATGGTTTGTTGAATATTATCTTTGATTCCGGTTTGATTCGTATTATATGGTTATTTGAACTTGTTGGTTGGGTGTATCTGTTTAACCTAGATAGATAGACTCCGATAGGTTAATCAACCTTTTTGACCTTCACTTCGGTAACACGGAGAGTTGTGTTAGGTGGTTAGCTCAGACCAAGAGCAGCTAGATAGTAGAATACCGTACAATAGTGATAGAATTAGGTGACTGGTACTAGACTGCCTGACAATCAGTCTATGTATTAGGACTAGGAAGACCAACCTTGTTTATAATCTTAGATTTACATGCTTGGGTGCTACGTGCTTAAATTTTGATAGCAATCATTAATCTATATCTCATGAAAGTAAACCATAATGGATTCAATTATCTCCAATGTATGTTTGTTCATCAGTTTTCCACTTCTTGGTTAGGGTTTAGTTGTTAATTGTTTTAGTCTTTTCTTTTAAAATACTTTTCCAAAAGCAAAACCCCAATTTTCTAGATTAATTAATTAATTCTTTGGTAGACTCCTAGCTTAACTGTTCCCAGTGGTAAGAACGATATCTGGACTTTCCTAAACTATATTACTCGCGATCGGGTACGCTTGCCTGTGAATGTGGTAATTGTGGTTAGGCATTAGAGGTTAAAACTTGTTTCGCTTTTTATATATGATATTTACCGCATCAGAAGCGCTATTCAGAGAGACACACTACTTGTCTTATACGACTTAGCGCATCAGCCACTATGTTGGCTTTGCCAGGATGGTAAATGATCTCCCGGTCATAATCCTTGACCAGTAAAGCCATCTCCGCTGCCTCATATTCAGATTAAGCTGATCCAGAAAGTACATCGACCTTCTAGGGTTGGTATAAATGGTGCACTTTACTCCGTACAAAAGTGCCTCCAATTTTTCAAAGCTAAAACCACCGCTGCGAGCTCGAGATCATGCGTGGGGTAATTAGCTTTGTGAGGCTTCAACTGCCTTGAAGCATAAGCTATTACCCGACCTTTCTGCATGAGAACACAATCCAAACCAAGATGTGACGCGTCGTAATACACCGTCATGTCTCCACGCCTTCGGGAAACGTCAAAATTGGCGCTTCACAAAATTTCTGACTCAAGACCTCGAAGGCCGTCTGCTGCTCCGTACCCCAGTTACACAGCTCACTCTTCTTTGTCAACTTTGTCAATGGCATCGCGATACAAGAGAAACCTTGGGTAAAACAACGGTAGTAGCCGGCTAAACCGAAGAAACTTTTGTTTTCGGTAGGAGTCTTTGGAACCTCCCAATCCATGACTGCCTCGTTCTTTGATGGATCCACTTTAATGCCTTCCCTGTTAACGAGATGGCCCAAGAACTAGACCTCCTGTAACCAAAATGCACACTTGGAGGACTTGGCATAAAGTCGTTCTCTTCTCAACACTTCAAGCACTTCTCGCAAGTGAACGACATGATCCTCCTTTGTCCTTGAGTATGTCATCAATAAACACTATCACTGCTCTATCAATCAACAGTCTATAGACCCGGTTCATCAGATCCATAAATGCAGCTGGGGCATTAGTGAGGCCCAAGGGAATCACTAGGAACTCGTAGTGCTCGTATCTAGTTCTAAATGCTGTCTTATGGATGTCTTCCTCCTTCACCTTAAGCTGGTGCTCACCCGAACGAATATCAATCTTCAAAAACCACGCCGCTCCCTATAACTAGTCAAATAAGTCATCAATCCTAGGCAAGGGATACCTATTTTTGATGGTAACCTTGTTGAGTTCCCGATAATCTATTCACATTCGATGACTCCCATCCTTCTTCTTTACGAATAAAATTGGTGCACCCCAAGGCGAGCTACTCGAGTGTGTGAATCCTTTCTCTAAGAGCTCATGAAGCTGACTCGATAGCTCTTGAAGCTCCGGTGGCACCAAACAATAAGGGGTCCTTACAACTGGTGCTGATCCGGGTACCAAGTCGATCCCGAACTTAATCTACCTATCGGGATTTTCTTATGAAAATAATTGTAAATATTGCATGCCCCATGCCACCAGGATTGCTATTAATTACAGATAATGATCAAGATCTTTGACGGTAGATATATTGATCAAGATCTTTGAGTGATGGGCCCAACATGCAATTGTTGCACATCTCAAGAACCAATCTAATCCATCTATTTAGTCTTAATGGATATATGGATTCATAAATGCATTCATAGTTTCCTATTATAAGTGGTGATGATAATTAATGAACTCTAATTACCTTCTATAAATATTTAAATCATAATAAATGAATCTTCATTATTTCCATAAAATGCACTAATTCATTGGTTCTTATAGAAAAGTTCAAATGTGAACCATTTTTTGGTTGTAAACGTGAGGACAGCCCAGAGCGCGCCACGTGGCAATCTGAAATTTCCTCGACTAAGCTTATGCATACTATATAACGCTATCATTCAGACTGAATAAAGCGTTATGCAGTATGCATAAGGCTTGGTCGCACTCTGACACGGGCGGGTTAGCCGCGAGTTAGCTTTATTCAAGGCTTATTCGGTTTTCATAATAGCGTTATGCAATATGAATAACACTAACCCGCGGGTTTATGCAGACTGAATAAGCCTTGACCCGCGGAAGTCAGATTGTCACGTGTCGCGCTCTGGGTTGTCCTCACGTTCACAACCAAAAAGTGGTACACATTTGAACTCACCCCTATATATATATATATATACTCCCTCTGTTCCAAAATTATTGTTTGGTTTTGACTTCTGAAAGTCTTTCTTTTTCGACTTTGACCTTAGATATTTTTGTTTATGTTATATAATACTTGACGAATGTTATACCAATGAAAATACATTAAAAACACAACCCATTCATATATTTTGCATCAACTATTATACAATTAAGGTCAAAGTCGAAAAAGAAAGACATTCAAAAGTCAAAACTGGACAATAATTTTGGGACGGAGGTTGTATGTTTTTAGCCTCCAACTGCCTATCTCGACTTCCTCCTTCTTTCACTTCAAATATTATAATCCGATCAAGATGGAAACCATGACCGATATCGGTTTTCGACTTGTTTTGGTTTTTTTTCAGTCGAGATTAAAACCAAAACTGAAACTGAACCGTTCTCAATGTTGGATTCGTTTTTTTGTTTCCGTTTTGGTTTTTTGGTTTTTTTTTTTTTTTTTTGTTTTTTTTGGTTTCGGTTCAATTTTGGTTTCTTCTCACTTTATTTTTTACAATCCCAGTTCAAATTCCAATTCCATTCAACCAAATACGACCAAAATGTATGGTCAAATTTTAATTCCAATTCTTTCAAAGTCAAGTTCGAATGAATTCCAACTCCACCGAATTCGTTTCCGCCAATTAATTCATCAACAAGGCATGACACATCTTCTTTAATGTTAAACCTTCCCTCTACCTTCTCAATTCTTTAATTTCCTTCCTTTAATTAATCAAAAAAGGTCCTAATGGGAAATGGGTTTCTAATCTCAAACGTAGACATCCCCCTTAAGCCAAGGGTTTCTGACTCCCCGGAAAATGTTCCTTTATGGGTCTCTCTCTATCGATCACTAAGATCTAAAGTTCAACAATACATACACCTAGTATCATACCATACGATAGGCACTACACACATTCTCAACCGTACTGCTATGGGATTATCATCAACTGACTAAATGTTCTAGAGTGCAAACTGCTCTCCAAACTCTCTCTATTGGCCAAACTAACCTATAGTGCAAGCGATCTCTAAACTGTCTGTATAGGCCAAACTCAACCTATAGTGTATCCATACCACACATCCACTCCCCCTCCAGATTCTCAGGATTCCTTATAATTCTGACAAAATCCAATTTGTGCCGGCGTTTATAATAGTACGGGGGCCGTAGTATTATAAACAAGCTGGATGTGAGAATCATGTTTCGAACCCAAAAGCAACAATCAAACAAGAACATGCCAGAGAGTTCTCCACGAGATTCCCACCCAATGGTACAAATTTGGTCTTAACTTCACCACTAAGCATCCTGATTCACTGAAAGGTCAACTAAATCTATTGATCGTAGATATGCAGCCTAATTATACAATCTTATCAATTCTCATCATAGCTAGAACACCCTTTGGACCACAACCCACAGTACTCCAAAGACATAACACTTTTAACAAGCAAAAATCACAGTAATTGACTAGGAGTTGGTTACCACAAGTTCTATCTATCTTCGTTGCTTAACTAATAGTGCACACGCAACTTTACATATATATGATATATCTTTCAATTTACCTAAGGTGCATAATACTTGATCCTAGTCACATAAGCCAAGCTAACAATCAACGCACCAATCAATCCCTTGACTGCCATCAGTCAATTAAAATACCCAAGACTTAATCAAATGCAACCTCATACAACTAACTTATCAGCTACAAGCTAGCTTATCAGTAATTTGGCAAACACAACCATAATTACTGTTTCTCTTTTGCTAGAATCTCACTTTTTCTTGAAAAGAAAAGGAGATTGTTAGTTTGAGTTAAGAAAGAAACTAGATCTTTAATTGGCATAATTAAGTGATACGCCTTATAAGAGCATCCACAGTTGTGGAACCTCTAAGAACCTCACTTGCCATATTTTTCTTTCCCACATCATTGTCACCTCAATAAAGTAAGAACATCCTTAAAACTCTACAATGAAGGTTCTTACAAAAACCTCACTCTCATTTCTTATTTATAATATAATTTTTATTTATGTAATTTAGTATATAACAGAAAAGGAAAGTATAATAAGAACCTGGGTTCTTGTTCAAGCATCTGGATTCTAATAAGAACCTGTGATTAGGCAAGAACCTCTATCCCACAGTGGAGGTTCTTGTAAAAATCCCAAGAAAAACCTCAACAAGAACCTCCATTGTGGATGCTCTTAACTTTTATCATACTTAATTGATTGGTGGAGAAGTATATATGTTATTAAGTGTTGTTTGAAATCTAAATCAAGTTGGGATTTTCTTATGAAAATAATTGTAAACATTGCATTCCCCATGCCACCAAGATTGCTATTAAATATAGATAATGATCAAGATCTTTGACGGTAGATATATTGATCAAGATCTTTGACGGTAGATATATTGATCAAGATCTTTGAGTGCTGGGCATACCATGGAATTGTTGCACATCTCAATGATCAATCTTATCCATCTATTTAGTCTTAATGGATATATGAATTTATAAATGCATTTATAGTTTCCTATTATAAGTAGTGATCAGCATTAATGAACTCTAATTACCTTTTTAAAATATTTAAATCATAATAAATGAATCTTCATTATTTCCATAAAATGCACTAATTCATTGATTCTTAAGGTGTGCAACAATTGCAATGTGTTCATTTGATTTTCCCACTATGTATATATATATAGGAAAGTTCAAATGTGAACCATTTTTTGGTTGTAAACGTGAGGACAGTCCAAAGCGCCACGTGGCAATCTAAAATTTCCTGGACTAAGCTTATGCATACTGCATAACGCTATCATTCAGACTGAATAAAGCGTTATACAGTATGCATAAGGCTTGGTCGCACTCTGACACGGACGGGTTAGCCGCGAGTTAGCTTTATTCAAGGCTTATTCAGTTTGCATAATAGCGTTATGCAATATGAATAACACTAACCCGTGGGTTTATGTAGACTGAATAAGCCTTGACCCGCGGAAGTCAGATTGTCACGTGTCGCGCTCTGGGTTGTCCTCACGTTCACAACCAAAAAGTGGTTCACATTTGAATCCACCCCTATATATATACTTCATCCGTCCCAAAATTATTGTCTGGTTTTGACTTCTGAAAGTCTTTCTTTTTCGATTTTGACCTTAGATATTTTTGTTTGTGTTATATAATACTCGATGAATATTATACCAATGAAAATACATTAAAAACACAACTCATTCGTATATTTTGCATCAACTATTATATAACATAAATAATTAATGTCAAAGTCGAAAAAGAAAGACATTCAAAAGCCAAAACTGGACAATAATTTTAGGACAGAGGTAGTATGTTTTTAGCCTCCAACTGCCTATCTCGATTTCCTCCTTCTTTCACTTCGAATATTATAATCCGGTCAAGATGGAAACCATGACCGATATCGGTTTTTGACTTGTTTTGGTTTTTTTTTTTTTTCAATCGAGATTAAAACCAAAATTGAAACTCAACCGTTCTCAATGTTGGATTCATTTTTTTGTTTCCGTTTTGGTCTTTTGGTTTTTGTTTCTCTTTTTTCGGTTTCGATTCAATTTTGGTTTTTTCTCACTTTACTTTTTACAGTTCTAATTCCAATTCAATTCAACCAAATACGATGAAAATGTATGGTTAAATTTTAATTCCAATTATTTTAAAGTCGAATTGCATGATGAATTCTCCACCGAATTCGATTCGGCCAATTAATTCATCAACAAGGCATGACACATCTTCTTTTAATGTTACACCTTCCCTCTACCTTCTCAATTCTTTAATTTCCTTCCTTTAATTCATCAAAAGAGGTCCTAATGAAATGGGTTTTTATACAGCCACTTCAATTTCTCTACTTGGATCATCTTTCTCACTTCAATTTCTCTACATCTTCATGTCCAACCTTTCGATTCGATTGTTTCTCATCAGGTGATCAGCTTTACCCAAAATTTCTCAGTATTAGGGTTTTCAAAGGTGAGTTTACGATGTTGATTTTGAGTTTCTCCTCTCTCAGGTTCATGAATTACTCATTAAAGAAGATGGTGGATTTTGAAGGAACAAAAAGTTGAACACAATAGTAGAATGATTCTTTATATGATCTATCCTTCAAAATCCACCATCAAGTTGAACACATTAATTGATATCTAATCTGATTTCTCATCGTTATCTGTTGTTCTACGAGTAATTTCAGTGAATTTGAACTTTTTAATGTATCTTCTTTATAGATCGGTTTCTTATTTTGTGAGAATCGTCTTAATGACAAGCAGATAGATGTAATAGTTAATATCCTACTCACATGCAAAAGTCATCTGGATAAAATTAAAAGAATTATAATGATTAAGAATTCAAAGGGGTTATAAATTAGTCAGCTTTCCGTCCAAATGTGGGAGGAAAGTTTTGGAAAGAAACTTACCATTTTTTTCCTTCCTAATCCTTTCCTTTCCATCGGAAAAAAGTTTCGAGAACACGACCCTTTTTTTTACTTTCCTTCTCCTTCCTTCCTTTTCCTTCCCTTTCCCTCCTAAAGTTTTTTCGAGAACACGAGTATTTTTTAACTTTCCTCTCATTTCTCTCACTTTCCTTCTCTTTCCTTCCCTTTCCAGGTTGTATAAAGAAGTTGTCTTAGGATTTTAAAATGCCACCTTGACAGATTAAACAATTATTTACCTTACTTAATGTCGTCTTCCAGTGTTGTGGTGGATTGGTTATCGCTCGGGGACGGGTTCATAACGCCCTAACCGAGTTCGAGCATTCCCGTGTGCATGCCTTTGACCCGTACATTAAAGTGGGGCGGGGTTTAGTGGGGCTTTGGCCCGGACACCCTTCCAAAAAAAAAAAAGAAGTGGCCGTGAATGTCCTTTTTGTTTCTTTTGCTCTTTACTTTACCTTCAAAAATGACTTGATGCCTTGTGGAAGTTGTGGTAATATGCCTTTGTACTTTTCACGTCTGTGGCGGCTATGGGTAACCATGTTGATCACATGTATTGACAAATTTAATCTGGCATGGTAATTTTGAAAATTGACTCTTGGTGTTGCTAGCTGCTATGTATTTATGTGAACAAATATACTCATAAAGATCTTATTGTGATTGATGTTATCATATAATTAACAGAAGATTTACTTGGTGAGTTGATACTCTATTGTAATTAACAAGATATTGCAAATATTGTGTTCAATTAATTGAAGCAAGTCACAAAATCTTCAATTCATGCCTCTTCATATGCATATGATTAGTTGGAAAGTACTCAAATAATCATTTCATATGCATATGATTAGTTGGAAAGTACTCGAATAATCACTCTTAACAACATTCTTGCAACTGTTGATATTTTTTTTATAGTTTTATCTATATTTATCTTTTCTACTATTGAGCAGGTTGTATCTCCATTGCCACCTTCGGATAAGATTGGAATTAACTCTGTACAAAGGAAGTCCGAAGAAATTCTTGACATGAAACAGATGAAAATGGATTGGGTCGCTATCTTGCTCCAGAGGTGAGCGGTACTTACTAAAATGTGCTCTAATGCATCTTGCATTCCGATTTATAAGTAAACTTTTGCTTTTATTTCTAAAGATGAGTACCCTTTATAATTTGGAATGGAACTAAATAGTACGTAAGGTGGTCTCTTAAATCAAATTTTGGCTTTATAATCAGTTATAACTCGGAAGCAGATCTACTACGCAAGTGCATGTGTGCCCACCCAAGTTCTAATCCCCCCATCCATATACTGAAGGATATTTGTCTAGCTCAATGTTCGGTAACATCCTGACCTGAGGGGGGCAGTGGATGGTATCCCTGTCTACTTGGGTTCAATTCGGAGGGGGAATAGGAGGCGACACCCCAGTTCATGGGTCGACCTTCGGGCCGAACATGAGTGAGGCTATAGGCCGATAACGGTTTCCATGGTCGAGAGGATTAGTCGGGTGCCTGAATGGATCCCGAATACCTCTTCGACTTCGGTCGGGGCGTGTGCGTGTGTTTAACTGCCGTCCAAAAAAGAAAAAAAATGTTCTTTGTTGATATAGTAGCCAAGATGAAATTGCACAAGGCTAAAGAACTACTAAGATTCTTTAATATAGTGCATCCTTTAAACATGAAAAAGAGAAAGAAAAGTGTCCTTCAGAAGAATTTGTATTGGATGGATATAGGGTGCGTTTGGTTGTGGAAAAATGTTTTTATTTTCCTAAAATACTTTGTAAAAAAATGGGGTTGAGTTTTCATTTTCAGCTTTCTATGAAAATTTTAGAATATGCGTTTGGTTGAAATACTGGAGTTTTCATAGAAGCCAAAGGCAACCTTAAGAAAAGGGTATATGCCACTACTGGAGTTTTCATACTTCATAGAAGCCAAAGGCAACCTTAAGAAAAGGGTATATGGAGTAAAGTGCAATTTTGGTCCCTGTGGTTTGACAAAAGTCTCACTTTTGGTCCCTACAGTTTAAAAAATACACATTAGCCCCTACAATATGCATAATTGCCCGATTTTGGTCCCTCTGACTAACAGCTGTTAAGTGAAACCGTTAGTTAGGGTTAATTTGATATTTTTTTCCATTTTTTCTTGTTTTTACTTTAATAATAACCACAAGGACCAATAGTGTAATTTACTCTATTTAATATATATATATACCTCCTCCTTATTCTTTACCCACCACCATTCACCCACCACCATCCACCTACCACCACCACCACCACCACCTCCTTCTTCTTCACCCACATCTTCATCATCCACCACCACCACCCACCTTCTTCTTCACCCACATTTTCATCATCCACCACCACCACCCACCTTCTTCTTCACCCACATTTTCATCATCCACCACCACCCACCCATCACCACTACCCACCCACCCATCACCATCACCACCCACCTTCATCACCTCGATTGCTCACCTCCACCTGCCGCCGACCTCCACCTGCCGCTGACCTCCTCCACCGTCATAAAAATCAAAGCATTCTATCTCCCACTCTCCCTTCCCAAATCCAAATCCCCTAAACCCTTGCCCGATTCCCTAACCCTACACTACCTCCCTCGAATCAACAGCGGTCCATTAGAGGTCAACAACTCCGTTTTCCAGCGAGACTCAACGGCGTTCCTCACACCCCACCGCCTTCTCTCCGACGACGATCTAATCGCTAGATCCGGTAGGAATTCAGTTGCGTACGGAAGCAGGGAGAAGGTTAGGGTTAACGAAGGGGTTAGGTTTGAGGTTTATCTGAGAAAGAGAAATTGGTGAAAGGTGGATTCAGGAAGGACGATGAAGGCGATGGCGGTGAAGGATGTGGAGGTTTCTGTGGTGGCGGAGGGCGGTGGTGATGAAGGAGGCGGTGGAGATAGTGGTGAGGAGGAAGAGAGGGACGTGTTTTGAGGGATCAGAGGAGATATCGGAGTAGCGGGAGGAGACGGTGGAGGAGTATTGTTGTTGTTGTGATTGCGATGGCAGTGGTGAGGTGGCGGAGGACGGCGGTGATACGACAGAGGACGGTGGTGAGGTGGAGGTGGAGGGTGTTAGGTGGGCGGTGGTGGTGATGATGGGTGGGTGGTGGTGGATGATGAAGATGTGGGTGAAGAAGAAGGTGGGTGGTGGTGGTGGATGATGAAGATGTGGGTGAAGGAGGGGGTGGAGGGTGGTGGGTGGTGGTGGTAGGTGGATGGTGGTGGGTAAAGAAGAAGAAGGAGATGAAAATGAAAGGTAATTTGTATATAAATAGAGTAAATTACAGTATAGGTCCTTGTGGTTCTTATTAAAGTAAAAACAAGAAAAAATGAAAAAAAAAATCAAAGTAACCCCAAACTAACGGTTTCACTTAACAGCTGTTAGTCAGAGGGACCAAAATCGGGCAATTATGCATATTGTAGGGGCTAATGTGTATTTTTTAAACTGTAGGGACCAAAAGTGAGACTTTTGTCAAACCACAGGGACCAAAATTGCACTTTACTCGGGTATATGCCACCTAGAGATGCACAAAAGCCGGGTCGGAACCGAACCGGGTCGGGTCCGGACCCGAACCGGTTTTTTGGCCCAAAACAAGAACCGGGTCTGAGAAGAACCGGGTCGGGTAAGAACCGGTTCTGAACCCAAAAAACCCTACCCGGTGGAACCGGTTCCGGGTAAGAACCGAACCGGGTCTAAAAAACCGGTTCTAAAAACCCTATTTTTTTCTAGAAATCAAAACAGACAATCGACTTCTTCAGGAAGACGAGAGGATGTACACAGTTAGGAAGACGAGAGAATCGCCGAAGCGGATCGCCGGAGCTCATTTTCACGGCGGTGGTGCCCTTGGACGAAACCCTAGGTCACTCCTTCTGCTACGTCCGTTCGGTTCGTCCACCCGATTCCTCTCGCCTACGCACTTCGATTCTCTTCGCCGCATGAATCATCGTCGGCGACAACGAGGTCGCGCACGGCGGCGGAAGCCAGCGGTATCAAGACGATTTCCGGCGCCTTGGTAAGTAAAAAACTATTTGTTCCTTGATTTCAAAGTTAAGATTTGCAAAAGGAACTAAAAGATGGATGAAAAGCAAAGGTGTGTTGGTTAGTTGCAGAGAGATGTTTTTTAATTTCAAAGTAAAGCAAGAGAGGGGAAGAAGACAAATAACAAGTACATGCATATTAAAATAGTTCTTTGACAGCTGGTTACCACCAAATTTCCTTTGCAATAGTATATATAATAATATAAATTCAGCATTCCAAATCGGGTCTTGAGTCGGGTATAGAACCGGGTCTTGAGAACCGGGTCTGGAGAACCGGGTCCAGAACCGGGTCCAGAACCGGGTCCAGAACCGGGTCCAGAACCGGGTCTGGAGAACCGGTCCGACTAGAATGGATAGAACCGGTCCTCAGAACCACCGGGTCTGGTGAGACCCGAACCGGGTATGCCAGAACCGGTTTTGGGGAGAACCGGTTTCGGGTTTTTTCGAGCGGGTCTCCGAGAACCGGTTTTTTTGTGCATCTCTAATGCCACCCCCTAGGGGCGCTCCCACCGCACCGGTCCCACGGTCATCATGGGAGGTAAATCAGCGCATGTATCCCATTGGCAAAAATGTGGTGCCCATGGCTTGAACTTGAGACCTCACATATAAGGATTACACCCACATCTCTACCGCTAGGACAGATTTACTTTTTTAATAGTTTGGTTTTTTCGCTAACAGCTTATATATTTGATGAATATGATCACTTTGTATATGAACACTATTTTCGAGGCTTTAGAATTTTGAATTATTTTTATATAAATATATGTCATTTAATGCTTCACTCTTTTTATTTTTCTTCATTTCTTTTTATTAAAATAACGTAAATATTTTATGTCATTAAAATATTATTTATCTTACATTTTTATTAATAATTAACTAAATTTTTGATCTTCTTTTTTCTTAATTATTATTTAAGCATATATGTTTTTTTTAAAGTATTCAATATAAATAATCTTAAAATCAATAGTAAGATAACAAGCAACTACCCCTATATAGAGGGACAATCAAATGAGCACCCTATAGATGTTGCACACCTTTAGAACCCATCTAAACCATTAAAATAAGATCAAGAATTATCCATATTTAATTAATAGCAACGTCAATTAAGTAATTTTACAAATTTTCAAATACTTAATAATTTTTTTACTTAAAATTTCATTTGAGTACCCTATATACATAATATGCATATGCAGATGGATGTATGTGCACATGGTTGCATATGCATATGCATACTATTTTAATCTTGTTGCCAAAATGACGCTTATACCCATACACGTCTTTCATCTCATTAATACAACTGCCATAAATTTTCGTAATTTGCACATAGGTCCTTTGAATATATACCATAGAATTAAATTTTTAATGGTTTAGATGGGTTCTAAAGGTGTGCAACATCTATAGGGTGCTCATTTGATGCTACCCCTATATAGAGGGATTTTCATTTGTGAACCAATATTTTGGTGTGAACTTGTGACCTTAATCCTAGCCATCCAAATCATTTTTTGATGGTTAAGATTAATTCCATGATTTATCTTTAATAACCACCCATGATTTTAGGAATTTTCCATGATTAATCTTGACCATTGATTTTGAATTTGTATGGTTAAGATATGGTTCACAAGTTCACACCAAAATATTGGTTCACAAATGAAATATATATATAAAGGAAGATTATGAGGTAGAGGTGGGCAAAAATCGGGTCGGGACGGGCTTTGACCGGGCCTCGTAAGGACCGGGCTTTTCAGGCCTTGGTTTGATCGGGCTTTGACCGGGCTCGGGTTGGGCGGGGCCTTGAGTGTGATACCCGGGCCCGTTACATGTAGAAAAAGCCTAGGCCTTGAGAACCGGGCTTTGAAGAATTTTTTTTCTCTTTTTCTAACTTATAAAACTACAATTATTTTTATAATTCCAATAATAATGATAATATACAATATAAACTAGATTTATTTTACATTTCTAAAGTCTAAAGTATAAATAAAATTTATTTTATAAACGTATATTATAAACTAAATTATTTTAAACCACTAAAACTAAACTATATAAAACAAATATACAAAAAAATACATTTATTATAATTATAGTAATTTTAGATACATCCAAATCAAATAACTTGATATTAATTTTAGTTTGATTTTAATTTCTTGTTTTACATAATCTAAAAATAAAAAGGGAAAAGTTCAAGAAACCCCAATGGACTTTAGTGGTTG